>JANFPS010000019.1:0-600000 GCA_024703675.1 Drosophila nebulosa | reverse complement strand
GGAGCCTTTGAGTATGTTTTTTGTAAATATCGAGCCTGCAAGCAACAACAAAAACGTCTATGCAATCAAGCGGCTTTGCTTTTGTGTGGTAGCCGTCGATTCGTGTGGTATGCCAAGGATTCGGACAAACTTAAGGCGGCTGCTGTTACCTGGACTATGCTCATGAGAAATATGGAAGCCAGGCACATTCATCGGCTAAATGCCCTCAAAACATGGAAAAACCAGCAAAGTGCGTTAACTGCAAGAGGAACCATATGGCATCATATAGAGGATGCAAGGTCTATCAGAGACCAAGGAGATGCATCAGCCCAAACGAAGCCCAAGCCCGCTCAGCAACCCGCTTCGCAGCCCACTCAGCGACCCGCTAGGCATGCAGGCAATTGGAATTCAAATATCGTTTCAGGCATGACCTTCGCCAATGTGGCTGAAGGCAACTAGCAGTCTGCACAGCAGCAACCACCACTGCAAACAGACACCGTTCCCGCCGGCGTAGACCAGACTCATGAGAGGATTGGCAGGCTTTAAGCAAAGTTAGAGCGCATGGTTCACCAAATGTCCATTTTGATTCCACTGCGAACCAAGCTTGTGGCCAACCAATGCAAGTAAGTCTCCATGTTGTCATATGAAATCCGAACGGTCTGTGTCGGAACAAACCTGAGGTAGAGCTCTACCTAAAATCAAAATATGTGGACGTCCTGCTTGTGTCAAAAACTCATTTTTCCTCCATGTCATACTTTAACATCAAACGGTACTGCGCGTGACGGTGCCGCTGTCATAATTAGGAGTGGAATTAAATACGTAGAACGGCCTGCCTACCAGGAGCCTTTGGTCCAGTGCGCTCGAGTGAGAGTCATCTCACCAATTAGTTAAACAAAGCCTTTTATTAGAACTTGCTGATAGTCTTGGGAGCAGATACATCTTCGGAGGGGACTTCAACGCCAAGCACACATGGTGGCGATCCCGTATAATCAATCCCAAGGGTAGGGGCCTTTATCATTGTGTTGTTGAGAGAGGAACACACGTTGGTCCAGGTGGACCAACGTACCGGCCCACAGATCCGAAGAAAACCCGAATGTTCTAGATATAGCCATATCTAAGGGGATTGGCAGGTGCAGGATTGGAATCTCCAATGACCTCGACCTGTCTTCGGATCACTGTAGAGGCAAGACTTCATCAACATGCCAGCGAGCATCAGAAGCACCAAAAGCAGACTGTTTAAGCGCAACACCAACATATAGAGCTATCAAGCATGGCTTCAGAGGACTCTGTACCCAGATATGAAGATTTCCTCCAAAGAAGATCTGGACGATGCGGTTGAGCGACTCAATGCCGAAATTCCTCGCGCGACATGACTGGCAACACCACCGCCCAGGCCCTCAAAAGCCTTACCCGTCGAGGCGAATTTTTATGGTCTCCGGAAATGAAAGAACTCCTTGAAGATCTCAGAAAGCAGTCCCTAGAGCAGATGGTTCCTGATCCCACTGAGACAGCGACACGGCAAATGCCTTCGCCATCCACTTGTCTGATGCATTCACCCTACTCAGCAGATGCACCCAGGCCAATGCCCAGCAAATGAAGGAGTTTCTCGATGTCCCTTGCCAAATGGCCCTACCCATCCGGCCCGTTGACATGGATTAACTAATAAAAGAATTATCCAGAATAAAAGAGTCCAAGTCCCCGGGATACGACGGAATTGATGTGGCAATGTTTCCAGTTAGGACACTTTTCTACCCAGTGGAGGTGCGCCAAAATCATCCTAATCCCTAAACCTGGGAAAACTTCAGCCAATCTCGCCTCATATCGTCCGATAAGTTTGTTGACTGCATTCTCCAAAGTAGTTGAAAGACTATTATGCGTAGATTGCGGCCAATAATGGAGGATGCCGGATGCCTTATCACCAGTTTGGCTTCGGAAAATGTCATAACACATCAGACCAATGCCATCGTATAAGAAACAAAATCATGAAAGCATTTGAAGGGCGGAAATTCTGTACAGCTGCATTCCTTGATGTAAAACAAGCGTTTGACAGAGTTTGGCACACTGGTCTGCTTGTTGTTCCCGGCACCCATCTAAGTACTTCTGAATTCGTATCTTTTTGGAATGACCTCTATGTAAGATGTGAAGAGGCTTCATCTAAAAACGAGGTCGTCAGAGCGTGTGTACCCCAAGGAAGCGTTTTGGGCCCAGTCTTGTACACCATTTATACTGCTGACATGCCAGTCAGCCTGGATCACAGAATACTACTTACGCAGACGATACTGGATAAATTGCAAGCCGAAAAATCATTCAAAGATTCCACAACAAGGGCCTGAGAGTCATCACCGACGCTAATCTCCTGACATCTAATGCCGAAACTCATAAGACATAGGATATCCAATGGGTGGCAGACAAAACTAGGCTGACGCTGACGACCGCCCATACGAACCGCCTACACGAGCATACCAATCCCCAGGCGATCAACCTGCTAGACAACCACGAGAAAACTGGATTTGCCACACGAAGTAGACCGATGATCAACCTAAATCCAACCCAAACCCCAACCTTCCAACCAACAACGCACCCATTACAAAATGAATTGTTTACCTTGGATAGATTGCAGAAGGAGGGTTTACCCCGCAATAAAAAACAAACAAAAAAATTAAATTGAGTATAAGATTTTCGCAATTGTTTATATAAAAAACAAAACCAAATGTCGGTTAGTGGTCTTTTTGGTAGCTTCTCTAGTTTTTTTTGATAAGTCTTATAAAAACGTCTTTTCTTTCTCTTCCCTTAGCAATTGATTCCATATAACGATTGTGACGCGTGGCCTCCTGTTATTGCTTTTTCCTATTTTTAACTGCTCACGCTTGTTGTTTTTTTTCTTGCTTTATTACTAACCAGGCATCAAAACGTTCTCTGAAACTCCTATCCGTTGATTTTTCACGTTCCCAAGCTTTGTTGGCTCCTATTTCGTCTGCTCGATGACGATTTTCTAAATTTTTTGACTGTGAACATGCAATATCGTGTTCTCTACACGCTGCATTCAATGGATTTATATCTTAATCACTACGATTCAAACATTCAGATAGTTTAGCACCTGGTCCGCAAAACTGATAACCAGGCAATTGAACCAAATTTACACTGATACAAATTACATTTTTGAATATATATTATAGTCATAATTAAAACTTTTACAAATACCTTTCTATATGTACGGTGTGTTTTTATACCCTTTACCCATAGGCTAAAAAGGCGACTTTCTTACTTTATTATATCCTGTACCCATAGGGTAAAGGGGTATATATGACAGGCAGAAGGAAGCGTTTCCGACCCTATAAAGTATATATATTGTTGAACAACATCAAAAGCCGAGTCGATATAGCTATGTCCTTCTGTCCGTTCGTCCGTTTGAAAAGAATGATTTCTCGTAATAAAATATCGTAATGAAATTTGGTACACATGTATACATATATTATGTGTATAGGAATAGGGAAATATCGAGATAGGGCTAGTCATCAAACAAACATAACGAAGAGTGAATAAAGGGTGCAGGGGTACAGTCGAGTCGAGTCGACGAGGCGACTTGCTCTCTTTTTTTTTAATTCAGTTATTTATAGCTACTAGAAAAATAAAAAGGGTTAACAAAGAACATTTCTAGTGACAACAAGTTACTAGAACAACAAGTAAAATGTTTTGTACGGAACCTGTCCTGGGGAATTGCATTGTACGAATCGGCTGCGCCTTTATCTTGGCTCGTTCGAGGCCTCTAGGATCTTTCATCATCCGGCCTGCAAACCTGCCGTCTAAATTGCTTCCTGCGAGAACATAGCAGCCACCATGATTTCTGGGGTCAGGCTCAAACACGCTGTTGTCTTCAAACGCTGTCTGCTGCCTCTAAACCGAACGCACTCAAAAATCGCGGGATGTGCATTTTCTATGACCGCGTCGTCGCATGAGAAGCAGCATGGTTTAGGCTCATGCCCAAACCTGTGAAGATACGCACGGAAGCATCCGTGGCCACTCAAGAGTTGTGTTGTGGGAAAATTTTACTTGGCCAGGGGTACAGTTCAGCCACCGCTTAACGTCTGGGATTTGGCAGTGCGTCGATTGGCTCTTACTGAAGTTGTCCCAGCGCTCCTGCTCCTAAGGCTAGACTGCGATCTCTATCTTCCGCCCGGGCCATGTTCTTTGTGATGCCCCTGCGTGTGGCCACGGGAACAGCTTCCTCCTCGTCCGCCAGGAGGTAGATGGGTATCATGCCCGCAATTACCAATGATGCATCTTCGGAAACCTCTTTAAAGGACTACATACTTGCAGAGCCCTCAAGTGGTAGGTTGACAAAATGCCCCTGGCATATGAAGGCACGCGCATCGACTTGGCCCAGAACTTCGCTGCGTATAATATAGTCGATCTCAGCATGCTTATCAGTAGAAGTCTGCGCTCTTGGTTTGGGCCTCTAGTGTTGGGCATGATTCTGAATAAGGCGCGACCTATGTACACTACCTTGATCTGTACGCGAGACAGGTGTTCTCGAAAGCACAGCCGTGTGTCGATCCAAACTCCAAGGTAGTTGATGGTTGTTCTCGAAGTGATTGTGTTGCTATCTACCTAAATTCTCGCAACTTCGACTATCTTCCTGCTGCTGATCAGTACCGCCTTCGTTTTTATGCTGCCAGTTCCAGCCCAACTATTCTTAGCCATCGTATTTTCTGCCTAATTTCCGAGTTCGCGGCCTCCTCTACAGCCTCGACCTATTTCGTCGGCGTATTCGATCGTCTCGCAGCCATGCGGCAATAATAGTCTCAGTCTCATGATGGTATCATACATGATGTTCCAAAGAAGGCGACAGGAGGAAACTTTTTGACTCATGACGCCTTCCGATGATTTAAGACGCAGACGACCTTCAAAGTAGCTCCAAATTATCGCTCGCAGTTAAGGCGAGAGTTCAAGGCTCTGGATTGCGTGAACGCGTTTTTATCATCCAGGGTGATCAGTAGGCAATATCGCTTGGATTCTCCTTTCCATCTTGTGCCTTTGATTGCCATAAAATATGGAAATAATGCTTCTACGATGGGCATCAGGTGCCCGGCTTCTAGACGCTTACTGCGTGAATGCTTTACCCCAGAGGTCCTGCTCTGCATAGCCGCACAGCCTCAGAAAAACTTCACACTTTTCTGTGTAGGTGTAGGCCTTTTTAAGTATCCTTTTAGACTCCATGTAGATTCCATGGAGGCCAATTACAGCCTCCTCGCCCTTTTGTGTCGCCACCAGAAAACTGGCCAGTGATGTTTCCTGTACAGCCTAGATTGTTTCATATTCGCCACGCATGCCGCAGTTAACAGTCCGCAGAGTTGACTCGCAAGCCCTGGACTGTCGTCGCCGAAATTTTCATGCCATCCAACGGCGCGGCGTGCCCTGCAAAATGACTGGATATTAAGCGACTTTAAACATTGTGCTAGCGGATCTGGCCTTCGCTTGTGGGTGTGACAAATTGACTAAAAAGAAGAGGATAGCCTCGTAGTCGCTCACATAAGTGAGATCAATTATTGAGCTTCCTCGCGATCTATTAAACGTGTTTCTGATGCCGGTGTTCAACAGGACAATATCCAAGGCCGCAAAGGCCTCCATAGGCATAGTGTTATGCCTCTTATTGTAACGCTACTCCAATTGTGCCCACGCGTTGAAATCGCCGACAATTATGGTGGGGCTATGGTAAAGATTTATTTGAGTAATGCAGTAATCCTTGATGCAGACGAACATAACTGGCTTCCAGCTATGTGTGACCTATTGGTAATACCGTTGGCCCCGCAGCCACCGCAGTTGGCATTTCTCGTGCAGTCCCGTATTTTATGCTCCTTGCTTCCGCATTTTGGGCACCAGTTAGTCCTATCGATGGGGCCATAAGACCAAATGCCAGACATCTGAAGCATCTAGACGCCGCTGTACTGAGGCGAAGACGACACACTGACCATCCCATCTTTACCTTTCTCAACTACAGGACGGATTCTGTGCAACTTGCTGGGATCCTGATTAAAGCCTTTTGTGTTCCTGAGTAGGCTGGGCGCAAGCTCTTTATTGCCTCACAATCAATCTTCACGCTCATTTGGTTGGACAACTCACATATTTTATCCTCCCTCGTCGTTTTGTCATCCATTCCGATTACTTCGATTCTGTCTCGGCCTGGCTCTTCATCGCAGAGCCAATATCCTCTCTTAGTTTATAGCATTTTTTTTGCCTCTGCCGCATTAAGTTCCAGCAAAAAATCCTCTTTTGCATTACGTCTAACTATGGCTTACCAAATTTCATAAAAACCGAAGGAAAAATAGCCAAGTTATACGCACAAACTTTTTAAAGGCAATGTCAAAGGGCGGCAGCTGGGTGAGTAAGTGAGATGGCTTGCGATTGGTGTGTGTTTGGTCTTTGCATGCGAGAGGGAAAAAGAGATAGGAATAGACATCTAACAAAATATAACGCAGAGTTATATAAGGGCTGGTACTGGGTATATCCGAGTCGGTAAGGTAACTTGCTTACTTTATTTTGATTGCTTTCAAACTTTGAATTGCTTTGAACGATCGTGAAAACGAAATGTGATAAAACTTTATTAAATCAATAACAACACCAATCATGCCTACTGAATTTTTTGGGAATTATGAAATAACGTCAATGACAGACAACAACAACAACATCTGGAACAACCTCTCCGAAAATGATTAAAATCGACATTCAAAATAACTCGAAACTTTAGAACTGAATATTGGACGATTTAATCAATCGACCTTGGATTTTTTTATTTTCCCTCAAATATGTATATGTTCATAATTTTATGCATAAATTTTTGAAATCACTGAAATATTTCAAAATATATAGAACTAGCAAGGATCAACTAGAATCAAGACAGGACCACATCAATATGATAGACTGAATATTCACCTATTATTTGTATATAGTGTCAACTTGCGCAAATCTGTTCATTGGGAGCATTAGCCAGAAAACTAGGAAAACTTAGCGTTAAAAAAGCACGGCAGAGGGAAGAAAAAGATGTGGCTTTAGCGTTTGTGCGTTAATTGATAACAGCGCTATTATTTGTTTTAAATACAAACTACTCGTCTGTTTATAAAAAAAAACACCACTGTTACATAGCACTCTTGACGAACACTCATTTCAAAGCTTAAATTTCTACATTTTGCAAAAAAGTTTTATCTCACCGAAACAGACGGTTAGACGGACAGACGGACATGGGTATATCGACTCGTCTTCTCATGCTGATCAAGAATTACATACTATATGAGGTCCAAAACGTCTCCTTCTCTGCGTTTCAAACATCTGACCAATTTCATAATACCCTCTACAAAAGTACAAGAGAAATAGTGATCCGTACGAACTACGTATATGAAAAGACGACTTCTACAAAGTATAATATATCGTTGATGATACATTATGTCTTAGAAGGATCCCTTCAAATCCGCCTGCTTGAAATAAAATTAATGGAAAAAGACTCCAGTAAGAATTATGAAATTGTATTGGTTATTTTGTAACGATTCTTTTTGCCCTTCTAGTTGTGAAGACAACTTTCAGGGGGATTCGGCACAACAAAATTTATTTTGTGCCCCGGTGTAAGTGATTAAACTGATTTTTGTAGGGTTGACAATAAGAAAGAGTGATTTTATTGATTCTTTAATGTGGCTTGGTGATCTGGTGTTTCGGCTTAGGTGATGAATGATCCAGCTGTACTCCTTTGTTGCCTGAAGGGTTTATCCGTCGCTCTGGTGTCGCCTATGGATGAATTTCACTACTATTTCTTCGATGTGTGTTTCACTCGGTTTAAGACCCTGGGAATTCCGAGCTTGCTAAGACCCTTGAATGTCTCTTCTGTCTCCAATTCACTTGCTCTCATGCCATCACGATCCACCGCGCAGTGCTACCAATTCGGCTATTTTCCCACTAGATCTAGTGGGTTGCAACAAGAAAACGCGGGATATATTGTGAAACAACGGCTAGCGGGAGCTATAGCTATTTAAAAAAAAAAAACTAGCTTTACTTCAATTTTATAAACATCTGCTATCTTGCTGTATTTTACGCCACATTTTCATACGAATAGTATTTTTTTATTTGAATGGCAACGAACATCGCCAAACGAGCATTCAATCTTATCGATGTCTGTGAAGTCTACTGAATCGTGTTTTATGCCGCCACTAAGGGGGTATTTTCTAAGTTTTAAAGCGCGAGCGGAAGTTAATAATGCCAAAAAATTTATAAACAAAAACCGCGTATTACATGGATGGAAGATCCTGCTTTTAAAGATTGGTTGATTTTAGATGCAGCTAATGAGGGCAAATGTTATTGCAAATACTGCAAATCCAGCATTAATCCCAAGCTTTCAGACTTGCACGCACATGCTAAGACTGCTAAACACAAGTCTACTTTAGCGGGATTTGCACAGCCTAACAAACTACCATTTGTTTCTTTATTCTCATTAAAAACTTGCGATCAAGAAGCGGGACTGTGTTTGTATATTGCAACACATTGTTCAATCAAACCTGTGGACCATTTGGGATTGCTGTACAAAGAAAAGTATCAGGATGCAAATCTTTTAAAGATCCATAGGACAAAGTGCACGAGCATAATCAAAAACGTTTGAGCTCCTCACTTCTTAGAGCTACTAAGGAAGGACATCGGTGATGCGAAGTATAGTTTATTGATTGATGAAAGTACCGATATAAGTACCGATGAAGTTTAATTAATAATGGTAAGTAATAATTCTAATCATTCTGAAAAACAATATTAATCTTAATTACTATCTGTATAGGTATTGCCATTAACTATTTTAGTTCAAAACGGAGCGTCATGGTCTCCACATTTTTATCCTTAGTCCCGCTCGAGGCAGGCGTCTCAAAAACGATCGTGAAAAGCCTCTGCGAGGAACTTAACAACTTTAGTTTAAACCTTGCGAATTTAATTGGAATCGGCACGGACAACACAAGTGTTATGATTGGTTTCAAACAAAGTTTTTACACGGAGTTAAAACGTCTTTAGTATTAATTAAATGTGTATGCCATTCACTGCAATTGGCTGTTAGTAATGAATGCAAAACTGTTTCCTAGGTCTTAGAGTACATTGTTGCTCAAACCTATAATTGGTTTTCCTGTAGCACGAAAAGACAAACTGAGTAAAAAAAAAATAAATCAAATTATAAATTCCGACCAGGTGAAAGAGACATCTTTTTGTATTTTTCGACATTAACAATTGTGTGCGTTTCGTTCTATTTAACATGCGTGTATATGTAGTTTGCGTTTTGTACATAGTTGTTTATATATATACATATAAATATTTTGTATATGAACAACATGTATTTCTTTAGGATCCTCTTAAAATACATTGAGTTTGCGAGACAAGGTGGCTGTCCATTGAAAAAGCAGTTAGCCGAATTCTGCAGCAATGGATTGAACTGAAACTTCTTGCAACCAGCGCTAGCCCAAATGCAGCACATTAACAAAATTTTTCAAAAAAACACTGGAGACTTAAGCAAACTATTAAGTGATCTCGTATATACGATAAATTCATTTAAAAGTAAAATTATTCCCCTTGTGATATGCATTTGAATCAAAGCTTTAAGAGTATAAGGAAAAAATGTCAATAGAAATGGAGGCAGAAATTCGTTTAAAAAGTTCCAACTTTATAGTAACATCAACGAGCTAAAACAGAGTATGTAATGTATGTAATTATGAATTAGTTGTGATATTTTGTTTTATCTATCTATCTATCTATATAAAAGAAAGTCGTGTTAGTTAACCACTTATAACTCAAGAACGGCAGAACAGATTTGGCTGAAAATTGGTAGGGAGGTAGCTTAGAGCCAGGAGATGGACATAGGATACTTTTTATCTCATATCTTCAAACTATTGAAGAACCAACGTGTAATATTGCAAAACACTCAGCAATGAGCAATGATTTTACTGTCTGGCGATGACAATTTGATATTTGTAAGAAATCAATATTAAAACTATTTCTATTGGATTGAAGTGAAGTGAAGTTTAATTAATAATGCCGCGACCAAGACGATCGAATCTTTCCCGACAAAGCCGTAATGCAAGAAGAATACAAAATACTGCAAATGAAAGTACACGTGAACAGCGCCGTGATGGTATGGCTCGACTTCGTGCTTCTCAATCACGAGAGCAAAGTGAAGCAGCCCGTGAAACAGCTCGGTTGGCAATGCAGAATGGTCGAGCGAACAACAGAAGGCAACAAATAGATAATTTGGCGACCGTGTGTTGCCATAAATCCCCAATCACCTTGCATGGTCGATGGAAAGTGCTCTAAACGATATCCACGGAAATTTACGGCGGAGACTGTCACTGGCAACGATGGGTAAGTGAAAAGAATGGATTTCGTTGTCGACAACAGTTGGATTGTTCCATATTCGCCACTTATTTCTAAAACGTTCAAGACACATTGCAACGTTGAATACTGCAATTCAGTTAAGTCCATAAAATATATTTGCAAATATGTCACGAAAGGCAGTGATATGGCGGTTTTTGGATTGCAATCCTCAAATACCAACGATGAAATTTCACGCTATCAAGTTGGTCGTTATGTGAACTGTAATGAAGCGATTTGGCGTATATTTGCATTTCCAATTCACGAACGTCATCCTACTGTTATACATTTGGGGGTGCATCTGGAGAATAGTCAACGAGTATATTTTACGGCTTCAAATGCTACGCAACGTGCTGAAACACCTCCAGCAACTACATTGACCAGTTTTTTTGCAATCTGCCAAAGCGATCAGTTTGCACGAACTTTGCTTTACTCGGAGATGCCACGTTATTATACTTGGAATGCTTCATCCAAGAATTTTCAAAGACGGAAGCAAGGTAATGCGGTTTCTGGGTATCCAGATGTGCGTTCTACTGATGCTCTTGGTCGTATCTATACAGTTCATCCAAAGAATGATGAATGTTTCTATTTGCGGTTGTTGCTGGTAAATGTGCGTGGGCCAACTTCATTTGAGACACTACGAACTGGTAATGGTGTAATATTCCCGCATATCGTGCTGCATGTGAAGAATTGAATTTATTAGAAAACGATACCTATTGGGATACGACAATCGCTGAAGCCATTATCTCAGCATCTCCAAGGCAGATACGCACATTATTCGCTATAAAATTTTCGACATGTTTTCCATCAAACCCATGTAACCTGTGGCACAAATACAAGGATAGTATGTCAAAAGATATTTTACATCAAAGTCGTGTCAGTTCCACAAATCACGATATTGAGATGAATGAGGAGATACATAATCGTGCTTTACTCTTTATCGAAGATATGTGCGGTAATTTATTAATCAGGTTAGGAATGCCAGCGCCAAATCGTGAAATGAATGACGCATTTAATCGAAATTTGGAACGGGAACGTGAATATGATCCCCAGGAATTAGATTTAGTAGCCCTGTTGAATTACCAACAAAAGGAAGTTAATGATACTTTTATAAAGGCAATCGCTGATGAAAATGGTGGTTTATATTTCCTAGATGCCCCTGGTGGAACTGGCAAGGCATTCCTTATGTCATTAGTTTTAGCAACTGTTCGGGCGATTTGCAGTTGCTTCTTCTGGAATAGCAGCCACATTGTTAGAAGGATGCCGTACGGCTTATTCAAATTACCGTTAAATGTTCAAACTATTGAAGAATCAACGTGTAATATTGCAAAACACTCAGCAATGGCCAAAGTTTTAGCGGCATCGAAAATCATCATCTGGGACGAATGCACAATGGCGCATAAACGTGCATTAGAAGCACTTAACCGAACATTAAAAGATTTACGCAATGACTCGAGATGTTTTGGAGGAGCAATGATTTTACTGATTTTACTCAAATCGTCAAATCTATGGCGCTATGTGAAGAAACTGCAGCTGACAACAAACATGAGAGTTACATTGCTTAATGATACATCTGCTAAAGATTTCTCGGAGCAATTGCTGACTATCGGTAATGGTCAAATACCTGTCGATGAATCGAGCGGATTAATATCATTTTCCAATAATTACTGTAATTTTGTCTCATCGAAAGACGAACTTATCAACAATGTATTTCCAAATATTATTTCTAACTACAAAAATAATGAATGGTTGAGTAAGCGAGCAATTTAAGCGGTTAAGAATAAAGATGTAGATGACCTGAACTACATAATTCAAAATAAGATCATTGGAACAATGCATTCATTCAAATCTATTGACTGCGTCACAAATGAAGATGAAGCCACCAACTATCCAATTGAACTTTTAAACTCTTTGGACGTGCCTGGCTTACCACCGCACAATTTGCGCCTAAAGGAAAATTCAAAGGTGAGGAAGTTCTCATTCCGAGGATCCCGATGATCCCAACCGATATGCCGTTTGAATTTAAAAGACTTCAATTTCCGATACGTCTTGCATTTGCCATGACCATCAACAAATCACAAGGCCAATCCTTAAAAGTTTGTGGTTTAAATCTAGAACATTCATGGTTTTCCCATGGTCAATTATACGTGGCATTTTCACGGGTCGGAAGACCATCTGCGTTGTTTGTTTTTGCTCCTGATAATAAAACAAAAAATGTCGTGTATCACAAGGTACTTAAATGAAGAGCAACCTATGTAGTAAATACAGAAATAATAATGAGTGATTAATGTAGTTATTTAATTTTTTTTTTTTTGTATTTCTTCCAAAAAAAAAAACACAATCTGCTTAATTATTGTCATTATTAAGGCGAAACAAAGTTCGCCGGGTCTCTAGTTAAATTATAAATTGTTTCAGATTGCCTGATAATTTTGAAATCCATCAGCAAGTTAACTTGTTTTCTGTAGAAAAAATACTATGTGCACAAAAAGATGACATTGTGATATTCTCGTGCATAAAATTTTGATGCATCCACCTAATTAAGTGGTGCAATTTAGACAAGACAATACCTTTTTGGGCCGAAGTGTTCAAATATCGAGATGGTGCAAGGACGAAACCGTTTTCGGCACTGGAATCATTTACACTAAACCTTTTATCGCTGCCTTGGTCGACCACAGAGGTAGAAAGAGTTTTTGGTCAAATGAACATTGTAAAAATGAAGCTAAGAAATAGTATGGCTAATAGAACTTTGAGCGCCATTTTACATATAAGGTATTTTTTCTGTTAAGCTAATATTTTATAAAATTATTAATTACATTAAATTTCATATTTGTAGATACGGACTACCCCTCCAAGCAATATGCTGCCACGATTACAAATTACCAGCAGCATGTTTAAGAAAAAGAGAGACCATAAAACAAAATAAAAAATTCAATTCTTACGTTTTTTTTTTAGAAACATTTCTAGCTACTTCTATCTTTTTTTTCAAAATATGATTTAGCGTTTTCATGCAACGAAATGTTGGCAGCACTGCCACCGCGATGGCCGCCGTGGCTAATTCAGCAACTTCGAGCTTTTGCTCGCTCTCGCATTGTAATTTATGGCTCAGCGTATCTTGTGGAGCCGTGTTGGACGTGTTCTGTCTTCGTCCAAAGCATTTTTCTCTTGCTTAGTGTGTTGCTTAGTTTTCTTTTTGTTGTGTTTAATCTAGTGTTCTACTTTTGCTCCTAATTGTGCCGCCCCCTTGTTATGCCCCTCCCTCAGGTGGTGTTGTCGGCCTCTTCATGCCCCTGTCCACCATAGGCTGCCGGCACCGCTTCCCCCTTTCCCCTCATATGCTGAACCAGTACCGGGCTGTTGCCCGCTCTTGCCCTTCTTTTCGTTTTGGGTGGATTGTATGTGCGACATGTTTTGTTGTTGTGGGGAATATAGTTTTAACCATTATATACCTTACAATTTATAAATAAATTTTTTGAATTTAATTTTTTTATTTGCTATTATGTTACAGAAATAAAACCAAAATGAAAACATTTTACGGGATATTGGGGATTTGCTTATGGATTAACATCACTGTCAAAGTCACTGACCAAGCCTCTAACATGAAGGCTGCATTTATTAGACTAAACACTTTAAACTGCATAAAACAGTTTATATACAATGTTATTGGTAAAATTGTGAACCAGATGCCAGAATTGGAGAAGATGGTGAATCGCTGAAACAAACTTGTAAAATATTTTAGGAAGTCAGGTCAAAAAAACCCCATTGAATTGAACTGGACGAATATATCTAACATATTAATTGAAATAAAATGAAGTCTGTAGTATTCAAACTAATAATTGGCGGGACGTTGGCGCATTGGAAAACTTTCTGGCTCCTTATGAAGCTAGTTCAAAGAAGCTTGGGAGAGTAACTATCCAGCATAGCACCTATTTATTCCACACATTATTGCGATAACGATGTGAGAATAGTGAAAAAATGTAAGCTTGCTTTTGATTCAAATTTAGTTAACATAGTTCAAGATAATCCTAAAATGTTTTATAACTTTACCCCGTTTTTATTTCCGCCCGCGAATCAATTATTATGAAATGGAAAAGGAAGAAACTCTAAAAGGCCTTGAAACAATTATGGTAGATACTCACATAAAACCGAAACTAATGAAATTATTATAAATATTCCACCCAACCAAGAAATATATGCTATTTTTGCAGATTATATACAACACATCCAGAATAATTATATCGTGTTTATTATACGCAATTAAGTTTGAACATACAAAAATGTAAATATCCCATGTAAATGGTGGACAAACAACAATTTTCCCTACTTTTTAAGGTATTATTTAAGTCCTTTTCTTTTGCTAAGAATTCAATTAATTATAAGCATTGTAAAATTGCAATGTACTTCTTGTAATAAAATAACAAAATTTTATATAATAAGTAATTTTATACCCTTGCAGAGTGTATTCGGCACAGCCGAAGTAAGCTTCATTGATAATTTTATATTATTTAAATGAAATTTGTAGGGAGCTCCGATAATTTGGGAGATGATTGTGGGATGTGGCGATAGCGATTCAACTTTTATGTTTTCCCCGAACTTTGCAACAACAGATAAGAATAAACTAAGGAAGTCGCTCAACGACTTGGATATAGTGGTACAGCAACCAAGACTTCACTTTATAAGCCTTATGTTTGGGTTATTGTTCTGGTATAGTTTGAACGTTTCGGAAATGCCCATTTTCTCTGCTGATTAAATTAAATTCTGCTTTAAAATTTCCAAGTACATATCCTGGTTCATTATGCACTCGATGAAAACAAGATTTCCAACTTTCTTCGTGGAAATGCATCCCCAGATCATTACATGACCCTCGCCGTGTTTTACGGCGATTAAAGATTTAATTTACTTTTATCCAAGAAAATGGCGTCGTCCCACCAGCTTTGGACCCCCTTTGAATACTTTTGGGAACAGGTTTTCCATATTTGCGCTAGGAAAATGCATGTTTTTTCGGACAACTTGGCAACTCTATCCTCCCTTTTTTGTAGTACGCCAAATAGTTTCGGCTAATACCAACTTTTCGTGTTCTTCAAGGAGTTGGGCTATCAGTTCCGGAGCACTATGTCGGGGATTTTTCATTATTCTTTGCGCCCATTTAAATTTTTTTGGCTGTCCTTTTTGCTTCATTGCGGCGTTTATTCCTTCATTTCGAAACCTGCGGACTATGTCACCGACTCTATTGGATTTTATATTAAGGATTCGCCCAATGTCTTTATACGTTTTGTTGTCTAATTGTAATTTCACTACAAGTTTCAGCTGCTCCAATGTCAAATTTTTCACTTCACAGCCCATTGTAATTCGTACATAAATTATTGAATTTTCCGGAATGCTTTTTATTCTTGATTGTCAGTAATTTTTTTTTCCGGGAAACCAAATTGTGCCCTATGAAGTCATTCGGAGACGCCGTATAGTTTTAAGATACAACTTTCCTAAAAAACCAAAAATTTATGTGGCCAGATTTTGTAGCTTTTTTCGTTTTTATTATTTTTTTTAGTTTAAAAAAAACTATTGTTGTGTTATACCTCTGAGGACAGGTAATGAAACCAGCTTTAACTCAACATTTATAACTGTTTTTGATTTACTAAGTTTTACAAAAGTTATTCGCGTTTGAAGTTAAAAAAAAAAACATTATTTATGCGACTCACTGTAAGTAAGTGAGCGCCACACAATGAGTGTTAGAAAGTGCGGAAAGAGAAAAATGCCAAAGCTGAAAGCATTTGAATTACTCCAGTTTCAATGTACAGCGGCACCAACGCCAAAACAGACAAGAATTTAAGCTTCAACGCCAAATTGAACAAGAATTTGAGCTTCAACGCCAAATCGGACAAAAACAAACTTTCATGGAAAACAACAAAAAACTAATTGAATAGCTTAGTATTTAATATTTGGTTGCTACAACAGCCTGCAAGCGACTGGGGATGGATTAAACCAAATTCTTGCAGATTTCCGGCTCTATGGAGTTCCAAGCTGCCATCCCTCTTTTAATTGGTTAAGCGTGGTAGACTTTTCTAGCCAACAATTCCCAAAGATTCTCAATCACGTTATATCCGGGCTCTGGGCGGGCGTTTGAATCAGTTTTGAACAGTCAGAGCTTAGCTACAATTGACGTATGCTTTTGATCTTTATTTTGATAAAAAGCAAAGTCGTCAAGGATTTATTTTTTACTGACAACCTGAGTTCTTTAGCGGTTTTAAAGGGAGTAACTTTAATTTTCTTTATAATTGACCGCTCTTCTCTTGAGTTCAATCGCTTTCTTTTGCCCTCCTGACTGTTGTTCATGAGCCTCCCACCTTTCCGAAAACTTTTTATAATATCATGGACGGAAGGTTTGCTCCTTCCGACCAGATCTACTATTTCCCTAACGGTTTTTTCATCAAAATGTAACTTTATAACTATTTGCCGTGCCTCAACACCAGTTGGCTCTCCACGTGGACGTAAAAATAATTTGTGTTACTGTCTGTACACGAATGATCGTATTGGCGTTGAAGCTCATATTTAAATTTTAAAAAAATGTTACCGTTTGAATTTTGAAAATTTGTTGTTTGTTTAAAAAATCTAAGAAATTATAGATTAAAAAAAAATTATTTAAAAACTTAAAATAACTAACTTACTGTAAAAGAAATTACACATTGAAGTAAATAAACAATTTTGTCCGATTTGGCGTTGGAGCCACTGTATGTATCTGTATGTTTTGTGTATTTATTTCGTATGCATCGTCGAACGCAGCAGTCGCAAAGGTGAGCGGAGAAAGAAATATCAAAAATGTATGTAATTTATAGCGTTTTTGTTGTTATTGAGGTCGTTTCTTTTGTTGTAGTCAAATATCCAGGAGTGGTCAAAAGCGTTTTCTGCAACTTTTATTTTCAAAGTCCTTTTGTTGTTGTTGTAAGTGAATTACAACAACAAAATATTCTAAGCTTTGGAGTTTGATCATTCATAAATACAATAAAAAAAGGAAAAATGAAAAAATAGCGGTATGGAGAAATAATCAAAAGCAAATGAACGAATAATATATAGTTGTCCAAAGTATTTACACAGTTATTTATTGCGACAAAAGTATTTGCACAAAACTGAAAATTTGTTTTTCTCCTTTTTTTGTTTTTTTTTTTTTTAACTTTTTGAGTTTTTTGTATAAAGTGGGTTTTTATTTATTTAATATTTTGTGTTTCCACCTTTAGCATCTAGTCTGGAATAGATTGAACTTAAGTTCAATTGATCATTTTGACCAAATTTTTCTTATCTCTATGACGGTTTTACCCCGGTTTCGGCCTTCATCGATTGTTTTTTGTCCCTTGATGAACGACCAAACATTTTGAGGAATATTTAAGTCAGTGCTTTGCGTAGGTCAGGGAGGAACAGCCATTTTCAAGTCTCTTCAAAATTTGGTCGGCGCTGAACCTTAATGACATGGGGCATTGTCATGTTGTAGAACCCAATCGCTGACAGGAGATAACTTGTCTCTAGACACAAATGAGCGATTATTTAATATTAAAAGGTATCCATGCCAAATCCGTAATACAACATGCACTCCCAAAACAACTCTGTGCCTTTTCTGAATCTGTTAATAAGCTGCGTTGCTCTTTCTTTTTGTTTGGGGTAAGTGCATGAAACACTTACAAAATGATCCCTGGTACTGAAACGCAACTTCATCTGTTCACAAAACATTGTACCAGAAGTCCAGAGGTTTTTAATGTAATCCAGTGCGAAATAGAGTCATTTAGCTTTGTTCGGTTCGAAAATATTGATCATCTTGCGTACAGTATATGTTTGGATATTAGTCTCCTTAAGTTTTCGACGTATTATAGCATCGCTAACTTTTTTGCCAAACAAGCAAACAGATTCTGCTGACAATTTAGAAGTCCTCCTAATGTCGATGGAAATTTCCCAAGTATTCCAATTAATCGCCTGCATTCCCGCTTCGACATCGCCCGCGTTCGTCCACTTCTCTTTTTGTTTTGCAGATGACTGTACATGATGACTGTACATTTCCTTCTTCTTTACTAGATTGTAAACCGTATTTCTGGAAATTTTATTGTATAGGATTTCGCCAATTCCGATGCTAAAGTACCTTTTTTAAACTTTATAAAGATCTCAGAGCGTATTTCAATATTTAACTTCCCTGTTTTTACCATTTTAATACTTTGTTTTCGCATTATAAATCTTAATATTTTAATTGGGACTTTTTCATTTCAATGAAAGCAAAGCCAACTTAATTCTAGAAACTGAAGTCAAAGAATAAGAGCACATATACATTGTGAAAATACTTTTATCGCAATAAATAAATGTGTAAATACTTTTGACAACTGTATATCATTCTTTCAATTACTTTTGATTATCTCTACATACCGTTATTTTTTCATTTTTCTTTCTCATTGTATTCTTGACTGATCAAGCTTCAGAGTATCTTGTTGTTCTATAATAAAATGACTTTGAGAATGAAAGTTATAGAAAATGCATAGTTTATTGTGTTTGACAACACTTGTATATTAGATGTACTTAAATTAATAACATTTTTTAACATTAATGTTTTTTGTGTAATTTCTTTTAGATTTAATTTAGTTTATTTAAAATATACAGGTTGTTAAAAGCACGGTGAATATAAAAAGAAATATTGCGCAGGAAATGAAGGAGAAACTGAATAGTGAAATCTTCAGCTTGGTAGAAAAAGGGGTCAAAGCTAAGTGTGGAAATTTTCCTCAAAAATAAAAAATTTAAATAGAGTGGAATTAGTTAAACTTGTAGCCTTTAAAATGTGTTTGTCAGTTCTAAAATTCACAGGTAGCACATCAAATTCAATCAAACATACATACATACATAAATGCTACGTAGTTGTTGCCATAAACTAAGCAGGAGAGCGTGGCTGTAGCTACTGAACGGATTATTAAGAACCGCCGCGAATTACAAATTAAAGCAGATTCCGGTCTTAAAAAATTCGCATCATTTTTAATTAATGTTGGCGCAACGCATGGAAGCGATGTTGATGAAATAAATTATTACCACATCCATCAACAGTGTCGCGTAATATTACAGCGATTTATGAGTCCCACTTCATTCCAATAATAGAATAAGTTCTTAAATATAGAGCCTTTAGACACGCAATTATTAGCGACAATGGAGAGACAAGGTTTTATATTTGTCCTGCACTGTGCATTATAGTCTTATTGTGAATGTCAGACCGTATGGACGTGTTCTCGGAAGACTGTGCGCATTTGCTGTGTATAACGGTGCTGTGTAAAACGAATCAAAACAAAAACCCCTAAAAACTGCACCAAGGGTGCTTAAAGTCCCGTTGCTGTACTCCGATTGGCCAGCCAATCAAAGTTACCCAAGCTTTTCTAAAAGTGGTGCATACTTCTAGACAGTGCTAGGAATTAACTTGCTGCATACTTGCGGACTGTGGCTGCCGCAATGGAAAAAATGGACTTGCCATCCACATCGAAGCAAAGACCGACTTGTCAGCGAGTCAAGCCAAAGGCGAACTGAGAGGGGAAGCGACTGACCACTGTCAAGCTGGCGAGGGTTTCTTCTAACAGAATGAGTGGAAATAATGACGTGGATTCCAGCTCATCAAGCACAGAACCTGATGAATTGAAGCGTAAGATGCCTTTACGCAAGAGAGACCCAAGGGCAATGGCTGGCCAAGACGAGGCCAATCACTTTTCGCGGTTTTCCGATGACAACGATGAAAGCATTGACATTGATGTCAAGCCAGTTCCTGAACCGGAGGTTGAGGTCCCAACTGCGATGGAGAGAAAGATTAAACCGCCACTAATCTTCATTCCTGGGGTGGACAACATCAAGGCGTTTATAACAGATGTCACCTCTGTCATTGGGAGTAACAAATTTATCTACAAAGCAGGTCATGACGGACGCGTCAGGATTAACCTTGAGGAGAAGGAAAGCTTCCACAAGCTAAAATCTTATCTAATAAATAATTAGGTTAGATTTCAGACGTTCCAGGCGAAGGGTGAGCGTGCCTATTGGATAGTCATCAAGGGTCTCCATCACACCACTGATCCGATGGATATAAAGGAAGTTCTGTGTGCTCAAGGACATATTGTTCGAGGAGACCAAATTAAAAACGGACTACGACGCGACTCCAAGGAGCCGATGGCTATGTTCTTTGTAAATCTTGAGCCAACCAGCAACAACAAAGACGTGTTCAACATCACACGTCTCTGCAGTTGTGTTGTTGCCATTGAGCCTCCTCGCAGGTCCCTGGAAGTTCTCCATTGCTTCCGCTGTCAAGGATTCGGACACACCCAAGGAAGAGGTTGCTACCTTGACTATGCCTGTGTCAAGTGTGGTAGCCAAGAACACTCTTCGGCCGAATGCATGAAGGCAAAAGACGAGCCAGCAAAATGTGCCAACTGCAATGGCAATCACACAGCATCGTATAAAGGGTGCAAAGTGTATCAAAAGGCCAAGGAGTTTCACCAGCCCAGGCAAAGGCCAGCTCTGCGGCCCACTCAGCGACCCACTCCACGCTCGGTGGAGTTACCATTGTACCTGGCATGACTTTCGCCAGTTTGATTGAAGGCAACCAGCAGTCTGCCCAGCCGCAATCAGACCCAGTTTCCGCCGTCGTAGAACAGACACATGCAAGAATGAAGAAGCTTGAGACAATGATGCAGAGCATGAACGCTCAAATGTCAGCTCTGACTCAGTTGATCACAAAGCTTATGGCCAATCAATGCAAATAAATCTTCACGTTGTCATTTGGAATGCGAACGGTCTGTGCAGGAACAGACCTGAGGTCGAGCTATACCTCAAATCTAAGTATGTGGATGTCCTATTAGTCTCCAAAACCATTTCTCCTCCCTATCCTTAACAGTGGATACTACACTATTGCTACCAACCAGCCCAATGGCACTGCGCGTGGCGGCGCCGCTGTCATTATCAGGAGTGGCATCAAATATGTGGAATTGCCTGCCTTTCATGAGCCCTGGGCCCAGTGCGCTCTGGTTAGAGTTTTGGCGGCTCCTTACTGTCAACCACGCCATCTGGTTGGACAAAGTCTTTTTTAAGACCTGCTGGATAGCCTTGGGAGAAGGTTCATCATTGGAGGAGATTTCAACGCTAAGCACACTTGGTGGGGATCCCTAATCGTCAATCCCAAAGGTAAAGGACTTGACTGTCATACGCCAGGTGAACCAACATACTGGCCCACGGATCCGAACCAAATCCCGGATGTTTTGGATATAGCCATATCCAAGGAGATTGACAGGCGCAGGATTGAAGTCTCCAATGACCTCGACCTGTCTTCAGATCACTGTGGAGTCAAGCTCCTTATTAACATGCCAGCCAGCACCAACTTGTTCATGAGAAGACTTTTCAGGCGGAATACCAATGTTGAGGTCTACCAATCTTGGCTTCAGAGGAACATGGACCCAAACATTGAGATTTCCTCGAAAGAAGATTTGGAGGAGTTGCTTAACATCGAAATCCACAATGACGTGACCCAGGCAACACCACCTCCAAGGCCCTTAAGAAATACACCTCGTCGAGATGACTTCCTGTGGTCTCCGGAAGTGACGGCTATGGTAGCGGAAAAGAGGCGACTCCGACCAGTCTGGCAGAGCTCGCGCAATCCAAGGGACTAAACTGAGCCAAACTGATCGGCCAAAGCTCTAAAGGAACTGCTGTGCACTATCCGCAAACAGTCTCTGGAAAATTTTCTTGAGAATGTTGAACCTGGTGACCAGCAATATAACCTGTGGAGGCTAACCAATGGACTAAAAAGGCCCACCAGTAGAAAAGAGCCTTTTAAAAGGGCCGATGGTACCTGGTGCCGATCAGACAGTGACAGCGCAAATGCCTTCGCCACCCACTTGTCTGATGCGTTTACCCCGTTCAGCAGATGCACCCAGGCAGAGGCCCAGTAAACAGAGGAGTTCCTGGACGTTCCATGCCAAGCCGTTGAAATGGATAAGCTGCTGGAAGGGATCTCCAGACTGAAGGTGTCCAAGTCCCCGGGATACGACGGAATCGACGTACCATCGATTAAAGCGCTACCTGAAGAAGGCATACAATTTCTTCTCACAATTGCAAACCAATGCTTCCAGTTAGGACACTTTCCCACCCAGTGGAAGTGCGCCAAATAGTTTCGGCTAATACCAACTTTTCGTGTTCTTCGAGGAGTTGGGCTATCAGTTCCGGAGCACTATGTCGGGGATTTTTCATTATTCTTTGCGCCCATTTAAATTTTTTTGGCTGTCCTTTTTGCTTCATTGCGGCGTTTATTCCTTCATTTCGAAACCTGCGGACTATGTCACCGACTCTATTGGATTTTATATTAAGGATTCGCCCAATGTCTTTATACGTTTTGTTGTCTAATTGTAATTTCACTACAAGTTTCAGCTGCTCCAATGTCAAATTTTTCACTTCACAGCCCATTGTAATTCGTACATAAATTATTGAATTTTCCGGAATGCTTTTTATTCTTGATTGTCAGTAATTTTTTTTTCCGGGAAACCAAATTGTGCCCTATGAAGTCATTCGGAGACGCCGTATAGTTTTAAGATACAACTTTCCTAAAAAACCAAAAATTTATGTGGCCAGATTTTGTAGCTTTTTTCGTTTTTATTATTTTTTTTAGTTTAAAAAAAACTATTGTTGTGTTATACCTCTGAGGACAGGTAATGAAACCAGCTTTAACTCAACATTTATAACTGTTTTTGATTTACTAAGTTTTACAAAAGTTATTCGCGTTTGAAGTTAAAAAAAAAAACATTATTTATGCGACTCACTGTAAGTAAGTGAGCGCCACACAATGAGTGTTAGAAAGTGCGGAAAGAGAAAAATGCCAAAGCTGAAAGCATTTGAATTACTCCAGTTTCAATGTACAGCGGCACCAACGCCAAAACAGACAAGAATTTAAGCTTCAACGCCAAATTGAACAAGAATTTGAGCTTCAACGCCAAATCGGACAAAAACAAACTTTCATGGAAAACAACAAAAAACTAATTGAATAGCTTAGTATTTAATATTTGGTTGCTACAACAGCCTGCAAGCGACTGGGGATGGATTAAACCAAATTCTTGCAGATTTCCGGCTCTATGGAGTTCCAAGCTGCCATCCCTCTTTTAATTGGTTAAGCGTGGTAGACTTTTCTAGCCAACAATTCCCAAAGATTCTCAATCACGTTATATCCGGGCTCTGGGCGGGCGTTTGAATCAGTTTTGAACAGTCAGAGCTTAGCTACAATTGACGTATGCTTTTGATCTTTATTTTGATAAAAAGCAAAGTCGTCAAGGATTTATTTTTTACTGACAACCTGAGTTCTTTAGCGGTTTTAAAGGGAGTAACTTTAATTTTCTTTATAATTGACCGCTCTTCTCTTGAGTTCAATCGCTTTCTTTTGCCCTCCTGACTGTTGTTCATGAGCCTCCCACCTTTCCGAAAACTTTTTATAATATCATGGACGGAAGGTTTGCTCCTTCCGACCAGATCTACTATTTCCCTAACGGTTTTTTCATCAAAATGTAACTTTATAACTATTTGCCGTGCCTCAACACCAGTTGGCTCTCCACGTGGACGTAAAAATAATTTGTGTTACTGTCTGTACACGAATGATCGTATTGGCGTTGAAGCTCATATTTAAATTTTAAAAAAATGTTACCGTTTGAATTTTGAAAATTTGTTGTTTGTTTAAAAAATCTAAGAAATTATAGATTAAAAAAAAATTATTTAAAAACTTAAAATAACTAACTTACTGTAAAAGAAATTACACATTGAAGTAAATAAACAATTTTGTCCGATTTGGCGTTGGAGCCACTGTATGTATCTGTATGTTTTGTGTATTTATTTCGTATGCATCGTCGAACGCAGCAGTCGCAAAGGTGAGCGGAGAAAGAAATATCAAAAATGTATGTAATTTATAGCGTTTTTGTTGTTATTGAGGTCGTTTCTTTTGTTGTAGTCAAATATCCAGGAGTGGTCAAAAGCGTTTTCTGCAACTTTTATTTTCAAAGTCCTTTTGTTGTTGTTGTAAGTGAATTACAACAACAAAATATTCTAAGCTTTGGAGTTTGATCATTCATAAATACAATAAAAAAAGGAAAAATGAAAAAATAGCGGTATGGAGAAATAATCAAAAGCAAATGAACGAATAATATATAGTTGTCCAAAGTATTTACACAGTTATTTATTGCGACAAAAGTATTTGCACAAAACTGAAAATTTGTTTTTCTCCTTTTTTTGTTTTTTTTTTTTTAACTTTTTGAGTTTTTTGTATAAAGTGGGTTTTTATTTATTTAATATTTTGTGTTTCCACCTTTAGCATCTAGTCTGGAATAGATTGAACTTAAGTTCAATTGATCATTTTGACCAAATTTTTCTTATCTCTATGACGGTTTTACCCCGGTTTCGGCCTTCATCGATTGTTTTTTGTCCCTTGATGAACGACCAAACATTTTGAGGAATATTTAAGTCAGTGCTTTGCGTAGGTCAGGGAGGAACAGCCATTTTCAAGTCTCTTCAAAATTTGGTCGGCGCTGAACCTTAATGACATGGGGCATTGTCATGTTGTAGAACCCAATCGCTGACAGGAGATAACTTGTCTCTAGACACAAATGAGCGATTATTTAATATTAAAAGGTATCCATGCCAAATCCGTAATACAACATGCACTCCCAAAACAACTCTGTGCCTTTTCTGAATCTGTTAATAAGCTGCGTTGCTCTTTCTTTTTGTTTGGGGTAAGTGCATGAAACACTTACAAAATGATCCCTGGTACTGAAACGCAACTTCATCTGTTCACAAAACATTGTACCAGAAGTCCAGAGGTTTTTAATGTAATCCAGTGCGAAATAGAGTCATTTAGCTTTGTTCGGTTCGAAAATATTGATCATCTTGCGTACAGTATATGTTTGGATATTAGTCTCCTTAAGTTTTCGACGTATTATAGCATCGCTAACTTTTTTGCCAAACAAGCAAACAGATTCTGCTGACAATTTAGAAGTCCTCCTAATGTCGATGGAAATTTCCCAAGTATTCCAATTAATCGCCTGCATTCCCGCTTCGACATCGCCCGCGTTCGTCCACTTCTCTTTTTGTTTTGCAGATGACTGTACATGATGACTGTACATTTCCTTCTTCTTTACTAGATTGTAAACCGTATTTCTGGAAATTTTATTGTATAGGATTTCGCCAATTCCGATGCTAAAGTACCTTTTTTAAACTTTATAAAGATCTCAGAGCGTATTTCAATATTTAACTTCCCTGTTTTTACCATTTTAATACTTTGTTTTCGCATTATAAATCTTAATATTTTAATTGGGACTTTTTCATTTCAATGAAAGCAAAGCCAACTTAATTCTAGAAACTGAAGTCAAAGAATAAGAGCACATATACATTGTGAAAATACTTTTATCGCAATAAATAAATGTGTAAATACTTTTGACAACTGTATATCATTCTTTCAATTACTTTTGATTATCTCTACATACCGTTATTTTTTCATTTTTCTTTCTCATTGTATTCTTGACTGATCAAGCTTCAGAGTATCTTGTTGTTCTATAATAAAATGACTTTGAGAATGAAAGTTATAGAAAATGCATAGTTTATTGTGTTTGACAACACTTGTATATTAGATGTACTTAAATTAATAACATTTTTTAACATTAATGTTTTTTGTGTAATTTCTTTTAGATTTAATTTAGTTTATTTAAAATATACAGGTTGTTAAAAGCACGGTGAATATAAAAAGAAATATTGCGCAGGAAATGAAGGAGAAACTGAATAGTGAAATCTTCAGCTTGGTAGAAAAAGGGGTCAAAGCTAAGTGTGGAAATTTTCCTCAAAAATAAAAAATTTAAATAGAGTGGAATTAGTTAAACTTGTAGCCTTTAAAATGTGTTTGTCAGTTCTAAAATTCACAGGTAGCACATCAAATTCAATCAAACATACATACATACATAAATGCTACGTAGTTGTTGCCATAAACTAAGCAGGAGAGCGTGGCTGTAGCTACTGAACGGATTATTAAGAACCGCCGCGAATTACAAATTAAAGCAGATTCCGGTCTTAAAAAATTCGCATCATTTTTAATTAATGTTGGCGCAACGCATGGAAGCGATGTTGATGAAATAAATTATTACCACATCCATCAACAGTGTCGCGTAATATTACAGCGATTTATGAGTCCCACTTCATTCCAATAATAGAATAAGTTCTTAAATATAGAGCCTTTAGACACGCAATTATTAGCGACAATGGAGAGACAAGGTTTTATATTTGTCCTGCACTGTGCATTATAGTCTTATTGTGAACGTCAGACCGTATGGACGTGTTCTCGGAAGACTGTGCGCATTTGCTGTGTATAACGGTGCTGTGTAAAACGAATCAAAACAAAAACCCCTAAAAACTGCACCAAGGGTGCTTAAAGTCCCGTTGCTGTACTCCGATTGGCCAGCCAATCAAAGTTACCCAAGCTTTTCTAAAAGTGGTGCATACTTCTAGACAGTGCTAGGAATTAACTTGCTGCATACTTGCGGACTGTGGCTGCCGCAATGGAAAAAATGGACTTGCCATCCACATCGAAGCAAAGACCGACTTGTCAGCGAGTCAAGCCAAAGGCGAACTGAGAGGGGAAGCGACTGACCACTGTCAAGCTGGCGAGGGTTTCTTCTAACAGAATGAGTGGAAATAATGACGTGGATTCCAGCTCATCAAGCACAGAACCTGATGAATTGAAGCGTAAGATGCCTTTACGCAAGAGAGACCCAAGGGCAATGGCTGGCCAAGACGAGGCCAATCACTTTTCGCGGTTTTCCGATGACAACGATGAAAGCATTGACATTGATGTCAAGCCAGTTCCTGAACCGGAGGTTGAGGTCCCAACTGCGATGGAGAGAAAGATTAAACCGCCACTAATCTTCATTCCTGGGGTGGACAACATCAAGGCGTTTATAACAGATGTCACCTCTGTCATTGGGAGTAACAAATTTATCTACAAAGCAGGTCATGACGGACGCGTCAGGATTAACCTTGAGGAGAAGGAAAGCTTCCACAAGCTAAAATCTTATCTAATAAATAATTAGGTTAGATTTCAGACGTTCCAGGCGAAGGGTGAGCGTGCCTATTGGATAGTCATCAAGGGTCTCCATCACACCACTGATCCGATGGATATAAAGGAAGTTCTGTGTGCTCAAGGACATATTGTTCGAGGAGACCAAATTAAAAACGGACTACGACGCGACTCCAAGGAGCCGATGGCTATGTTCTTTGTAAATCTTGAGCCAACCAGCAACAACAAAGACGTGTTCAACATCACACGTCTCTGCAGTTGTGTTGTTGCCAATGAGCCTCCTCGCAGGTCCCTGGAAGTTCTCCATTGCTTCCGCTGTCAAGGATTCGGACACACCCAAGGAAGAGGTTGCTACCTTGACTATGCCTGTGTCAAGTGTGGTAGCCAAGAACACTCTTCGGCCGAATGCATGAAGGCAAAAGACGAGCCAGCAAAATGTGCCAACTGCAATTTCACCAGCCCAGGCAAAGGCCAGCTCTGCGGCCCACTCAGCGACCCACTCCACGCTCGGTGGAGTTACCATTGTACCTGGCATGACTTTCGCCAGTTTGATTGAAGGCAACCAGCAGTCTGCCCAGCCGCAATCAGACCCAGTTTCCGCCGTCGTAGAACAGACACATGCAAGAATGAAGAAGCTTGAGACAATGATGGAGAGCATGAACGCTCAAATGTCAGCTCTGACTCAGTTGATCACAAAGCTTATGGCCAATCAATGCAAATAAATCTTCACGTTGTCATTTGGAATGCGAACGGTCTGTGCAGGAACAGACCTGAGGTCGAGCTATACCTCAAATCTAAGTATGTGGATGTCCTATTAGTCTCCAAAACCATTTCTCCTCCCTATCCTTAACAGTGGATACTACACTATTGCTACCAACCAGCCCAATGGCACTGCGCGTGGCGGCGCCGCTGTCATTATCAGGAGTGGCATCAAATATGTGGAATTGCCTGCCTTTCATGAGCCCTGGGCCCAGTGCGCTCTGGTTAGAGTTTTGGCGGCTCCTTACTGTCAACCACGCCATCTGGTTGGACAAAGTCTTTTTTAAGACCTGCTGGATAGCCTTGGGAGAAGGTTCATCATTGGAGGAGATTTCAACGCTAAGCACACTTGGTGGGGATCCCTAATCGTCAATCCCAAAGGTAAAGGACTTGACTGTCATACGCCAGGTGAACCAACATACTGGCCCACGGATCCGAACCAAATCCCGGATGTTTTGGATATAGCCATATCCAAGGAGATTGACAGGCGCAGGATTGAAGTCTCCAATGACCTCGACCTGTCTTCAGATCACTGTGGAGTCAAGCTCCTTATTAACATGCCAGCCAGCACCAACTTGTTCATGAGAAGACTTTTCAGGCGGAATACCAATGTTGAGGTCTACCAATCTTGGCTTCAGAGGAACATGGACCCAAACATTGAGATTTCCTCGAAAGAAGATTTGGAGGAGTTGCTTAACATCGAAATCCACAATGACGTGACCCAGGCAACACCACCTCCAAGGCCCTTAAGAAATACACCTCGTCGAGATGACTTCCTGTGGTCTCCGGAAGTGACGGCTATGGTAGCGGAAAAGAGGCGACTCCGACCAGTCTGGCAGAGCTCGCGCAATCCAAGGGACTAAACTGAGCCAAACTGATCGGCCAAAGCTCTAAAGGAACTGCTGTGCACTATCCGCAAACAGTCTCTGGAAAATTTTCTTGAGAATGTTGAACCTGGTGACCAGCAATATAACCTGTGGAGGCTAACCAATGGACTAAAAAGGCCCACCAGTAGAAAAGAGCCTTTTAAAAGGGCCGATGGTACCTGGTGCCGATCAGACAGTGACAGCGCAAATGCCTTCGCCACCCACTTGTCTGATGCGTTTACCCCGTTCAGCAGATGCACCCAGGCAGAGGCCCAGTAAACAGAGGAGTTCCTGGACGTTCCATGCCAAGCCGTTGAAATGGATAAGCTGCTGGAAGGGATCTCCAGACTGAAGGTGTCCAAGTCCCCGGGATACGACGGAATCGACGTACCATCGATTAAAGCGCTACCTGAAGAAGGCATACAATTTCTTCTCACAATTGCAAACCAATGCTTCCAGTTAGGACACTTTCCCACCCAGTGGAAGTGCGCCAAAATCATCCTAATCCCTAAACCTGGGAAACCTGCAGCCAATCTCGCCTCTTATCGTCTGATAAGTCTGTGGGCCGTATTCTGCAAAGTAGTTGAAAGACTACTTTTGCGTAGACTGCGACCAATAATAGAGGAGGCCGGTTTGATCCCCGATCACCAGTTTGGCTTCAGGGAATCTCATGGCACGCCAGAACAATGCCATCGGATTAGCAACAAAATTCTGGAAGCGTTTGAGGAGAGAAAATATTGTACGGCAGCCTTCCTCGATGTAAAACAGGCATCCGACAGAGTGTGGCACACATGCCTGCTATACAAGCTAAAATCTTTGTTCCCGTCACCTATATATGGACTACTCAAGTCCCATCTTCTTGGGAGGAGCTTCTATGTAAGATGTGGCGACGCGAGGTCCGAGATTGAAGCCATCAGAGCGGGTGTGACCCAAGGTAGCTTGTTGGGCCCAGTTCTGTACACGATCTATACCGCTGACATGCCAGTCAGCTCGGATCACAGAATGCTAGCTGCCACTTATGCGGATGATATGGCATTTCTAGCGACGGATGAGTCGCCAACGGTCGCCAGCAGTCTACTGCAAGGACAGCTTGACGAAATCAATCACTTGCATGCCAGATGGAACATAATGGTGAATCCCGAAAAGTCGACGCACATTACATTCACGCAGAGACAAGGGATCTGTCCTCCAGTACGTATGGACAGCACCAATATTCCAGAGGCAAATGGAGTGAAATACCTTGGCCTACTTTTGGATAAGAGATTAACCTGGAGACCTCAAATCATAGATAAGAGGAGAATGCTCGTCAAAAGATTGAGGAAATACCTCTGGCTGGTGTGACGCAAATCTACCCGAAGGCTACATTTAAAAATACTGATATATAAAACAATCCTAAAGCCAGTATGGACCTACGGGATTCCACTCTGGGGCACAGCCTGCATGTCGAAAAACAATACAAAGGTTTTAAAACAAGGCCTTAAGAGTCATGTCCGATGCCAACGTTCTTACGTCCAATGCAGAGATCCACTGTACGCTGGGAATTCCATGGGTAACGGACGAAATAACAAGGCTCATAAGAGCCCACCTGGGCCGCCTCGAGAGGCACTTGAATCCTCTGGCCATCAATCTGCTAGATAACAGTTCAACCACCAGACGCCTTAAAAGACTCCACGTTCTTGACCTGCCGCATGGAGTACACTAAACAACAGCTTGCTGCCACCCCCCTATTAATCCGATTCTCCTCATTTTGAAATTTTGAAATTTTAAAATGTTTTATGTACCTATTGTTTTTATATGTATAACCTTCCAAATGTCCTGTTTGCCATTGATTTCTACTGATTATCCACTTTTCGGATAGATTGTAGAAAGAGGGCTCTCCCCGCAATAATAATAAAAAAGAAACTGTGCATTATATAAAGGAAGGCGTATTTATTAATCGGCTCATGGCCATGAGATCAATGAAGGAAATGCCCTGCACAAGTATTAACTTAATCTACAAGTGTATAACTTGAACGTAATTAATTTTCTGTGGTTTAGGTGCAAATATTCGGACAAAAATAGAGGAAATTTAAAAAAACTTTTGATGCGACCTCAAAGTGGACAATCCCATAGTGGTTACTGGTCGTGGGCCCAACATGACTAAAGCCTTCCAGGGTTTGGAAAAAATACATTGCGTCAATTATCTTCTGTTAAAAAAGATATAAATGCCGTACCTGACCTGGGCTAAATGGTCAGTACAGCTGGAGAAATTCTTAAAAAATCTAGAATGAATGCATGCTTTGGATTCTCGCTGAAAAGCCTGCACAAATCAGTTGAAGATAATTGGATTGAACTGAAAACAATATTAAAGGAAAAAAACCAAACATAGTGTAGTGTATTCACATATGTATAAACATTTAAATTTGTTGCATGTATAATCATATGCAAGAATGTGTATATAATAACAATTAAACATAAGTATGCACATCGATATATGTACACATATGAATGCATACATATCTCGAGTACATACTGACCATTTGAGTAATGCGTAACATGAGATGCGGCTAAGCGAGCGTGGGACCGCTGAGCCAGCACTTTGGACACCCAGCCAATGTGTGTCCAAATATATGAGTACGCTCTCTTTCCCTCTCTTTGGTAGATGCCGCTCTGCGACAGCTTAAGAATGATATGTCAAATAAGGTAAGAACTCTTTTGATTTACAAAGAAATTCAACACCAAAAACCGAACCAAGAAGCACAGACGTGAAGGTATTAATATCAATCATTTAGGTTCCGTTGTTTTAATTTTAAAAACCGTTTAAAAATAATTGAAAGCAGCTAAACGTCCAACAATTAATTTGATTATTCAAAATTTAAATTAATTAAAGAAACCTCTTCTACCTAATTGCAATGATATTGACATTATTAAAGATTTCAGGTACGCATTACACACTCAGTTTTTTTTATAAACCTGTCCGATTATCACAAAATTGCTTTTTTTCTTTCCGCCAACAAATAAATTATTACGATTTTTTCCGATTGAAAGGGAAGCTGGAATTAACGACTGCAAAAAAATAACGGAACATTTTTTAAAAGACAATTTGTGTAATATCGATCGATCGATATATAGAAAAAATAGAATTATCGACAGCAAACGATGACATTGAAGGTTTTATACAAGTTCAACAAATTGACCCAAATAAAGATTAAGTAAATCAGGAATAAATAGGATATTCTAACATTAGTGTGAATATACAGCACACATTTTGACGCACTGGCTTTGTGCAAGGAAGAATTTAAGCAAAACTTATGCGGTGAACAGTATTTTGACAAAAGAATATTTACTTCAAAAAAATTAAGTACACGGTATGTATCAGGGTATTATCAGCCTTCTTTTTGTTGTGTTAAATATTTTCCCCTATATATTGCACGTAGCGCTTGCCATCTCTCTCTCTCACTCGCCGCCCTTTTGGTATTCCTCGTAAAAATATAAATGCCGATAAATATTAATAGATACTTTAAATATTGCGATATAAAATCAATTTTATTCGAATTGCGGGCATGGCAAAAGGCGGGTCAAAAATTTTAAATTATTTTGTAGTGGTTCTAAGGCCAGGTTGTGAGGGCTACGGGAGGAGTAACTTAAGAGAAAAACAGTCAAACTAAAATGGCAATTTATTATTTTGCGCACGAGAGCGGGCACACGTTTGAAACCAGCGCTGTCACTCGCTAATGAAATCATCATAACTTAATATGACTAAAAAAGCGAAATAATCCAAAAATGGGAGGCTCGTTTGGAACTGACAAAATTATGGGTGCAGTATTTAGTTGTGTTTGTTTTATGAGTTTCGCGAAATCTACAAGCAGAGTGGAATTTGGCGAATAAGCGAGACAGCATGTGACGCCGCCTTAGAAAACTGGTGATCGAGTGAGAAGGAACGTTCTGGAATTTTCTAAAGCACATAAAATAAAATTTATGAGAAGAGTGGATGACCAAAATACGAATAGGATACGCCAACAACAGCGCTGGCTGGCAACAAAGGCTGCTGCAACAGAAGTTGTCGTATCTGCTGGAAAGGTGACAGCGCACTATGGGTAAAAAGACCGATATTTTGGCATAAGCCTAATTTTTTGTTGTTTTCGAATCCGCTAATTGTTTTGTTTTTTTCATTAAGAAGATTCCATGGTGAATTGCAAAAAGCACGGGAAATCATTCTCAACTTTCGGTTTAAACAAACCATTGAAATTTAAATTTAAGAAAATATTTAATTTTGTGCTACTTGTGATTTATTGTGAAATCGTCTTATGTGTTGCTAATTGTATTTTCAGCCGTAACCTTATAAATATTTGTGAGCTTCGTGGAAGATAACTTATAACATGAGAGTCCATTGTAAAATGTTTAACTAACAAGGTATTCACTTAACTTTACTTAATCGAATGTTATAAAGTTTTTTTGCTCCATTTTGCCAAATATCGTATAAAGCAGATACATACAATATTTGCAATTCGATTTTGATAGAAGTTTGACACACCATAAATAGGCAAGAAAGCGCTGTCAGAAACTACACATTAGAAAAAGTAAACAGCGAAAATATATCGGATGTGCAACTGGACATTATTAAGCAAAAAGTCCAGAATTTTTTATCATTCATCAAATATAATTTGCGTAAATGTAATCGAAATTTGAGTCTATTTAAGCAAAAACATACGCTTTAGCTGTTTTTAAGCTCACGACACAGTGCCACGACAATAATAATAATATGGGAGGTCGGAGAAGCTTAAACTATAACAAAGCAGGGGGGTCTATTAAAGAGGAAGTTAGCTTCTGAACTTGCCCAAAAAACAATAATTCAACACCCCTTTTGTTCCATGCCGCTTTGGTTGCATCAAAAAAATCAAAGGAACCGATCAAACTTATGTATATGTTGCAAAAAGCTATGAGCAGTGACAATTTATGGGAAATGAAAAATAAGCTATCATCCAATGAATTAGTACCCATAATAGCTGAGGTGGCATTAGCATTTTTAATTAAAAATGGGCTATCTAAACAACAATATCTCAACAATGCTTTTAGCATTAAATCAAAAGCATGAATGTGACATTTATCCTCCCTACTCAGAAGTCAGCGAACTAAAATTGAAATGTTGACCAAAGGAAATCTACTATTCTGGAACCAAAGTGGACGTTTCATTACAAAATTTCTTAGATCATACAGGTGATCGGATTCTTTCAATGCAGCAAGATGTTCTCGAAATTTCCGGTACAACTTATTGTTCATTTATTTTGAGATACGGCTTTGATGGCTTAACAGGACAGAACATATACAAGCAGAGATTTGACCAGGATAATCTTGTTGGCATAGACCAATCACTATTTGTGACGACTTTAATTCCGTTGAAATTATTAAATGAAGGAAATCAAAATATTTGGATGAATAATACACCGCAATTAGTTTGATTCTGCCGACCGCTGAAAATCCAATTTATTAAAGAAACCACGGATCTCATATTAAAAGAAAAATATAATTTGGACACTCAGATTTAAAATCTTTAAAATTATATTTATACTAACAAAGATAAGAACATATTTGTTGAATAAAAGCTCTACGTGACACTAATTGAAGGCTAAATTTTGAATGTTTTGACTAAAACCAATTCATGTCGTGGTGCTAAACCAATGAAATTGCTTAGTACTACTGACTGCAACTAAAGTATATTCGATGTAAGTTCTTTAAATCTTAAATATGAAGTAAGCCCTCTACACGCATGGATTCGTTTTCTGGAGTTTGTGCTGAGATTATCTTATAGAATTAAGAGATATGGCGCGTCAAAGGATCTGAAAAAGAAAAGGTCTTTTTACGTAAAACGTATATACAACAACGAATGTAGAATGAAATGGGTCTGAATGTGGACAAACCCAATCAAAATGGAAGTGGTAATAGTAATGACGGCAATACTGCAAGAAAAGCATTTACCAAATTCGAACTATTTTCATCCATTTTAAATTTTAATGCTGAAGTACTTAAAAACTTTTATATTATTTTGATTACAATCTCTTGCGAGCATAAAGTGGACTCTGTCAAATTCAAAGCTTTTTGTATTGAAACATTTAAAATCTATATATCTACATACTCCTGGTACCCAATGACTCCAACAGTTCACAATGTTTTAGTGCATGGTCACCAAATAATGGATAATTGCATACTTATACATCCATCCGAAGCACGCAATAAATTATATAAAAAAAAAAAAAATTATCGCATGCCAGAAAATGCAGCCGATTGGATAATATAACTGACGTATTTAAAAGAGCACTAGATTTTTCAGATCCGCTACTTTCATCCATTACCCTAAAGGAAAGACAAAATAGCAACAAGAAAAAGATTCTCCCACCAGAAGTTATCGTCCTTCTCGAAAGCCTGGGTTTTTAAAATTCCCAATCATTAGATAACAAAGATGATCAAACCGAGAATGAAAAAGAGGAAGAAGAACAAAATGTAACCTTTTGTGAACTGGACGACATCGAATTGGAAAAAGAAAATGAAGACTATTAGAGTAAAATTAGAAGATATTGTGTGACAATTAGAAAAAGAATCCTACGAATAATACCATATATTTTGCTTTCACATTTGCGAACGCATAAGTTGAATACAAAAATGTTATCCAAAATAAATATATCTTAGCACGTAATAATATAATATTATATATAATATTTATGAAAATGCTTGCAATTGAATCGATATACTTGGGCAACTAAATCACATGTATGGGGGCAAAAGTGAGAGCGTGGCTCTCGCGCAGTTTTGCAAAAAAAATCCTAAGCTTATAAGCAATCACACTCTTCGCAAAAAGAAAATGCAGTTATTGGTAGAAAAAGTATATTTCATTCCCAAATTCATAGATAAAGTAACACGTTTAGTTGAAAGTCGTGTTGAATTTTACAAATGCGAAAATAGCGAGAAACTATTTATCTAGTTAACTAGTTATCTAAAAGCATTGATAGAGGAGAGTAACATACCATATTAACCATGTGGGTCCAATGGACCTGACTAAAAAGAGATACAACCACTTGCTTGCAGTTGGGGCGCAGCGTTGGGTCGGAGGAAGTTGTAACTACTTTAGAGAAACAAGACATATTTGGTAATCCAGTGCCATTTTTTTTTTTTTGTGTATTTGAGCGGGGTTGTTCATCTGCGATTTAATACAATGTACAATTAACATAGTTTAATTTTACAGATACAAGAAAACATGAGCATTCACAGGTATTTGCCAGATAAGGGATGTAATTACGTTAGGAAAGGAGAAAGATAATAGCGGCGTGGGTCTACCAGATCTGACAGGTCCAATAAGTGGCGTCTACTGAGGTGGCAAGTAGCGCTGTGGCGCTGGTCCCATTGGTGTGGAATAGAGCTGCAAAACCATCGATGGATTTTTAATTTGGCTATACATATATGGATTTTCCCGTCCATCGATATATTGGTTTTGAAATTTCTGGATCTTCTCTTGTGGATGAGTAGCTCGTATGCGCATACTGGAGCGCTTCCCAAAGATTAAAGGTCTGCATCATTCTACTTACCACGTGGACATCAGAGATGCTCTGGTTGAGCAAAGACATGCGGTGCAAGGTACCCAAATCAAAAATGCCACCAGTCGTGCCACCAAGAAGCCAATGGCATAATTTGGTATAATTTGGAATGCGAACGACCTGTGCAGGAACAGGCTATAGGTCGAACACTACCTCAAGACCAATCATGTTGACATCCTCCTAATGTCAACCCTAATGTCATATTTCCTACCACTTTTCCATCATTGGGTATGATGTTGTCGCAGTAAATCCTAATGGAGCGGCGCGTGGCGGAGCAGAGAGCGTAATTAAGTACGTAAAACTCCCTTTATTTCAGTAACCCTAAAACCATTGTGCTAAATTGAGAGTCACCAGCTTGGCCGGACACACGACAATTGCTACCGTGTACTGTCAACCTCGTCACCCTATAAGTCAAACTTTATTCCAAGACCTTACGGATAGTCTCGGTCTTCGCTTCGTCGTTGGAGGTGACTTCAACGCGAAGCACACCTGGTGGGGCTCCCGCATTATAAATTTCTTAGCACAGCCAGAGCATCTTTGATGTCCATGTGGTAAGTAGAATGATGCAGACCTTTGATTATGATCCAGTTGGCCCGCTCGTTTTTAGGCTGAAACGTTTTATATCGGATCGGGTTGTCAATAAAATAGCTTTTCAAATTGTGAAAGCTATTTTCGTCTTCATGGTTCACCCTAACGCGACCATTTCGGCTGGCCTTATACATATATGAAGTTGCCATTGCCAATGGCCGAGGTGGTTGTCCACGTCTGGGATAAGGATAGGAGGGAACTTATTCTTCTTCTCCGTGGGAGCAATAGGAGCAGTGCGTGCAGTCACGACTGCGGGCTATAGCAAACTTACTAACCCTCTCCGGGTCGCTGATGTTGGGGGTCTCTAAAAATTATTCATTTATGCATTTAAACTTTTTTTAATATCTTCAATAGTTTAAGGGGTACAGGCTGTTAAAGTTTTAGTTTACCCTGCACGAAATAAGCTGTGAGCCACTGTAGCAAGGGACCTTGACTTTTCATCAATCATCGAGACATTTGCTATGACCAAAGCCAGGAAAGTACAGTTGTAACGCAGCAAATGACAGCGATTGATTTACAATGTAACTGTCTTTTATTTGTTTTGCAGGATAAATATCATTGCAAATCTGTGTGCATTATGCATTGTTTTTGCCTCTTTGATTTAAACTCGAAGGAATTTTATACATACACGAAATACGATGAATTGACTGTATGAAGAATAATCGAACAATGTATTGTTGCAAAAAACACCCCCATTTAACATCATGTACATATGTACGTCTGTACTTGGATTGCCTGTTCTTACTTCTATAACTGCTCATAGTAAAATTTCATAGAAAAGAAATAAAGGGTCCGTGAATTTTCACCCCCGGCCCGGATTTTCTGTCTACGGCCCTGCGCGATAGCATCTAAACGAATAAAACGGTACTAAGTATAATCACATATATTTTTGGTATTTTACGAATAGCGCATAAGTTAAAGGAAAAAAACAATCTTCTCTTTCTGTCGCTGTTTCTTTATTAATTTACAAAAACGATTGTTATGCAAGTACCGTTTCTTTTCTTGTATGCTTTCTGCTCTTCCTCGATGTTTGAAAGCTGCTGCGTTCGACGGTTGACCAAATACAATCAAGCATTGCAAGTGAAGTTCTGAAGCAGCAACAATCGTAAATATTGCAACAAAATTTAAACAAAGTAAATACAAGTGACACAACTTATCACCAATTAAACAATATGCATAGTCAAAAGCATTTAAGAAGGCTGATGCAGGAGCAGAAAGCAAAATATATAAACAAATTCAATTGTGTCGCGACAACAGAAAACACGCCTAAAAAGGGAGAAAAACAAAACAATGAAAATGATGTTAAAATGGAAAAAGTTGAGGAAGCATTAAATTTGAAAAACATTTACAATGACATACATAAATAATAAAATCAAAGAAAAACAAATTAATACTAATTTAAATTAACTTTTAAAGTTGTGGTTCCTAAAGCATAGGCCGACGCGTGACTGCGCAATTGAATTAGTTTAAATATTGAAAAGCCATAATTTATATATCGCCCCATTCTACAAATATAGTTCGCCAAAGAAAGTAGAAATAACACGTATTGATGGCGCTCTTTATTTACACATAGGCATAAAAAATCAATTTAATAATCTTTTGACCTCAACTAATTGTAATAACAACAAATTAATTTTTGACATAAATATTGACGGCATTTCTCTGTTTAAAAGTTCCAATTCACAACTTTGGCCTATATACCGGTAGTTCCTGCTGGAATATATTTTTGGGGAAATTCAAGCCCTATAGGTGTGATGAATTTCTAAGCCAATTTACCTGCGAGTTAAAGGGTTTGATGGAAAATAGAATTGATATAAACAAAAAGCAATTAGAAGTACAACTTAGAGCCATTGTTTATGAAGCATCAGCTAGGGCTTACGACTCCTGGACATACATACATCATCGCATTGATGTTCGAAATGTACACAAGTCGGTAAAAAAATAAATGGAAAGTGGAGACTTAATAACAGACGAGGACTTCAAAAATAGAAAATATTCTGATCCACCACTCAAAGCACTATTTGACAAAAATTACACCTTTTGAAACGCTAAAAGTTAAAATGGTTACCCAAAGTCCATTGGATTGTATGCATATAAATTGTATGCGTAATAAATTAATGAAAGAAAAAAAATAATAATTTGCAAAAATTAAATGACTTACACAAAAAAATGCCAAGAGAATTTGTAAGAAAGCTTAGATCCCTTAATGAATGGTCAAAATCGAAAGCGACAGAATCTAGGCAATTTTTACTGTACACAGGAATTTCCGTACTAAAAAATGAACTGTTTGACGACCAGTACTATGAGTTTAAGTTACTGCATTGCGCGTATAAAATGTAATGCTGCCCATTCCAAAAAAAATCAAATTTGGGAACCTGTCAGCGCATGTTGCAGCTTTTTGTGGAAAATTTTCAATTATATTTGGTGAAAATAGCGTATCATAATTTACTCCATGTACAAGAAACGGTGAAGCAGGTGGCCGATCCAGCAAACGGTTTCGCATATGTTTTCGAGAATTATTTACAACATATTAATAGTTACGTTCGAAAGCCAACAAAAATTTTACAGGAAATACACAGGAAAATAGACGAAGAGAAGTTTTCCAGATCAGACCCCGTCAAGCATAAAAAATATATAATTTTTTAAGGTAGCACATTAATGCAAAAGGAACCTTATGACTATTGTTATATTGAAAGAGATATTCCTGTAGTTATAGTATCAGTTATGGAAGACTCTGTGGAACGGTTTAAAGCGAGGTGTTTTAGGAACCTCAGAAACTTTTATACTCAGCCTTTCAACTCCTGTTACATAGGTATTTACCTGGCAGATGCAAAACCTTCACCATCTGATGAAATTTCTCCCTTTTTTGAAAGATATAATTATTATGCCTTTACTACATCATATTGATTGAGTGGACTGTTATACTTGTGATTTTAAAATATTTACGTGTTTTATAATTGGATTTTACAAATCAATCAAAACTAAGTGATTATTTTTTGGAATAATTTAAATTTAAAAAAAAATGTGCAGTCCTGAAAGGAAATTTAAGCTGATGGACTTTTCTAATAATCGTAAGTGCTTAGATTGTGCAAATTAATTTAAATAAATAGAAACAAATTAAGTATTAAATCTTTTAGTTTTCAGATTAAATATCTAGCTGCAATTGTTTTTCAACTATTGGGCACCTTGAACAACTTGTTTTCGAACTAGCAGAACAAGTTCATTTGTGACATGGTAAGTGTGCCACGATATTTTATTTAAAATAAATAATATTTATATATGTAAATATTATATAAATAATATTTTATTTAAAATATATTTATTTATTGATTTTTCAACCGAGACAAAAATGGCCCAGGAAAAATTGGATATTCTTGTGGAAGAAATTCATCCTTTAAGGGGTATAAGTATGATTTAACGAGCTTTAAGTTAAATATGCATACCTATAAATATTTCAATCTACGACGCAGGAAAAACTCGAGGCCCTTGTAGAAGCTTCCTCCGAGCAGACTGCCACTATAAAAAGAATGACAAAGCAGCAGGGACAAGGGCAAAAAGTGGCTTAAAAATTTCCTATTCAGACCGTGAAAGATCTTAATGGAATAAATATGGAAATAAACGACTCAAACTGAGAGCTTTATGTTAGTATAAACACAGATTCAATTGTTTTTTAAATCCTAATTCCTATTTTGTTTACAGATTGATGCGATTAGGATCCATATTATGGCTAGGGGAATTTGAAAAAACTTTACAAATATTATGGCTAAACCTGTAGGATTAGCATACAATGTTGTTGACGTTCAAGGTAAAGCTGCCTTAAAAAAACGAGAGCATTTTTTATGAATGATTACTTGGTAGATATTATTTAATTTATTGCCGATTTAATTAAAAAAATTATTTCAATGAAATTAGTTGATGGCAGTGGATCAACTGAAGAACAACTGCCAAAAGCCATGAAACTGCAGAAGAAGCGATTCTTTAAAAACACTGGCGCCAACAAAAAAAAAATGAAACGGACTGAAAGCAGAAAAAGGTATTTTTAAATAAAAAAAAAATGTCATAAGTATTTTAATTTTTTTTTTTCATTCTGGGTACTCTTTTTACCACCTCTTGATTGAGTACCCATTGCACTACCCCTGGCATGGGTACCCATCAGAGAGCTGCAACCGGTGTGATTGGGTGTGATCGATCACGAAGGAACAAATTTCAATCGAGTCAAATCAGGCTTCAACATCAAACAGGCTCGATCCGGTACGAACGCCGAAATCAAACGATCAAATCGTTGATTTTTTGCTTCGTGTATGAATCACGAAATGTGATTGTTGCAGCTCTCTGATATGTACATACAGGTCGAACACAATCATATCGTTTGCTCTTACCGGGTTCGATTCAAGCCAGTGGTGGGCTCTGCCGGCGCACGCAATAAACGTTCGGCATGGCACTTCGGCTCTATGCGAACAGCCTCGCTGCTTTCGATGAGGAAAGCCGATCTAATTATTTCATCATAATTCGCAACTCGCGAGCATTTGCTAGAAATTTGCAGTTTGATCTCTACAATTTACGCCACTAATAAGTAGCATAATTATGGAGGGCGAATCATTGAAGAATATTGCTGATAATATTGCTAACGGAAATTATACATTGTCTAGCAAGTGCAAGGCAAGAAGCTTTCTTTGGAACATAATTTCCGAAATAATAAGACCAGATAAGACAACAATAAAAGAATTTGTTTTTTGTCGCACATGTAATAATGTGTTAAAGTTCAGCGCCAGCCAAACATCTAATTTAAATAGACATAGCTGCTGCAAAAACATTAAACAATCACAATGCACTATGGGTAAAAGGGCCGAATTTTTGGCATTAATTGTCCCTGAAGAGATAGAAGCCTGAAATTTTTTATGTATATTATTATGAGTGTTTAGTAATTTCGGATTTTGAAATTGGCCACGCCCACACCACCGCCCTTTTTTAAAAATTTATTTTAATATTAAAATTAATACTGTTGCTTACATATTCGTTGTGTATATGCTATGTTAATTATATTATAACCTATATATTTTATATATGTATATATTTTATTAAACATTTATTATATTTATGTACTTAGATGTCTACATTAATGCTAGTTTTGATTCATTTAGATTGCTAGAAAAAACAAAATAGATTAGCATAGGTCAATCAAATATTTTTTCAATTTGCTTTTCTTACCTGGGCAAATGCTTCAACTTATTCATCATTTTCTTCTTCTGATTCTTCTTCCAACTCAATACAATTAACTTCAGTGTCTTCATCACTGTCTTCATCATCCTGGGAATCATATTCCACTTCTTGGCTTTCTGTTGAACCAGCATTCTTTCCAAGTGTTTTAGAAGATTCGTAAGAATGTTCCTCTAAAAGTTCAAGAACTTTTGCGGGTATTTTCTTCTTACTATTTGCTTTAGCTCGTGCTTTTAAATTAAGGCTTGAAATAAGTGGGTCAGATGAGTCAAGTGCTCTGTTGAATACATCACTTATATTTTTCAACCGGCTGCACTTTCTAGCATGTGATTTTCGATCGTTTTTATAAATTTTATTTCGAGCTTCAGAAGCGTTTTCTTCCAAAACTCCAACCGGAAGTATATACTCTTGCTCTCATATTTCTGCGTACACCCAAGAAAATTTCTGTATTTTAAGTTTGACCACTAATAGCGCTCAGTATAAGCAAGATATCGAATTTTTTCTTTTTCTATTTGTTTTTTTAATTATTAAACTTATTATTTACTATCACTTCATTTATCAAAACAAAAATCTTAAGCATAATTTAACCATTAAAAAAAAACATAACAAAAAATGACTTTCCAAAAGTCTGCGTACATTGGATAAGGAACAAAAAAAAAAACAGCATACAACGCGTTTTGGATTTTAATTAATATCTGGTTGGATAGCCTTTTTTCTTTAGCACATCCGCCAGACGTCTAGGCATCGAAGTTTGCGGGTATCCTCGATGGTAATTTTGTTCCATTCCTCCATAATAACCTGTTTCAGCATGTTTTTCGAGGTAATGGTGCGTTCCCGAATCCTGCGCTCCAATAAATCCCATAGATGCTCTATGGGATTCAAGTCCGGTGATTGGGGGGGCGTAGGCAACAGATTTTTAACATTATAGAGGAGCCATAGCTTCACATTATGAGCTGTGTGCTTCGGATCATTATCCTGTTGAAAGTAAAAATCATCCGCAATCTGCAATTTTTCGGCACTCTGCTTTAAATTCTGCTCCAAAATAACCATATAGTCTTTGTGATCCATAGTAGACTCGATGAAAGTAAGGTTTCCAACACCACCAGCCGCCATACACCCCCAAACCATTACTCCTCCTCCTCCATGTTTCACTGTTGGAACCAAATTTTCTTTTTCGAAGGCTGCACCTGTTTTTCTCCATATCATTTTCTTCCCCTTAATGCCAAATATGCAGAACTTGCTCTCATCAGAAAATATGACTTTGTTCCAGAAGCTAGTCGGCTTGGTAATGTGCTCATTGGCGAAGTCCATGCGCTTTACTTTGTTTGCCTCTGATATGTGGGGCTTCCTACGGGCAACTCTTCCATTATACCCCGCTCCCTTCCAAATGCGGCGAACAGTTTGATCGGACACTGTTTTGTGGAAGCGTTCCGCAACTTCAAGACTTCCTTGATGGGCAGTAATCCTTGGATTTGGAGGCACCAGCTGAACAATTCGCTTCTTCTCCCTCTCTGTCAGCAACGAAGGACGGCCAGATCGGGGCTTTGATGCTATAGAGCCTGTTGAAACGTAGTTGTCGTATACTCTCTGACAAGAGGAATGAGTTCTGCCAACTAATCGTCCGATTTCTCGCCAGGATTTGCCCTCCAAACGAAATTTTAAAATTAATTTGCGCTCTTCAATACAAATTTTTTTACCTTTAGTCTCCATGATACAACGCGTGCCGAAAAGTGAAAAAATGTGCTTGCAAGTCTCCGAAAAAATATTTAACGAAAATAAGAAGCTGTAAAAGTTAACGGTAATCGCGAATTCCTTCATTGTACGCAGAATTCTACGTATGTACGCAGACTTTTGGAAAGTCATTTTTTGTTATGTTTTTTTTTAATGGTTAAATTATGCTTAAGATTTTTGTTTTGATAAATGAAGTGATAGTAAATAATAAGTTTAATGATTAAAAAAAACAAATAGAAAAAGAAAAAATTCGATATCTTGCTTATACTGAGCGCTATTAGTGGTCAAACTTGAAATACAGAAATTTTCTTGGGTGTACGCAGAGATATGAGAGCAAGTGTAGGTGTCCATTATTTGATGACCATGCAACAAAATTTTGTGTATAGTTGGAGGCATATTGGCAATGCGGCATGTATTAAAAGAGGAGTCGAGTTGTCGTTCTGTGAAGCAAGTTCAGATGCTAATTTCCGTTTTAAACGAGGACCTGCATCGTTATAGTTTAACGTGTGTGCTTTGTTTTAAAGCGTTCCACCATCCGATTGCATTTTGGCAAATTAAATTTGATGAATTTGACAAATTGTTTCACTTTAAGCTTAATTTGTTGATCCACCGATAGATTTTCCTGATCTATTTGCTGCACAATATAGTTTTGAACAGCGTTTTCTTCGCGACTGTTGCTGTTCCACACTTCCAACAAAATAGAATGGCAGAACTCGTGTGTAACTGCAACATGTCGATTAAATATGAGCAAGAAGTCTTTTCAGTATTGGATTAGTCGAAGATTAGTGTACAACCTGTTATTTGTACATTTTCTAACCTTTTCTCGCTTCAAAAGTTAGGCCTGACGAAACACACAAACAAGTTTTAGTTTTGATCTACAAATACACATAGCAACACATTGGACAATTGGACAATAAATAACAAAAACTACAAAATTTACACAAACATCTCATTTTACATACCTTCGTGGATTTCTTCCATGATAAAACTTTTTCACAAATGCAAATACTTTTGTTTTGTTTACTTTTAAAGTCAAAGAAGCTTTCCCGCGTTTTTTTCGATAACCAATGCAACCCTAAAACAGCGTAAAACATTAAGGGCACTCCCTAAAAATTTTTAAAAATTATTTTTACACTTATTGGAATGTTTTTAATTAGAAACAAATAAAAAAAATCAGATTTTCAAAAAAAAAAATTTTTTAATTTATGCCAAAATTTTGGGAATTTTACCCAATGTGCAATGTTTAAAAACTGTAACACAGCTGGATAAAACTGAGGCCATTGAAAAATGCGCAAATTGGGTCACAAAAGACTGTCGGCCATATTCAGCAGTGGGCGGTTCAGGATTTCTAAAATTAATTGACTTTAAATTTTGAGTTTTAAACAGTTTAAAATAATGAAATAAATGAAGTGTTTTGGTTAATTTTATTCATCGCAACTTGTTTTCTTTAAAACACACAAATATGTACATACATACATATGTACATATCAGAGAGCTGCAACAATCACATTTCGTGATTCATACACGAAGCAAAAAATCAATGATTTGATCGTTTCATTTCGGCGATCGTACCGGATCGAGCCTGTTTGATGTTGAGGCCTGATTTGACTCGATTGAAATTTGTTCCTTCGTGATCGATCATACCCATCACAATCAGAGAGCTGCAACTGATTGGAACTGAATGTTCGATCACAAAAAATCTGAGTCAATGATCGGGTATGATTGAAGAAATTGTGATTGTTGCAGCTCTCTGGTACCCATGTCACTAGCCCTTTCATGGTGACCCATTTCACTAGTTCGCGATAAACGATGTGGTGGCGATAGACGTTTTTTGCGTACATTTCATACAAGAAACGAAATGATGAAATGCATTGCTTAGGGTCAGCAAAGTAAGTAATGGTGGTACCCTAGCAAGTAGTTATTACTCCAGCTACGACCTTTTTTTTATTATTAAGCGCTGAATCCATACATACAAAAATAGTACATATCTTAACAACACAATTAAATGATATACAAAAAGTACCAAACCTCATTGGTATATCCAAGAGGACTATAAATATTATTGTTGGTGTTGGTTACCTTATACATATGTCTGGCGAAGCCAGAACTGCCGCCCCTCCAACGCTGTTATTGTTCCGCGATGGTTTGTAAGAAGAGTAGAAGGCATAACCATATATTTTTACTATTTCTCCCCTTTTCATCCTAATCTCCGACAATAGAAGAATGTCAACGCTGTTGTTGTGCACGAAGAGCTCTACTTCTTTTGCTTTCCCTGAAATGTCATTAACATTTCAGATAAGAACCTTCAGCGGGATCATTGTAGGGCTGAAGCGTTGTTTTGAAACTGAGGATTAGGTCCGTCCTCCGTCCATTGTTTAATTATATTCGCTAATTCAAGTGGAATATTTTCCAGTTTTTGAATACTTTGGTTGTTTTGACTGCAGTGCTGCTGTTGTTGTTGCTGCTGCTGCTGAAGCCATATATGAAACTGCTGTTGCTGCTGTTGTTGGAACTGCTGTTGCCTTTGCATTAGCTGATTCTGCTGTTCTTGGAGAAGAGCCTGAAGTTAAGAAAAGCTTTGTTGTGGGTTATGCAGTTCATGCTGCTGATGTTTGTTGTGTCCTAGGGAGTATAGACGTTGCTGAGCAGATCCATTTCTGCTAGTGCTTACATTTAAATTGCGTTTAGTTACATTAGCATAAGATATACCTGTGTTGCTATGCTGTTGTTGACGTAGTTGCGATTCGATCGCAAAGTGGGAAACCGTTGTTGTTCAATATTATTAAGCCTGAATGTAGGAGCAGAAATCATTTGGGTACCTAATGAAGCTTGACCCAGACTGTTTGAATTATGTTTTTTTTTTGTGGGTCCAGTTGATCTGCGAAGAAATTCCTGGTACCAATGGCAACCTTTGTAGCTGACCATATGACCTCCAAAGCAGTGGTAGCAAGTTGGTTGTGCATCAAGGGGCAGCAAACACTGTGAGGTGAAGTGACCTTCACCACATCTTGCACAATTGGGATGTCGGTGGCAGTACTTATGTATATACATAGCTGCGTACAGAAGTCCTGGCAGCGCCGGCATTAGGCGATTTCAGTGGATTTTCGCATCCTTTCAATCCTCACTTTTCCATAAATGTCATTTATTTTGGCACACGGCTTTATGTTGATAAAAAATATATTAAGTTTTTCATCTTTATTGATTCTAGACTTTTTATAATGTATGTAGAGAAACTCAAAACCTAGTCTCTTAAGATCAGCAGTAAAGTTATGATTCAGTGTGCTATGGTTTAAATTTTTTACAACAATTCTATGTGGCTTTTCAGTAACCATTTGATAAGTGTGAAATTCAACTCTGTAAGTTTCACTGTCTTTGGGAATGATTCGGATCGTTTCCCCTTGGTTGCATTGAATAATGACTTTGTTCACATTTGCTACTTCATAAATTAATTCAAATAGATCATTTATATTGCTGGCTGTGACAACAATTTGCGGTGGTTTTGGAGGGTCCTTAAGCGGATTACTAGTGCTTGCTGTCACGTTTTGCGAGTCTTGGCCACTATTAGTTACTTTGTCCATTGGGCTGTTTTCAGCGTCGTCTTCTGTATTCATCGGGCACGCACTTTCTTCCTCAGCACTGTCAGTGTCTGTGTCAAGAATGGCATATCTGTTAGTAAAGTTTGCTTGTTAACTTGCAGTAGCCGACGAGACCATAACCCGTCCACTCGCCCTCTTCGATTTGGATAAGGGTGAAAGAGTTTTATCATTTTTTTTTTCTTAGCCTTTCTCTATTTTTGGGCATCGAGCAATTTTCCAGCAGACTCGCTGAGAGTTTTAGCTTAATGGTAATAAAGACATTCTATCTTGTCGGTCAATGCTAATTCCAGTTGTTGTTGTGCAAATGGTTGTCGTGTTCATTTGTCTAGCTTCTTGCAATTGTGAGCGGCACTCAGCCCGAATATACATAAGCAGGAGTTTTTCCTGATATTAAGAACATTTTGTTATGATCAATCAGCCAAATCCATCCGCTTCACTTTGTTAGCCTTAGATATGAGAGGCTTCTTTCGTGCAACTCGAGCTTGTAACCACTCTTTTTTCAGTATTTTTCGGATTGTGTCGACATGCAGATCTTTGCCAAACTTCTCCCTTATGTCCTGACTAATCTTTGGAGCTGATATGCCAGGATTTAAACGCACAGTTTTTAGAATGTCTCTCTTCTCTCGTTCGGACAGCAATTATGGCCTTCCAGTACGGGGCTGGGACATGACAGAGCCGGTCAAATTAAAGTTTTGCAATACTCTCTAGACAGAAGAGTGTGTTCTGCCAACAATACTGCCAATTTCCCGTAGAGTTTTCCCCTCATCCCGCAGTTTAAGGATGAGATTTTTCAAATCGGGATCTATTTCTTTAGACTTATTGCCCATTGCGAAATTTTCAAGAGAATGAAAAAATTTCTCAAAACAAAAGCCATTTGAAATGTATTAAAGCTTTAAGTACAGTTATTTGTTATTAAACGGTAAATAAAGTTCAATACAAAGCAAAAAAAAACAGTGGCTTCTTAGTTTGTACGCATATTTTTTCTGCATTGAAATTCGTTGTTTTTTAGTTTTTTAACTATAAAAAATAAACTATAATAGATATTGAAAAAAAAATTTGCCCAACTTATTCATAAATAATGCGTTTATCATTAAAAAAATATAATTTCGTCAATATCTTAGTTAGAAATTTAATTTTTTTAGAAACAAAGTTTCACATAGAGCTTGTACGCATAGTTTTTCTGCCGAGTGTAAGCAGGAGTTTTTCCTGATATTAAGAACATTTTGTTATGATCAATCATCTTTTTTCTAAGCGGAGGGTCATAATCACAATTCTCTGCCATAGTATTATTATATATGTACTTATATTTTACTCTGTCCGTATATATTTATCTAATATAAAGAAAAAAAAAAAAAAAACAAACATACAGACCAAAAATAGTTTTATTGTCCTTTTTATGTGCCCACGCAGAGAATGATTTGCCCAGCAGGCAGTTGATGCCAACAACTAGTACTACTATCAGTGCTTTTGTTTTTGTACAAGTTGCCGGCACTGCACTAAGCAGCGCCCGAAAGTACCGGTGTGTGCTATGTTGTTTAGCACAAAGGCAAATACACGCGTAAAGCGGAGATTTCAAATAACTTTAATCAAGCGCGACACGACCGTTCTCTTTGAAGGTAGATTAGAAACTTAGAGAAGTTACTGAAACTGCAGTCGCCGTCACAGATAAGCAGTTATACCTGAATCAAATTGAATAAATTATAACCTAAGCTTAAAACAATAAGCCTATACACTAGTGGGCGTAAATATTCTGACGAAAACGTTTTGCCAGAAACCGTTTAATAACGGTGCGAAAATGAAAGTCAAAACAAAGAATGTATTAAGAGATGTGTGCATGCCAAATATTATTTTGTTGGGCTTTTCCATTTTTTTTTTTGCTGATAAGAATGCAGGCGAACATCAAATTTTTGCGTGGCACAAGTACTTTGACGAAACCTTTGTGGTTATTATTTCGCGAGTTTGAGCAAGTGTGCATGCAATTTTTTTTGCTAGTTGAACTTTGCTAAACTTAAAAACTTTTTTTTTACAATAATAATAGTTGGAAAACATGGAAAAACGGCAGGGTTTAGCCTTTTTGTTGGAACTTCAATCATAGCAAAGATTAAAGCTGGGACTGCTGTAAAAGACATTGCAAAAGAATTTGAACTGTCGCGACAAACAGTGCATTACCAATTTAACAAGTTCAAAAAATATTACACAATTAACAACTTGCAAAGATTGGGTGCTAAACGCAAGACAACAGAGTCCTTTTGCGACAATTAAAAAAAAAAACGTTCTTCTAAAGCCTCAAACTGCTGCAAGTGAATGGAATGAGATGGCCAATAAAAAATTAGCAAACGTACTGTTCAAAGACGTTTAAAGGAAGAAACTGTCGAGACTTACAGAGCAAAAGAAATTTCTTACATCTCTAAAGTAAACAAGGCAAAAAGATTGGCTTTGGCAAGAGAGCATCAGAATAAGCCAAAAGAGTTTTCAAGGAGTGTTCTTTGGATAGATGCAAGTTCTGTTCAATATAATTCATCAAAACAAAAGATTTTTTTAAAACTGCCAATGGCACAACGACAAAAAATTAGAAAAAAAAAGGAAGTCATGACGGAGGCTCTGCCATGTTCTAGGGATGCATTTCACACAATGGCTTGGGTGCCTTGGTTCCCATTAAAGGCTCGACGAACCAAGGCCAATATTTGGAAGTGCTGAATGAAAACGCATTTCCTTCCGGAGAAGCGCTTATCGGGAATTAATTTATTTTGCAATATAAGCAGGATGATAACAAAATTTTTGAAGGATGTTGGTGTTAATACTTTCGACTGGCCACCACAAAGTCCAGACTTGAATGTCATTGAAAACGTGTGGTCCCTCATTAAACGATAGCGAATTGCTTCTTTGCATAAAAGCAAAGAAGAAACAATTTGTGAGATCACTTTCCTTAAAACGAGGTGTCCTTGGATATCCTTGAATCTTCATTGGAATCACTTGGAAGACGGCTGTAAAAAGTCATTGAAACTAAAGGGGACTACACGTTCTATTAATTGGAATCATACTTTGAATCTCTTTTTTGTTTAAGTTGCTATTTAATTAATAATCATCACGCGTCAAAATACTTATGACAACGGCTGAAAATTAATTCAATTCATATTTTTGTATGTTTCAATGAAATACTTTTTGTTAAATTATTTTAAAGATAGTATAGCCTAGATGTAAGCAAAGAAAAAAAAATGTTAAGTTCTATAAAACGAGGGTATTGACGGCTCGTGGTCAATTTTTGCAAAAAATTATGTGATAGAATGTTGTCTGTACAGCTATTTCAAGAACCACCAAGTTCCATTATCAGCGGACTTTGCTAAAGACTACGAAATTGCAATCGTTTGCAGTAAAAGAAATGTTGGTCCGTGAATTGTTTTCTGTTGTTAAGCTTTAACCCTAGACGCGAACCGTAGACGAACAGAAAAAATACATACACCTACAGTGGCGTGCAAAAGCGAGTACATGTTTGCATAACTAAGCTTTTCGCTTGACAGAGAACTGAAGTTCCAAAGTAAATGAAACCAAATTTTCATTTTATATTTTAAAGAAAGTTATTAAGTTATTAATAAGGATTGATAAATAAGAATCTTATTACTCACTCTAAAAAAAAAAAAATTAAAATCTATAACAAATTAAATCTGCTTTTTATTAAGCCTTATGCGTCAGTGTAATAAAATCACCACGTATTTTAAAGCTTAAAACATTCAGTGTCTATCTAAACTGATTGTCCTTAATGCAATTTGAAAAAAATGCGGAACTTACCAAGCTCTGTCGAAAACAACAAAACTTAAAATAAAAGGGCGGGCCACGCCACTGTATATAGTGAACACAGCTAATTAGAAGCTTAATAAAAAGGGATAGAGGTTTTAAGAGAAGAAAGATAGGACCCTGAGCAAACCCGAATGGGTTATTACTGCATCTAGTAGTTTATCTAGTTGTATAACCCCGAAGAGTAAAGAGTGCACGGTTATTAAAATTAATTTCATTTCTTTTGGTTAGAAACTTTGAAAAGCTGTTAAAAGCTACACTAGGCGTTTGTAGTGGTAACTTACCTGGCATTGTTGTGCATAATATCCAGAGGCTCGACTTTGTATATTTAGTAATATAAGCTCCATCATCTAACAATTGAAATTTGGTTGTACTATTATAGTTGGAGTTGGCCAACTTCTCTTCGGTGAAGAGCCACTGTGGGCCAGCTAAGGCAGCGACAACAATAGCCACGGAAATGCTACAAGAAAAAATTAATAAAGCAAATAAAACAAAAAAAAATAAATGCAATGAATAAACATATATAGCTAAGGTTTAAGAAAGATTTGAATGTATGTTAGATTTATAAAAAAAATCATGTTTTTGTGATTTTTTTTTAAGGACACAGTTAATTTCTTTTCATTTAAATCAATATCACCCTCGCGATCAAAAAAGATGAACGAATTCATTGTGAGAACTATTTTGTCCGTTCTTGACGAATTATGGTTTAGGTGAATCGCATAGGTGCTAGTACATTTAAAATACATTGCTAAGAAACGACCAATTTTTATTATGAAATACGTTAAAATTTTTGTTTTGAAAAAAAAACGAGCGAAGTTCATGAAGTTCGAGTGCTGAAAGGGTCATAAGAATTTTAGAGAAAAATTTTCCTGTTTAAATAGAAACAAAAATTTGTTTGCACTCTGTTAACATTATTATTTAATAATATTCTTGTGTTTGGTAACAAAATATTAACTTTTTTTTAAATTGAGTTTGCCCGCCAATCGTCTTCGTAAACTCAAGATACCCTTCATATTACATTAATTTTTTATGAAGTTTGCCAAAGTTTGATTTCGCAAAGTAAATTAAACTACTTTACTTAGTGTTTGAACACGAAACAGTCCCAACGTGGGGTGAGTTGATAGAGTTGTAAAATACCTTTATATTAGACCACCTGTGCTAAGGTAACAAAATTATGGTCGGTTAAAAAAAGTTAAAGGTCAAACGAAGCTGTATATATTTTTTAGCAATCGGTAACGTTATTATCAGTTATATATTCCAAACTATCTTTTTCTGTCAAAAAACGTAATGCCCAGTTCTTTTCGAAGTTTCATTTTATTTAAAAAAACAACAGAACAGTGAGTTATTATTTTTGAAATAGGGCGCCACATAATGTCAGCAAGCAGTGCAAGTATCGTGTGTAAGCAGCGCAGGCAGGCAAGCAGTAAAGCTTATGCTTTAAGTCGAGCTTGCGCTTTAAGTGAAAATGCGAGCTTAAGTGAAAATTGACTCTATATAACTCTTTTTTTTTTAAATCAAGAAGTCGGATAATACCGTTTACGCCATATTACAGTTAGAACGAATGAAAATATACACTGCTCGCCACTTGAAGATGTCACCCTAAATGACTTCTTTAAAAGTGCTCATAACTTGAGTTAGTAAACCAGACACTTGTATTATTTCTATAGTGCCCTTCGACCATACTTAGAAGGGCGGCAATATAAGATCAAGGTCAGGAACATTTTCTCCAACGCCTACCTTATGAGTGCTGGAGTCCCACAGGGCAGCGTACTGGGTCCTTTACTCAGTATATACTGCAGACATACATACCTAGTCCTAATGAAAATCATATGGTTGCCCCCGTCAAAGCTCTCCTTGGCTCTCATGCTGATGAAAAGGCTCAGATTCAACACCCCTGCTATACAACTAGAAGGCGTAACTCTTAATCAACCCTCGCAAGCTAGGTATCTTGGCATCACGCTCGATAAAAACCTTGCCTTTGGTCAACATCTTAAAGCTACAGCGAAAAAATTTGGGCAAAAAATTAAGGTGGCTGGTCAATAGAAAAAGCACTAGGGCCAAAGGAGCAGTTTGCGTACACTGCATTTCTCCAATCTGGCTTTATGATTACAAATGCTTACAGGTGCTTCAGAATCGCGGTGCGCGCCAAATTACGAATTGGACATGGTATGTGCGTGGCTCCCCAATACACCGAGATCTCTACCTGCATACAGTGGAGGAGCAGATCGGTAGACGCACCAGAAGATATAGCGACCGGCCTAATAGATACCGCAGTAACCTCACAAGGCGGGTACTCCAATTTTTGCAATTGAAAGTCCAGAGTCCTTCAGTCCTCAACAGTTAAGGACTTTCCTCGACCCAATTTAATTTTATATTAAAGCCAATACTCGAAAATAGCAAAAAACCGTCTTTAACAAACTAAATGCATGTCCTATTCAAGTGACATACAATTTGCCTGCCAAAATGTAGTGTATTTTGAGAAAATATTTTTTGTTTAAACTAAAGCAGTAACAAGAAGTTTTTTATTTGTTTAAAACATAACTATTTAATAATTTTTCATTTAAAAAAAAACAAAAATGGATTGCCAGCTTTATTGGCTGGGGAGCAGTGTGTTATGGAAAACATACGTTGGAAGTGTCCTATTCAAGTGATGAGGAGTGTTCCAATGAGGTTTGGTCCTTTTTGTATATCATTTAATTGTGTTGTTAAGATACTATTTTTGTAGGTATGGATTCAGCGCTTAATAAAAAAAATAAAAAAACTTGAATTATTTGGGAAAATTGTATGCATCCCTTCTAGACCGAATGTGTGAGGTTTTGGAGAAAAAATGTGGCTCAATACACTGTTAAAAACTGTTGTTCCAAAGAATATTAATAATTTTTGTTTTAAGTGGTGTTGTTATTTGAAAAGGATTGAAATATTCTGAAATGGGTTTTCGAGTTTTTAAACCGTCCTATTTAAGTGGTGCAAAATTATTTCTTTAATTTGGTTCTTATTGGTTAACATTGTTTTTTGTATACGTATATTTAAATAAACAGAATAAGGAAAAACACATTATTATCTTAGATGGGTTTGCATAGCAGCAATTAACTGTAGAAAACTGTAGAAGTGTCCTATCCAAGTCTTATTATAAGGCTTATTGAATACCCATATACCCTGAAAACGTTCAAGTGCGTAGTGTGGCGAATCAAGAATTTAGTGATACATGTGTATTAAATTTAAATATATTAATTGCAGTTGAGTTATACTAAAGTGTGTTATTTTGTTGAAAGTACGATAAATCGTCGAACTTAGTGAAAACTTAATGAAACCATCATGATAACTTAAAAAACTGATGACGCAGTTAAATTCAACGAATTTGACTATACCGGTGTAATTCATTGTCTTAAGCAATTCTTGTTGGCTGGCAAAAGACTCTGGCGGCCAAAAATAGTAAACCCAACGCACTCCAATTTTGGAAATACTCCAGGCCAAATATCTCAACATTTTATTGTCCAAAATCCAACAAGATTGAAGCACCACCCATTCTAGTAAAAGCTGACCCCAGTCGAGTCGCCATATTTTAACAAACATATAAGGAAGCATTTCTCTTCCTGGCTGGCATCGTGCAATTTTATTTTTTGCTAACCTTTTACATCAAATCGGAAGGAAGTCCACCTCCAAGTCCATGTGTTGGCATCAATTTAAACAAACATTAACCCTCCAAGATTTAGTAAAACTATCTAAAATAATGTTTTCATATTCTTTAAGGCTAATTAGTTAAAGTTAAAAATAGCTGTACATGAATAATTAATTGTTTTCCTGTTTGATATTTGTTAACATAGTTGTCTATAATTTTCGAATCTTTTTAATATATTTAGTTTAAAACTCAAGTAATTGTGCATTTAGCAAAATTCAAAACTACTCAATTACCTTATTACCTTATTCGTAATTTCCAGGATAGCATCGAATTCCTTTGGGCACTCAGAAAAAGACTATACTGAGTAATATGAATAAAACAATTTTTTAATATTGTATTTTTCATTTTTATATCCTGAACCTACAGGGTAAAACGGTATATTAAAGTCGCCAAAATATATGTAACAGTCAGAAGTAAGCGTTTCCGTCTCCGTTAAGTATATATATTCTTGATCAGCACGAAGAGTTCACATAATCCGTCTGTCCGATCCTGTCCATCTGTACGTCCGTGCGTCTGGATCAGCGCAAGCTCCTCCTAGATCGCTAAAGCTACAGTGCTGAAATTTGGTCTGCAGCCTTCTATATACTGCAGGCATTGTTTATCTCGGATTCATTCGGCTCAGACCACTATATCATATCGAAAATTGAGTTTTCGATCAATAACTCTATTGTTTTCCATGGGATGTTATTAAAAATGCACATAGTTTGTTTTATATCCAAACGTCCATGCCAAGTAATAATAAAGCTCCCATTTCAACGATTGGTCCAAAAATTCAGATTAAGACCAATAACCGATATTTGTTAGTTTAACATACTTGTTAATATCAGTGTCAAATTTGATCAAGATCGGGTGACTTTATCATATAGGTTTCATAGGAATGATCAAAAATGTATAATGAAAAACAGAAAAACAGTCATTTTAATAAAAACCTTTTTTTACTTAAACATCTATAGGTAAGGAAAAGGTGACGAAAAACTTGTAATGGTATACTAACTTCAGCATGGCTGAAGTTAGCACGACCTTCTGGTATTTTTTATATATTTCCATCCTTAAACAAAAAATACAAAATAATTTTTTTTTTTTTGAGACTTGTTTTTAAAATTTTATAAAATCACGAAATTGAATGTTATTTTACGTCTTTGTTTGAAAATCCACAAATCAACTTTGACACCTTAAACTTCTTTAATGTTGGTATTAGGAATATTTACATACATATATCAAATTTTAAAGCGATATCTGGTTTAATTCGAAAGGTACCGACTTTTGCCAGCAAATCAGCTACTTTATTTCTTTATTCAATAACATATAATTAACAAAATTTCATAATTGAACAAAAAAAGAATATTCCGTAAATCGTACAAAAATAATAAATGAATGGTACTCGTATGTACTTAGTTTTGCATGTTTATGACTAAAATAATACGTCCAGGCATACCTTCTACGAAATCATGTAAAATATCGTAGGGAATTTGCTTCCATTTATAGTTTTTTCTTTACCATAACATGTCGAGGTTAGTGGGAGGAGTATCATATTGTCCCAACCGGTGCTTCACTATGGACCAAAAGTTCTTAATCGGATTGAGGTCGAGACTTTATGGGGGCCACTCCATCAACTTAAAACTTTGAGTCATAAGCCATTCCTTAACCACCAATGCCGCTTCGTGCTTGACGGTTTCCTTTATATGGCTTCTTTGCAATGATTCGCCTGGATGCTTCCAGCAATATTGCTTTCCGTCGGACTGGTAGTGGTTAAATTTTGACTCATCTAACTTTTTCCCAGTCGTCTATGGTCCATTCTTGCTGATTTTTAGCAAACTTCAAACGAGCCTGAACATTTTTTTAAAATAATGCTGGTTTTTTCTTTTTGATCTCAGCCACGTCTCCGATTTTTTGAAGGGCTCTCCTTGTTGTCTATCGACTAACATTTTTGCCAATTGCAGCTGCATCTTTTGGTGTTGGCTGAGGGTCTCTCTATAAGTTTGTGACTATGAGCCTAGCGTCACCATCTTTTAAAAGTCGTGAGTGTCCATAATTTTTTTTTAGAGTCAACTCCACACCTTTTCTGCACTCTAACTACACCGACTAATATGTATTTAAAGCGCTACACACGCTGTCGTCGAGTGTGGTTCAGTGCGGGGCAGAGAAACGAAAAGGCAGTTAGTTCAATTTTGGATCGTGAAGCCTGCGCACCGAAACTCGCTGCGCTATTAATTAAAGCCATGGAGAATAATAACGACGCTCCGACATCAGAAGTGGGATCAGCACCAGCTCCTGCATTCTCAGAGGATCAGTGGCGCATAATTTTACAAATGCAGAACCAGAATCTGCTGGAGCTTGCAAGAACCATGCAAGCGTCAACACGCGAGCAACAGCAGACTCGTGGCGTCACTTTGCCAACATTGTTCTCTGACACTGCAGGTGCCGATGCCTCAAAGTGGTCCATCACAGCTGACATTATATTAACGGAACAGCCCCTAGAAGGAAGCAGACTCATCATGGCACTAAGCGAAGCTATGGTGGGCAGTGCCTCACAGTGGCTAACTCAAATTGCATATCCCGGCATTAAGTGGATTGAATTTAAGGAATTATTCCTCCGCCGCTACGAAAAAAGTGAAATGTCGTCGGCAATGTTTCTAAATCTACTAAACAGTCGCCCAACTAACGGCGAATGTCTTGCGGTTTATGCTAGCCGTTTGGTGACCACTCTAACTTCCAATTAGAACTAGGCGCATTCACCTTTAAAAAACATCGTAATGCCGACCGTGATGACGACTCCGGACCTGGACCTGACGCCAAGAAGAGGAGAATATTGACAATAGTGTGCCATTTCTGTGGCAAACCAGGACATAAAATTGCTGAGTGCAGAGCCAAAATGCGACAAAAGGGCGACGCGACATCTCAGCGAGACAAGCCAACTGTTACTTGCTTCAAGTGCGGCCAGCCTGGACACTTCGCAAATCAATGCTCGAAAAAGAAATCAATAAGTACACAGGGAGCATTCCAACGGAAGACTGTGAACCAGTGCTTTGTACCAGAGCCAACTGGAGTGATGATGCAGCTCGGTGAGACTTACCCAATTTCTTTTGATTCTGGCGCAGAGTGTTCACTCATTAAAGAGAAAATATGTAGTAAGCTAGCTGGTAAGTGTTTTAACAGCATTATCATGCTAAAAGGTATAGGCGATGCTGGCATATATAGCACCTTACAAATATTAAGCCAGGTCACCATAAATGTGAACGCACTTCAAATATTGTTCCATGTAGTGCAAGATAATTATTTGAAAAGCGACATTGTTATTGGCCGCGAAATTTTTAAACAAGGATTTAATGTCACTGTATCACAAAACAAGTTTAACGTAGTAAAAGCCAAAACCGTAAATATTTGCTCAATAGATAGGGAACCAGTTGACCTTACGAATCTTGATACCGAATTGTGCGAGGCTGATAAAGACAAACTAATAAAAATGCTTGAGAATTACTCCACTGCACTTGTAAAAGGGGCACCATCCACACGAGTCACGACAGGGGATTGATGATTGATCTAACCGAAACTGTACAACGCCGGCCCTATATACTTAGCCCTGAAGAAAGAGACATTGTCCGAGAAAAGTTAAGTGAGTTACTTAAATGCAACATCATTCGACCCAGCTGCTTCCCTTTTGCCAGTCCTATGCTGCTTGTCAAGAAGAAAAATGGTACAGACCGACTTTGTGTCGACTACAGAGAGTTAAACTCTAACACAATCGCAGACAGGTACCCTTTGCCGCTCATTAGCGACCAGATCGCTAGGCTGCGTGGCGCAAATTACTTCACGTGTCTTGATATGGGGAGTGGTTTTCACCAAATTCCTATCCACCCTGATTCAATAGAATACACTGCATTTGTGACCGCGGATGGTCAATATGAGTTCCTGACCATGCCGTTCGGACTCAAAAATGCGCCATCCGTTTTCCAACGGGCAGTCATGCGTGCCTTGGGTGACTTGGCCTATTCATACTTGATTGTTTACATGGACGATATCATGATCGTGTCACCCACAGCCGAATTAGGATTGGAAAGGTTAAAAATAGTACTAGACATTCTCACAGATGCTGGATTCATTTTTAATGTTAACAAATGTAGTTTCTTAAAAACAGTCGTTCAATATCTGGGCTATGAGGTAAGAGCCGAGGAAATTCGACCAAACTCGCGAAAGATTGTGGCGTTAACATCGTTGCCACCGCCACAGACGGTTTTTGGTGTACGACAGTTTATTGGTCTTGCATCCTATTTTCGCACATTCGTACCCGGATTCTCTCAAGTCATAAAGCCGTTGTATTCCTTAACATCAGGAAGGGAAAGTTTTGCGTGGACTACTGAGTTGGAAAGCATTCGCAAGAAAATTGTGACTATTCTTACAAACGAACCAGTTCTGGTAATATTCGACCCGCAATACCCTATAGAATTACACACCGACGCTAGCTCAATCGGATTTGGTGCCATGCTTTTACATCGAATTAACAATAAGCTTGACGTTGTAGAATATTTTAGTAAAACAACTTCGCCAGCCGAGTCTAGGTACCACCACTAACCATAGAACACATAGATGGGACAAACTCATGATTTTTTGATTGCAAACGCTAGCCTAGTCATGGAACCCCAGAGAACTTCGGGAAAACCCGAACGCTCGTACTCTCAATGAGAGCGTGAAGTGGAGAGAGGGCCAAGCAGCTACGAAAATAATTTAGTCTAGCACAGACTACAGAACGACGAAGGCAGGCCTATGTCGCTTGTGATCTCGTTCTGTCTATGTATGTGTACACTCGTCGGTACATGCTCAGGCTTCGTAGTGTGTGTGTGACGTGAAGTTGTACATCATCGCATTTCAATAGCTCGCTCGACCAAAATTTTTAATTTTCGATAAAACAGCGACAATGCGAATAGGATATGCCCCTGTCGAAAGAATGTCAAGAAATATTGGCATCAGCTTTGTATGTATCCCGGTGGCTGTACCAATAGAGTGTTCGCTTCATGATCGGATTATCCCTGGTTCGATTCCCAACTCGATATCGTTAAAGAAGGTTTTTTTGTCTATTTTTTTTTTTTATTTCGTTTTTTTTTTCCTTTTGTTTATTTTTATTTTTTTATTTTTATATAATGATAAATAGAAAAATGATTATATGATTTATATAAAAATAAACAAAAGGAAAAAAAAACGAAATAAAAAAAAAAAAATAGACAAAAAAACCTTCTTTAACGATATCGAGTTGGGAATCGAACCAGGGATAATCCGATCATGAAGCGAACACTCTATCGGTACAGCCACCGGGATACACACAAAGCTGATGCCAATATTTCTTGACATTCTTTCGACAGGGGCATATCCTATTCGCATTGTCGCTGTTTTATCGAAAATTAAAAATTTTGGTCGAGCGAGCTATTGAAATGCGATGATGTACAACTTCACGTCACACACACACTACGAAGCCTGAGCATGTACCGACGAGTGTACACATACATAGACAGAACGAGATCACAAGCGACATAGGCCTGCCTTCGTCGTTCTGTAGTCTGTGCTAGACTAAATTATTTTCGTAGCTGCTTGGCCCTCTCTCCACTTCACGCTCTCATTGAGAGTACGAGCGTTCGGGTTTTCCCGAAGTTCTCTGGGGTTCCATGACTAGGCTAGCGTTTGCAATCAAAAATCATGAGTTTGTCCCATCTATGTGTTCTATGGTTAGTGGTACCACTCTTATGAGCTTGAAACTCTGGCAGTATTTGCATCCGTTAAACATTTCCATCACTACTTGCTTGGCAGAGAATTTGTGGTTAGCTCCTAGAGTTCATCGCTGGTGGTCTTATTTACAATCTTTCAAGTTTGACATACAGTACAGAGAAGGAAAACGTATGGCACATGTCGACTTTTTATCTAGAAACCCAGTTACTCAGAAACAATTAATTTTGGAAAAAATTCCCGAAAGCGAAAAAACTTAGCAGAAATCTCAAATAATTGGTTGTTTGCCGAACAGCAATTGGACCCGGATATTGTTGCCCTTGTCAGTAAACTGAATTCAAATGACCTACTAGATGAAGTAACTAAAACATATGATTTGAGAAAAGGGATGTTGTTTCGTAACATCCAAAAAAATGGTAAGACACGATGCCTGCCAGTTGTGCCCCGAAATTTCAGATGGTCAGTAGTTAACCAGGTACATGAGTCAATCATGCAACTTGGTTGGCAAAAAACACTTGACACAGTTTAACAATTTTACTGGTTTGAGAAAATGAAAAAATATGTCCGTAAATTTGTTGACAATTGTATAACCTGCAGGACAGCAAAGTCACATTCCGGCAAAGTTCAAGCAGAATTACATCCTATACCAAAGGTTAGCATCCCTTGGCACACTGTCCATATGGACATTACTGGCAAATTAAGTGGTAAAAGTGATCTAAAGGAATATATCATTGTTCAAATTGACAGCTTCACAAAATTCGTACACCACACTCTCAAAATAGATACGGAGAGTTATGTCAGGGCCATAAAGTCTTCAACTTCCTTGTTTGGTGCACCAACACGCATTATAGCTGATCAGGGTAGATGTTTTTCTAGCGCCCAGTTTGCAGAATTTTGCTGTTCAAAAACCATAAAACTTAATTTAAAGTGCACAACAAATCGGGCAACTGAGGCCAATCCTTTAGAAATGTTAATAGGGAAAGAAGGTCGATCTCTTGGATTAGGTCCTCCATTGGACACAGAATTGGAAGTAGACTTAGACTCCACACGGGCTCGAGCAAGTAGCAGTATGAAATCTTTAGCCTTTTACACCAAAAATCGATTTGATAAGTCCAAGGCCGCCGTTGTAAGACACAGTGTCGGTGACTATGTCCTTCTCAAGAACGAGGAGAGACACCAGACAAAACTAGACCCCAAATTTAAAGGTCCATTTTTGGTAATTAAAGTCCTAGCCGGTGACAGATACATGTTAAAGTCGAGTAAACGATTATATAAATACTGTCACGAGGACACAAGAAAACTTCCAGAGGGAAATGTGCCCCATGAGCTGGACATTGATGATGAAGATCCAGGCCCGTCAAATGGTCTGATAGAAGCTGAGAGTGAACCGTCCAAGTGAGACGATGGTGAGCCGTCCAAGTGAGACGAAGTTTATCCGTCCAAGTGAGACGATGATTGTTTCTTTTTGCATTAAATTTGGAATTTTAGACAATTTGGCAAAATATTGTGTAATGAAAACAAGCATCATGTTTTATTTTTGTAACCTGCATAGGTAAAGTTATTGAATTGAATTGAAAGAAATATGTTTTCAAATGTTTTAATTAAGAATAAATGTTAAAAGTTTGTACGAAGAAATGTTGAACTGAATATTTTATCAGATGGTTATCCGTCTAAGAAAGACGATTGTTAATGGTTATCCGTTTAAGAGAAACGATGGTTATTGGTGGGTATCCGTCTAAAAAAGACGATGAATTAAGTTTGAAATCTATTACAAAGACATTTTTGAAGTTAATGTTTGGCATATTACACGAGGACGTGTCAAGGTCAGGATGGCCGTGTCGAAGCAAACTATGTTGCTGCATACTGTATGTGTGTATGGGTACTCTGGTTTTGCGCATTTCACCAGAATCATAATTTCATCATGTTTGTAATATTGCATCAGCCGCTAATTATGCTCTGATTGGTTGTTTGAATTTTGCCGCTTTAAGAAGTTCCGTTTTAGCGCGACGACAGCGCTACAACGCTGTCGTCGAGTGTGGTTCAGTGCAAGGAAGAGAAACGAAAAGGCAGTTAGTTCAATTTTGGATCTTGAAGCCTGCGCACCGAAACTCGCTGCGCTATTAGTTAAAGCCATGGGGAATAATAACGACGCTCCGACATGTACAAATTTTTCTTTTTTGGATGATTTTGTTGCTTGATAACTGTAAATCAAGATGCATTCGGCGATAACATACATACATACATAAGAATAGAAATGTACACAATGCACAACACAACATACGCAACATACGCAAAAGAGAATTTGCCCCATTTAACTCAAAGCAAACGATCGAATTTGACTTTAAGGGAAACGAAAACAGAAATATGTAGCTGTCTCGATCAGAGCGCGAAGGAGCTAAGCCAGACGTGACAAAAACAGTTTCTGTCTGAGTCTTTTTTATTGTGGGAGTGAAAGACACTTGTTTGCAGACAACGAAACGAAGTGTCAACAGTTATTTGCGAGCTATGGAAAAAATACATACATATCGACGCATTTCCGCGAAAGTATCGTATGTCTTTTTTTTTGAATTTGAGATTTTAATGCAGAATTGTTGAAAAATGTATTTCTCACAAGTCCGCAAAAGATTGTAACTGAAAAAGCTTTCTTTATAAAAATAAATCAGTTTCAATTTGATCGTATGTTAGTTTACATTTTACTGTTCGCGCGAAATTATCGTATGTTCGTACAAATGTATTATTGGGTGGAGATACGAACTTTCAAAGCTCAGAAATTAGACAAGATACGAGTATTTTAAGCGCTTTATTTTGAGCTCTTAATATTTTTTTCTTATTTTTTGTTTCGTTTTTCACCGTTTGTGATAAACTCCGCTGTGAAAGTTTAAAAGAGTGTTTAATTTGATTTCAATGCAGAAAAGTCGCCGCAAGCAAGATCGCAAGTAAGTATGGCAATTTCACCAAAAAATGTAAGTTTCTTAGAAAATTTATAAATTTAAATATTATTTTAATGTGGTATGATGCTAAGTTTTCTTGTATGTCTTCGTGTACCTGCGTGTCTTTGTCTTAAATTTCTAGATTGGCTGGATAACTGGATATGTATGTGACATGTACATATGTAAATTGTGCGTAAAAGTATTTATGTAATTTTCACAGTTTTTTAGAATTAAGTTAAACTGACAAAATTTAAATATTGTAGCTTCTTAAATCGCTAGTACCATATAGTGATAGCGACGAAACAGAAGAAGAATGTTGCGTTGGCGAACGTGGACTAAAAAAAAAACCGAGAAGAAAAAAAGAAAAGAGAAGAAAAATCATTACGTTCTTCCAAACCCATGCATTGGTAAGAAGTGTATAGAAGATTGCCGAAGTGTGTCAGAAATATCGCGTCGAAATATTAATGAGCACTTTTGGGGAATGACGAACTTAAGGCGAACCTCTTGGCCTGATTCGAATATTACGCGCCTGGAAGTTAAAAAAAGGCGAGCTGGGCAAGAAGGAAAGCCTGTACACAGGCGGAACTGTTCATTTAGTTATACATTAACAATTGATGAAAAGGTTTATAAAGCTTGCCAAAACTTTTTTTTAAAAACATTAAGCATATCCCAAATGGTATTGCGGCATTTACTAAAACAATCTTTAAGTTCTCAAAACCCAAGAAAAAAACAACCACATAATAAAACAGATATTCGTTATGTAGAATTAATAAAGGACTACATTAAAAAGTTGCTAGCAGTACCTTCTCACTATTGCCGAAAAAATAACACCAGGGTTTATTTACCGAGTGAATTTAAAAATGTAGCAAATTTGTATAAATTGTATTTTACTCATATGAAAGAATTAGATTTGAGTGATTTAATTGTCTACTGTAGAATTTTCCGCAAAGTTTTTAATTCAGAATTCTCTATTGGTTTTCATGTGCCTAAGAAGGACAAGTGCTGTATTTGCGACAATATCTTGATAAAAATGAAAAAACACAAACCAAAATTCAGAAAATTTTCAAATTCACATAGCCAATAAAAATCTAAGTAGAGCCAATTTTCTTAAAGATCAAGCTATGAGTAAACTATGTCAAGGATTCCTTTGCGCTAGTTTTGATATGCAAAAAGTTTTACACACTCCATTTTCCAAAAATATTACATTTTTTTATTCACGTAAATATTCCTATTACAACTTTAGTGTTTATGAAAATGGTACCCGGAACGGGTACTGTTTCTTGTGGGGCGAGATTGATGGGAAAAGGGGTAGCAACGAAATATGCTCAGCTCTCCTAAAATATCTTTATATTTTAGATAGCCAAAAGAGAACTGCACATCTTAGTCTGTATTGCCATAGTTGCGCTGGACAAAATAAAAATAAATCTGTGCTTGCAGTTGTAGCATTCTTTTTTTTAAGTTCTGCTTCTTTTTTAAAGTCAATTAAAATTACTTATTTATTGCCTGGACATACTATGATGCCAGTGGACTCAATTCACAGTACAATAGAGTCTTTTGTTAGAAACCGCAATGTTTGGGCACCAAGTGAATGGCCAACACTTATAAGATGTTCTCGAACGAATCCATCAGGATACGAGGTCATTGAGCTTAGTTATAAGGATTTTCAAATTTGTCGACTCTAAGTAAAATTCGCGTTGCTGAAGTAAGCCGAGGACTGTTAAAATTAAGCTATGATTTCATCATTTTTAACTGAAGAAACTAAAAAAAAAACATTTTCTTGTAAAATGTGGTTATTCGACATACGATACTTTTGCGGAAATGCGTCGATATGTACAAAATTTGGTATTATTGAAGCATTTAGTCTTTAATGTGGATTGAGCTGGCCTTTGAAGAACGTCAATACTATTTTCGTAAAATCAATTTTTTACAACTCAGGAGCAATGTTTGGAGTCGTTGTTCTGTTGGCATTTCCATAATAGTGGCATGTTAACTTAGGCATATGGTAGCATAGATATGTATGTATGTATGTACATAATACTAATTAGGCCATAAAAAACAGCTCCAAACCATTTGTCTGCCTTCTCCGTGCTTAACTGTCTTTTTCATGTATGTAAATACATACATACATACCTGGGTTCCAAATGTCCAATTGGGGCTGTTTAAATACTAGACACACTGTTGACTTGCAAAAAAATATTACTTCGCAACTAAGAGTAATGAAGTATGCAAACTAAACAGAAATCCCAAAAAAGCTTTTAAATTGACGCAGAAAGATAATACAGATGGTTTACTCATAAAAATGTTTGATTCCATGCAAAGCTTACGTTGCCGAAATTAAGATCTGCAAATTGACTTGTGACCACGGTAACTAAAATATAATACTCTCAGTTCTCAGTTTCTCTTTCACTTCACTCTTGCGGTACTTTTCTATGCACACACAAATGTAAGTAGACACATACGCAATAAAATTACATATATATGTACAGTGAGTCAAAAAAGTATTGGCACACTTGAAAAATCCAACTTCTAAGAGCTGTAACTTTTTTGTTAACACAGCTATATGTAAATGAAAAATTACATTTAATAAACTCATATATTATATTTAATCTTGAACAAAAAAAATTATATTTCAGCTTGGGTTCATCTGCAAAATACAAAAATGTAAATATAGGCACAAATTTTCATCAAAAAAGTTTTGGCACACGTAACGTAATCAGTTTTATCCAAGGCAACTGAAACACGCTAATATTTTGTTGGTCCTCCTTTCGACTGTATTACAGCCTGCAAACGTCTCTTCATGCTGTTTACCAGTTTGGACGTTTCCGAAGTGGTGATTTTACTCCATTCAGCGCGTAGGGCCTCTTTGAGGGTATCCTTTGACGTTATGTGGTGAGAACGGATCTTTCGTTCCAATAAGTGGGGGTGTTTTGAACTGCTTGCAATGATATATGAGCCACTCCTGCACAAGATAAGACGAATGTTTTGGGTCATTATCTTGCTGAAACTGCCAATTTGAGAATGTCTCTATAAAGGTGCTTGTCCACTGTTTCATCAATAAACACTAGGTTTTCAACTCCAGAACCAGCAAAACACCCCCAAACCATCACATTGCCTCCACCGTGTTTGACAGTTTTGAGCAAGTTATTTTCTTGAAGCTCTTTATTGGGCTTCCGCCAGATTTTTTGCGCTCCATCAGACCCAAATAAATTAAATTTAGACTCGTCACTAAATATGATTGTGTTCCAAAATGAGTCTGGCTTATTTACATGTTGTTTCGCAAACTCTAGCCTCTTTTGCTTGTTTACCTTAGAAATGAAAGGCTTGCTCCGAGGAACACGGCATGATACCCGGCCTTATGTAAGGTATTTCGAACAGTTTGGGGTGTGAAATTACTGTCAAAAGATTCTTTTAGGCTCTCACATAATTTCACAGCCGAAGTATGAGGATTTTGGGCAACCGTGAACACCACAATCCGTTCCTGGCGATGTGAAAATTTTTTTGGCCGGCCTGTTCTGGGTTCTGGAGCTATTTTTTGAACTAAAGCTGAAATATAATTTTTTTTTGTTCAAGATTAAATATAATATATGAGCTTAATAAATGTAATTTTTCATTTACATATAGCTGTGTTAACAAAAAAGTTACAGCTCTTAGAAGTTGGATTTTTCAAGTGTGCCAATACTTTTTTGACTCACTGTATGTATGTACATACAGTGGCAATTTTACGTTTGAGCGTTCACAGAATAAACAGAAACAATCCAAAGTCAACCAAATTTTTTTTACTTTATTTCTAATAAAGTTCCTAACAAATCAATATAAAAAAATAATTCAAAATTGTTGTTCAAGCTTCTCAGCAAAAATTCATAAACAAAAATAATGACCATTGACTCAGTTTTGACTTTTTTTGAACTTTTTTGAAACTTTTCTTTTTCTAATTTTCAATATTTTGTCCAAAGTCCCTTATGTTTTATTACTGCAGAGATTCGAGAAGGCATACTTTCCACAAGATTGTGAAAAATTTCCTGAGGAATCTTTGTCCACTCTTCCTCCACTCGCTGCCATAAGCTCTCCAGGTTTGTTGGCGCTGTTTTATAAGACTAGAGTATTTTTTATAAAAACATGTGAAATTAACCTGAAATTTATTACAGAATTAAAAAGCCTACACATACCACATACAGACTTTCTTCAAAACTTTAAAAGACTTGCGTAATCTCTTCAAAGGGACTGGAAATATATACGTACATACAGTTGTGTTCAAAATAATAGCATCGCATATAAGCTCTGACTTTAAGATTAAAAAAACACCATCATATTGACTACAGATCAAATTTTTTTTTTCAATTTAGTATTTACTTTTAATTTCAAACAAAGTTAGTGTGTTTTTTTTATTAAAAAAATGATAAAAATGCCGAAATTGTCCTGTTCAAAATAATAGCAGCAAAAATCGAAAATGTTAAATGTGTCAACTAAATTTTATTTATAACTTTATTTATTAAATTAACTATGTTACTTACTGTTGTGTACTGTTGTGAACCCCTTATTAGCTATAACAGCTTCACATCTCCGCGGCATGGAGTCAATTAAGTCCTGGCAGCGCTTTAAAGGAATCTGAGCCCATGCATCTTGAACAACCTGCCAAAGTTGCGCTTTATTGGACTTGGCCACACTTCGTTTAACGTCCCCCCACAAGTTTTCAATCGGGTTGAGATCTGGGGACTGTGCTGGCCATGGCATTACGTCAATCTTTTCCGTTGCAAACCACTGTTTGGCAAGTTTGCTGGAATGCTTTGGATCATTGTCCTGTTGGAACGTCCATTTTAGTGGCATTTCCCAAGAGGAATATGGAAGCATAACGTTTTGTAGTATATCCACGTATACTTTTGCATCCATAATCCCATTAATCGTGTGGATAGGGCCTACTCCGCCATATGAAAAACAGGCCCATATTAGTATTTTTAATCCACCATGTTTTACTGTCTTTAGAGTGTGGTTAGGCTGATATTCTGTGTTTGGGAGACGACGGACATATTGTCTGGATTCAGTTCCACCGAACAACACTCTCGTCGGTCCAGAGTATGTTGCGCCACTTTGTTAAGGGGCATTTTAGGTGCTCTTTAGCAAACTGTATTTGAGCATTGATATGTTTTAAAGTTAGAAGCGGCACTTTTCTTGGACTTCGGGCCTTGAGTTTATGCTCCAGAAGTCTTCGCCGAACAGTTACGCCACTTACTGGCAAACTTAGGTCTGCTTTTATGGATTCCGCAGAAGCAAAAGGATTAGCTTTACTGGAGCGCACAATGCGTCGGTCGTCAATGTCAGTGGTAGACCTTTTCCTGCCGCGGGTTTCGGCTTTGTGTTAATAGTTAATCGCATTATTAATCATTTTAGAAGAACATCCAACCAATCTTTCGATTTCCCAGTATGTTTTCCCTTGCTTTCTAAGGCTTAATATCAATTCGCGCTTTTCATTTGAGCAATGATTGCCTCTACCCACTAAAGTACAATTTTTTTCATTATTTTGGTGTATTCCCATGTAAATAATAGTAAACTCAATAATTATACTTACTTTTAACAAATTAACAACTTTTAGTTTGAATATTTTTAATATTGAAATGAAGCGCTGCTATTATTTTGAACAACAAAATTTCTGCCAATTCACGCAAAATTATCGTTAAAAAAAATAGAGAAAAGCAATTCTAACGGGATTTTTTCGTTGTTCTCTTTCCTACACCATATTCTACAAAAAAAATGCATCAGTGTTTGATCGTCATGAATGAACATGCCTAAAATATAGACATATTTGTAAGAAAAAGATGTATGTATACATACATATGTACATACATACATATGTAAATTTCCAGGCTTGTTGGTTGTGCTATTTTATATAGTCAAACGAGCAACAGCTTCTATTAGAGAACTGTGACGACAATAAAAAATAAATAAAGGAAGCAAGTCGCCTTACCGAATCGGATATACCCTGTTCCAGTTTGAGATGCGCCCTTATACTCGTATTTTTTTTCGTTTTGTTTTGTTAAATCTTTTTCTCTCTCTCGCATGTAAAAAACGAACATGTCAATCGCAAGCCATTCCACTCATTCACCCGGCTGCCGCCCCTAGCAAATGCGTCAGCTTTTTCGACTTTTTAAATAAAAGTTTATTTTACTCTGACACCTTTATAAGTAAAGAGGAACACAAAATAATTGCAAGGGTACGTTAGCTTCTGAACGGTCGAAGTTAGCCCGTCCTTCTGTTTTTGTATTTCGCCTGCCAGAGCAACCATATGTATGTATATTGAATTCTTGTATTATTTTTTTTATTAGACGTAGACGTACAACGCTCAATCCGTCAAGTGACCCCTGCCACACCAGTCCTGTCTCGTGCCAAAAAAATGTTTATGCCATATCCGACCTATAGACACAGGCGTACCATACGACAAAATTAAAACTAAATTCCTTAAAAATAAAGTAAGATTTATAAGTTGAATTAAATAGAAAGAAACTAATTCCAAGCAAAGACTGCAGTTTTTTAAATGGAAAAGAAGAGGTTTGGTTAATTATTGGTTTTTAAATTCTTTTGTTCATTTTTTTGTAAACCCAAGAACACTTTTAGCTGTGCTAATCGTGGTCGAGGTGTGTTGGTAAAAGTTCAGTTTGTGGTCCAACAAAATTCCTAAGTCTTTTATCTTTCTTTTACAACCAAAGAGTTTAAATTCGTTCTTCTTGAGGAGTGTTATCTAAAAAGTAATTAGCAAATTGGGGATATCTTCTATAGCAGACATGACTTAACACTTGGACCAGTTTAAAGATAAAGATGATTTCCTTCTTAGGTTTTCTCTTTCTGGTGAAGAGTGCTTGATTCAATTGATAAACTTATCATCAACGGAAAACCGAAAAAGTACGTTGCAGATACCATTAATAATAAAGAACGCAAGTTGCCATAACGACTCGGATATACCCTGTACCAGCCCTTATATCATTTAGCGTTTTATTTTGTTGGATATCAATTTCTTTCTCTTTCTCACATACCAATCGCATGCCATCTCACTCACTCATCCGGCTACCGCGCCCTTTACATTGCCTGTAAAAAATGTGTGCGCATAACTTGGTTATTTTTCAACTGCTTTTTATAAAATTATAAAATAAAATAGTACATATTATTAGCAAATATATGTTTACCAAATTTCATTACGAAAAAAATCACTCTTTTTTAATTTGTAGAGATGGAAGGAGACGGGGCAAAAATTTAAAGTAAACTAAACTTAAGTAAAACTAGCATTTATAGTCTCTGAAATCTAGGTGTTCATACGAACGGACAGACGGACATGGCTATATCGACTTGGCTGTTGATGCTGTTCAAGAATGTTTATACTTTATAGGGTCGGAAACGCTTCCTTCTGCCTGTTATATTTTGGAGACTTTAATATACCCTTTTACCCTATGGGTACAGAATATAAAAATAGTTAAGAGTAATACCAAGGTGACTTCACTTTGGTATCCCCGAATTGACCAAAATGGTCTGACATTCGCCTGACATACACAGACTTACAACAACATCATTTAACAGCAAATATACATACACAACCAACACAAAATATATTGTGATCAACTCAAAAGACAATTGAGAAGTATGAGCCTTTCTTATTAAAAAAAAAAACAAATGACGATAGTACATGCGGAAAAGTCGAACAATGCAAAGCAACTTGCGTCGGTTTTTAATTAGTAAAAACGATTGCAATTTTGGAGTCTTTAGCAAAGTCTGCTAGAGATTGAATTCGGTGGTTCTTAAAATAACTATAGAAACAACCGGTTCACCTTGTGTGCATTCTATTACATACTCTTTGCAAAGATTGACCTCGCGCCGTCAATACCCTCGTTTGATAAAATTCAAAAAGGTTCAAAGCGATCTTAGGCAAATTAAAATCACAGGAACAATTACTAAGTCTCTGTCAGAGAGAAGCGAAGAAATGGATTAAATAGCCTCTAAATAATGGCTATATACCGCCAACACATTCAGTTTCTTGAATTAGAGAGTGAACTTATTCGGACAAAAAAGCTGAATCAACAGTAATTAAAACAATTTCGTGGTGAAAACTGATACATTGGTAATATAAGACTTCAGCCACGAAATTAGTTTTTCGACCCGCCTGCCTGTTACATACATTTTGGCGACTTTAATATACCCTTTTACCCTACGGGTACAGGGTATAAGTACTAAGCACAGTTGCTATCAAATGACCTTTTTATTAAATGTTACAAAAGCGGGCAATGCCCCAATGTGTAAAGGAGAAACTTTGCGCGAAGGGCTAAATCAACTTTAGCCCTTCCGCCCCTGCAATTTGGAAACAAATTAATTTCCTTTCGAGATATTTAAAGCGTTGTATAACTTGGTCAACAAATATTTGCTATTCATTTTTATTGGCCCAACAGAATTAAAAAAATTGAATGAAAAACAGCCAAGTTACACGCCTTGCCCGGCCAGAGATCTTACTTAAAGCTAACCGACAAATAAGAGTAAGGAACAAGGAAGGAAAAGGAAGACGATATTTAAAGGACACTAGCAGAAAAAACATCACCCAAATAGCGATGGTAGGCATAATAGACACTAAAATTATATTTCAGAATTTAAAACAACCAGTTCAACTGTCGCTGAAACAAGATCTTTATTATGGGGGAAACCAATAGTAGATTATGAGTTCCATAGAAGTTTTTTAATAGAAGTACTATTTTCCTAATGGTTACACTGATCCTATAAATGTAATTATGTGCGTTAATGCATTTGGTTTGGAAAAAGTGGTTCCTTCCATATAATAAATTAGGTGCCAAACTCTTGTTGGATAAGTCAAAGTTTGAAGGTTTAAAGGAAAAACAACATCTCTTTTCCGCAATTCATATAGGATTGTCACCATATTTATAAAGCTGTTCCAAGGTATAAAGCTATCAAAGGGGAATTTTGGGCCGATTGGCAAATATTCGCCCAAAGGAAATCTTGTTTTTGGGGATTTGGAAGACGTACTGCGCTCTATCTATTAAGCGATGCAACAGACTTAAGAGAAACATACCTAAAATGTTTCATTTGTTTTTGTCTTCAATCGTTCTAATAAACGAAATTCGGCGGGCAAAGCGTAGGTAGCCAGTTCTTCTTGCCTATCTCTCTTCAGAATGCTGATCAAAAGTAACCACGCGGCATCGGCAGTGACCAGACGGATAAAACGTGGTCTTCCTTAGTTATTTCTAGGAGTAGTAAATCATGAAAAAATCTTCAAAATACGCGAAAAAAAATTAGAAAGAATAAAGTGAACAAGTCGCCTCACTGACTCGGATGTACCCTGTATCAATGCGCCCTTTATTCACTCTTCGTTATGCTTGTTTGAGGAATAGCCCTATTTCTTTCTCTCTTTCGCATTTGAAGACCAAACACATACCTATTACATGCCATTTCACTCACTCACCCGACTGTCGTCCCTTGACATTGCCTGTAAAAAGTTTTTGCGTATAACTTGGCTTGGCTGTTTTTCACCTGATTTAAAATTTGGTGAGCCGATACATATTGTTGGCAAATGTTTATGTTTATATGTTTACAAAATTTCATTACGATATTTTCAATTTTGCGGGAGAGAAACAAGGGGAGGAAGGGGGCATGCAGGAACACCTCACTATGATACCCAAACGAACAAAATTCATTAAATAAACAATTTCAATAAAGATAGACACTATTTTGAAATAGATGCTGGACTTAAACAAGCAGTGAAGTCAAAAACGACGAATCCTTTCAAAAAGACAGATGAAATAAATCAGACAAACGAAAAAGATTTTGAAAAAAGAAATGGACCACAAAAAGTCGCACATTAATAATCAAAATTGAAGAAGAATATGAAGGTTAATAAAAACAAATAAATCAATTGATTAATTATGGGTCAACAATTCAAGACGATTTTGATTATGTCTATTAGACATAAACCCAGTAAAAGCACCGAACGGTTACTTAATATTTAAGACCAACAAACGTTGAATATCATTATTTAAAAGTGAATTTAACACTAATTGACATTACATATAACAATTTAACAATAAGCACAGGAATTTAGTGACACAATCCATATTCAATACTTAATGGAACAACTAAGTGGGGAAAACATGGGACTAATTAATGGTTTTGATTCAATATACAACTATCTTTTGGGCAATCTTGGTCAGAACCATAAAGACGAATTAAAAGAAAAAAGAAATAATCTTAAAAGCAAGTTGGCGTGCAAGCCAACGAACGTGATAGGTACTATTAATAAAGGCTTAGAAGTACTAAACAACCTCAAAGAAGAAATGGAAAAGTCAGTAAAATTAGAAGTTCTTATCTATAATTTTGAGCATTTACAAAATACATTGAAGACATAGAAATGGGCATGCAGCTCACTAGACTAGGAATTTTCAACCCAAAACTATTAAAACACAATCATTAAAATCATGTAAATTCGGATAAACTAATTCTAACCAAATTCAAAAAAGATATTTATCATTTTAAACATTCCTCAAAATAGAAATAATTAAATAATAAAAACCCTTTCTTTAAAATACTTCCTTATCCAGATGAAAATAAAAATATTTTCACTGAAAATTCATACGACAAATAACATATTGACATTAACACTTTGTACAATGAAACTAGCAAACAGAAACTTATGAATGTATGTAAAGAGAATGGTCAGACTATGTGCGACCAGATGAGGCAGGGTTGATCGGAAATAGGGGCAGAATAAATTGCCACAAGAAGAAGAAAAAAGTAAGTCAGAGAAGAAAAATAGGAGAAATCAAGAAGTCAAGGAATTTCCAAGTGGTCAAGTCGTCGAAGTCAAGTTGGGCTGTCGGCAAAGATTCAAGTCGCCGAAGTCACAGAGGATTCAGTTGTCCAGTCGTCAAGGTGTCCAGTCAACGTCATTTAACCGTAAGCTAACTCGCATAAAGTCTTGTGTTTCATTATCACTCGAAGGCATTATCATTTAATTATCTATTATTAAATAAGCAAGGAAATTATCTTAAATGTACATGTATGCATAATAGGCATTTTAAATCAAACCCCAACCACTTGTAAATACACCAAAACATACATATAAGAACTTTTAAACGAATTACATTGAACCAAACATAATTGCAACATGGAATTTAGAAGCTAAACTTGTTCAATAAACAGACTTGAGCCTATTTCCCTTATTCAAACAAATGAGATAATTAATGAACACACCAAATACTACAATGTATTCCAAACTAATTCCATTAATAACCTTTATAGTATCTTTAATAAGTTTAATTACATATCAAAAGCGTGAGAATGCTAATTCATCATAAAAATTCAGACCGATTAAAACGCGATAAATAATAAAAAAAAAAAATTCTTTTAAATAATAAAAGAACAAAATCAATAAGGCTAACTTCGGCTGCACCGAAGTTTATATACCCTTGCAGTCGTCGACCATAATTTCAAAAATATATTTCGAATTATCTTTGTCGACGACGTTATGCAAAGAAAAATTTAAATAATTACTCAAAACGCTTGTGGTTTTTGTACACAAGTTCAATTTTTTAAAAAAAAATACATACATATGTATTTTTAAGAACAATTTCTCAATTTCAATTTGTTTCCCAATCAGCTCTTCAATATCCAGTTACATATATTAAATTACATAACTTTCATCTTCTAAGAAATACGTGAGTCCAACACTAATTTCGTTGGTTTACACGATCTTCTTTTTATTGCTTCAGCTGATGCTAATACTCTACCTAATACGTGTACACTTTACAACCATTGCGTGCTGTCACTCTCACACTTATAGCTCTCACACACTTATGACTCTTTCAATTCTGAGTTGAAGCAATTATCAGGCGTACAGAAAATTAAACGGCAAATAAAAACAATAATCTCCAGCTGCCTCGCTTTTTCTACCTTATCATACTTTGGCCGTTTCTTTTCCCATGTTCTTACTCCCCACTACTCTGAGACCACCACTCTCTTAAAGTTCAATCGCTCTTTTTATCCTTTTATCTTTTATTATTTAAAGTCGGATCGGATAAGTGAGATCCTATGTATTTGTGCGTTTAAATGTAAATGTCAGTTGTTTTGCACTGCGCAAAATGAAAAGTGGAGATATTTTGCCGCAACTAACACAACGAGCGGAGCCGACGATAAAATGCAAGAGAAAGATAAATTTCTCATTAGTGAATGAGCAGATCAAGCCACATAAAGCCGCACTCAACTGAGTCGACTCAGTTTGTTACAAAATTACATAGAGATTTAACAGAGTTGTTTAAGCAAAATACATATTTGGAAAATCTATGTTGTAATGTTATAGTTTTAAGAGTGACAATAAGAGTTAACAGTAGATCGTCATATAATCTAAAAGATTTTAACATAGATGACAGCATTTTAACATTGTTAGGAATAGGAATTTAAAAACAAAACTAATTTTTATCTTAATTTTAAAATTGCAGGGAAACCAGCCGCCATTTGCACAGTAAGCCAGTCCCCAAAACATTAAAGCGGAGGTGGATGTGGATACAGATTTAAACCTGGAATAGCACAGCAAACCCCGGTAAAAGTCCCTACGATATGGATGAGGATGAGGACGAGGACGATCCCAGATGCAGCGCATGCCCCGGAAGAAGGTAACCATAAACCATAAATTAAAGAAAAAGTTTTAAATTATTTTTTTTATTAAGAACTGGATTAGTGGAGTTTTAATGGGTTTGTGTTATGTATTTTTGTTATTATTTTTATTTTAAGTAGTGAATATTAATGGATTACATCATTTGCGTAATTAATTTTTTTGTTTATAGTTTTTGATTAGGAGTTGAATTATTTACATTTTGTATATATATATTATGCATTTATATTTTTTTTAAATAGTAAATATTTTATATTTTGTATAGTTTAGTATTTGTGTAGTTTAGTGTATGTGTACTAAATTTGTATAATTGTAGATTTTTTTAGTATATATAATGTAATTGTATTTATCAAAAATGTTTATTTAAATTTTTTTTCCAGCACTTGAGAAATGAGAGCGTAAGACAGACGCACAATGGAACACTGTTTGATGGGCCAGAAGATATCTTACAGCTTTTGTGTAGTTAGTTTCCTTGAATATCATTTGTGTAAATTAGTTTCTTTTATTATTTAGTATTGTTATAAGAAATATAAAATAAGTTATTTAAAATAACAGAATGCGTGTGGTTTGTTGTAGTATTCGCGACTGACTTCTTTTGTCTCTCATCGAGTCGTTGCTCTCTATTACGCATCTCGTAAGAGAGTATACAAAGTTACATATATCTATACATACATATGTGTGTGATCATGCATGCATTGAGTTGAGCGAGAATTATTTCAACATTTAGAGTTCAATTTATGTAGATTTATTACGTATTTGTATTTTTAAGATATGGAATATTTTATGTTTTACAGCGATTGTGTGCAATTCTGTAATTTCTTTGCCTTTTTTTGACTTTTGATTTGGAGTTGGTTTTTTGTAGATTTATTTTGCATGTATAAATTAATTGTGTTTTTCTTTTAATAATGCAATTTCCTATTAATTTGATAACTGTTTGATTGGCATTGGCAATTAGATGATTATATTTACCGCTTATAGATTTTTATCCTACAAGTCTTTAAAGAATGTAAGAAGTTTATCTACAGTAGTGGTTAGGTTTTCTACTTTGAGAACCAGCTCGTGGTTTTGTGGAAATTGTGGAAATTAAGAAAGCCAGGCCAGTTTTCTTAGTTTCGTGGTAGAGTATAAGAGGCTTGTGGTGGTAAAAACCGGATATTACTTAAGCAATTTAGCTTTGTTGGATGCTGGTGCTGCATTGTTGGACTATTGGTGGTATTTAAATAAGAGACAGGATCTTGGTTTATATTTGCGTGCTTCTTAGCGGCACATTGAAGTGTAGGGTGAGGCCCGGCACATTTGACGCAAACGTAGTCTCTAGTGCATCTATTTTGTTGTAAGGTTAAATTTTTGACATCTATGGCATTGCGGTGGCGCACGTTCCTTGAATTGGCGTTTAACTGTTACCTGCTGATAGCCAATGATGTCGATAAGAAGGGCTTTCTCATTGAAACTCAATTTCAAATATGTTGAGTGGCATTTTGGTCCGCCATTTAGAGAGGGAATTCATGAATCCTATTGATAAACCAATGTTGTTGAAGGTGCCTTTATCATGTCATGGCAACTGGAGTGATGAAGGTTTCTTACTATAATGCGCAATCCTTTTCAATAACTGGTTGCATTTCCACTTGGTTTTCCTCCAGGATGGCAACAATTTGATGGTGAGTAGTTAGGTCCGTTGCCATAATTTTGATGCTATCGCTTGTGCCGCTTTTAGTGAAACATTTGCCAAGCCATTAATCTGTGTTTAATAGTAAGATGATCGGTTCAAGTCTGTTGATGCGGTGAATGTTGATTACAGGTGGCGGCATTTCTACATGTGCTGGAGAACGCAGAGCTTGGCCTAGCTGGAGGACACCTGCTGAGGTAGCTGAAACCTTGGCACTATGTTAGGGTAAATACATACTAATGGGCCTAGTTCAATGTTTTGCTGGGTTGGAATTGTCACAGCTGCATCAGTATAAGCCTCAGAAGTGGGCTTAGGGTCAGTATTGTTGCAAATTTTCTATTTTTGGCTGAGCACTAGATATCATAATGGGTTGTTGCATTCTCAAGTTATTGGAATGGTGTTTAGGTTTTTTGGCTTTAAATGACTTTTCATAGATTTTCTTAATAGGAAAAGCATCTGAATTGCCCTTTGGCCGAAGTATGTGGGTCATTGATGAAAACAACACCATTATCTTTGGCCGGGCGCTTAGCAGCCACGCTGGGTAAGGAGAGTTTTCTCTTAGCTGCTGCTTTGTTTGGGACCCTACTCGTAATCGGAGACAAGTAGGCAATTTTATCATCATGGTTTGTGTGTGAATTAGCTAGTAGAGCTGTGCGAAACATCGATGTAGTATCGATACATCGATGTTTCTCCTTTCGTAAAAAACATCGATGTTTTTTCTCCGATGTTCGATGTTTTTGCCAGTTTTTCCATCACTGAGAAAGAAACGCAGTAAAAGCTAGAGCGATATTTTTGGAGTTATTGATGTTGGCAGGCAGTGGTTATAATGGATAAATATCTTAGAGCTTTAAATGGGCAAGGTATGTACATATATATATTAACTGATGACTTCTTTACAAGTTAACCTCTGTGTTTTGTCTCATTTGTATGTAGGTTGTAGAGCGGCAACCATTGAAGAAAAAGAGCAAGAGGAAGAGCCGCAAGCCAAAAAGGCGCGATATGGTCAGTCCAATATGTGGAATTTTTTTAATAAGTCCTCGGATGGCAAGACTGCCAAATGTTTAAAATGTGGTAAAATTTATCAAACCAGCGGAAACACCACCAACATGGCGGGACATTTAAAGCGGGTACACCCAACGTTAAATGTGAGTGAGTTGCCAAAGGCTTCAGGATAGAGCTGGGGGGAATATCGATGTTATATCGATGTATCGATGTTTCAATTTGAAAATGAAACATCGATGTTCGTAAACCGATGTTCGATGTTTTCGCAAATTTTGTACCATCACTTAGTAATTGCACGTGGAATGAAAGTGGTAAGTAAGAAACTTTTATGCATTAAAAAACTTTTCTACATTAAAAAAAACTGATTAAGTATACCATTTTAATATGAAAATTATTAAATTTTAGGCTCTATTAGCTAGAGTTCTATCTTCATTGGAAGTAGAGGGCATCACTGTGGTCAGTAGATGGTCCTCCACATTAGAGGTGGAGAACTATGATATTACTATCGACACTATCGTTGGTTTGGTTCTATCGAGCTGTCGTACTGTCGATGGCGCACTCGATCGATAGTTGTGCGATAGTGCCCCCGATAGTTTTGGTTTTCACATCTTTGAAATAAATTATTCACGTGTTTTTGTCACTATTGCTAAAGCTTGCTTCGTGTGAAATAGTTTTTTCCTTGTGTTAAATTATTTTCTCTTGAGGTTAAAATTGTGGTTTATTTCTTAATAATAATGAGTCCCTATTTCAAAGTGGTAATTACCAGAAGTATCAATAAAGCAAACAGAACTTATTTTTTGTGTAACTTTAGGTAAGCGTCGTAACTCTTCGCCGAGTTGCGATTGCAGCAGCAACAGCGATAGAAACAAAAGTTCTTAAAGGCCCACGCAAAAGAAGAAAAACAAAATTTCGGATGTGTGGAACTACTTCAAACGTTCAGAAGACAAGAAGTCTGCAAAATGCTTGAACTGCCAAAAAGAGTATAAGACGAGTGGAAACACTACAAATTTACGGGACCATATTCAAAGATTTTACCCGCATTTGAAAAATAAAGCACCTATGTACTTCAAGCACACCACCCACAGATGCTGTTGCAAATGAAAGCAACTTTGCGTCTACCAGCAGCAGCTGTACATCGAGCATGCGTTCGGTCAAGTCGTAATTTAAAAGGTCCTTCTTATATGACTATAACTCTTAGCTTAAGAAGGAAATCGACTATTCATTAGCTGCAATAATTGCGAAGGATGTTCAACCTTATAGAATTGTTAAAGACGAATGATTTGGTGACTACTCTTACACTTTAGATGCACGGTACAAACTCCCAAGCCGAACACAATTGAGAGATGTACTAATGGCAGATCTCTATAAAAAAAACACTTTGGATAAGTGTAACGAGATTCTGGAGGAAGTATCATGCGTTGCAGTGACTTGCGTTTTGTGGACATCAAGTGCGAATATGAGCTTCTTGACCGTCACGAACCATTTCATCTACGAATATTGCTTGAAAACCGCATCACTTGCAACCAAAAAACTAAATGATGCAACCAATCATTTGGCACAAAATATTGCTGACAGATTAAAGGAAATTTTGGTATTCTGGATTATATTGGAAAAAAGTGTCTGCATCATAGCCGACAATGCAAGTTCGATGCTCAAGGCATGCGAATTTTAAAAATATAAAATCTTCCATGCACTACTTGCAAAGTGCCCGACGGTAGTAAAGTTCTCAAAAAAAGTTCTATTGCCAACGAAAAGTTTAGGTCAGCTCAGGAATATTTTGCATACTCTTTGTTGCAAGAAACTCCAACAAGGTGGAACAGCTTCTATTATATGGTTGAGCGAATATTAGAAACAAATGAAGCCATATCTACTGTGTTGGGATCCACTAAAAATGCACCTCTGCCATTTACAGCTTAGGGAATGATTTTTTAAAGGACGTTAAAAAAATATTGTCTTTTTTTAATAATGTTTCCGAATAAGTTTCCGGTGAAAATTATGTAAGCGTTTCTTTAATAATACCATTGTCATATGGCTTGTATCGGCAAGTACAAAATGTTTCATCTCAGCTGGAAAATGCCGTTGGTAAAAACATGCAATCAGTATTATTTAAGTCAATTAAAAAACGCCTAACTGTGTATGAGCACCGCTTAGTTATCAGAATATCAACAATATTGGATCCGCGCTTCAAAAATAACGGATTTTAGCTAATTTCAAATGCTGAACAAGCAGAAACATAATTTCAGAACCTTTAAGCGGAATTGGCCGGTAATGAAAACCCGAATGACTCTGATAATAAAATAGAATGCACCACAAATCCGGATCTCATTTTTGATTTTTTTGAATAAGCAAGCCATTGATTAAAAACGAAATGCGCGATGTGAATCAATCAAAACTAAAAGCCAATATCTGGAGAGAGCCACTGTCATTAAGGAAACATTTTTTAAGGTAAAATAAAAAACGTATTCCTTTAAACAAACGAAAATTAATTTCTTATATTACATTTAATTGCAGATGAACCATGCCCATTTCCCCTTATGTAGGACCTTAATGTATAAATATTTACGCATCCCCGCAACGTCAGTTGAATCAGAACGAGCATTCATTAAGGCAGGGCAAATTGTTTCAGACAGACATACCGGCCTTTCAGAGGACAATGTAAAATGTTAAAAATCTTAATATAAAATAAACAAAATAAAGAACAAATATTATAAATAAAATTAGAAAGTTTTTTATGTTTTTGCCAAAAGAATTAACAAAATTTTTACTTATTTAAGCGCCCTTTTTTGGCACTATCGACCACTATCGATGCTCGTCCACAATCGATAGTCGTCCACTATCGATGGCGACGACTATCGATGGTTCTCCAACTCTACTCCTCATCGTCATACATCATGGCGTAGAAATTCGCAATTGTATCGTTCAATTTATTAGGACTTGTTTCCTCGGCGTTGGATTGTGAATTTCTTTGTTTCTCCATTATGAGCTTGATCAAATACTCGAGTCGTGTTTGACGCAACAAGTTTTATGTGGTATGACACGACTCAGTTGCGGGGGTAGATGAAGTCAGATTGTACCATTGTGTAGGGCAAAAAGGTGTTTGAGTTGCAGTGCAACAGGCTGGTTGTTGTTGGAAAAAAGAAGTTTGAGATTTTCTATTGTTGCTGGGTGTATTTGTTGTAAAATGAAGTTGGTTGTTGTTGTAGTAATTTAAGTTTGATGAAGCACTTTTTTTTTTGCGCTTGGACTTTGTCGATGTATTGGCCCAACATACAAAAGTATTTTGACTTCACGTTGTCAAGTGTAAAATCGCTTTTTTCTGGAAACTGAAAGGAGTAACGGTACCCTTTAAATTTGTAATGGAGAGATAGTATCAAAGCTTATAAGAAACCAAAAGCTTGCAGTAATAACGGTAAATATGAAGTTGCTGTATTTATTTGAGTTAAAGATTATGCTTATATGGCTGGACAAAAGTATTTTGACATTTCAATGTTGCTTAATAGAAAGTGAGATAAAGTAAACTTTGCTGAAAAATAGGTTTATATTAATAAAAAGTAAACCCTCCTTTGGCATCAATGACCTTTTGTAAGCGTACAGGAACTAATTTAACCAATTTTTGTAGCGTTTCCAAGGATATGTCCTGCCAAAGTCGTTGAATTTCAGCAATCGTCTGCTCACGCGTTCTGAATAAGTCAGCGCTGCGTTTTCTTTTAATGTAAGCCCACACATTCTCTATTATGTTTAAATCAGGGCTTTGAGGTGGCCAATCTAATGTATTGACTTCGACATCGCTTAAAAACTTTGTTATAATATGCGCCTTGTGGCATGGAGCGTTGTCCTGTTGCAGCACAAATGCCTGTCCAATGAGCCGGTCACCGGATGTAAATGCGTTGTCATTTAGGATACGCAAATATTTGTCCTTGTTCATTGTTCCATTAACTGGAACCACTAACCATAGAACACATAGATGGGACAAACTCAAGATTTTTTGATTGCAAACGCTAGCCTAGTCATGAAACCCCAGAGAACTTCGGGAAAACCCGAACGCTCGTACTCGTAAAGCGTAAAGTGGAGAGAGGGCCAAGCAGCTACGAAAATAATTTAGTCTAGCACAGACTACAGAACGACTAAAAATAAAAAAATTAAAATAAACAAATAGAAAAAAAAAGGAAATAAAAATAAATAAAAAAAAAAATAATAAATATAATAATATTTTGTTTCTTTTTGTCTTTTTTATTATTTTTTTTTTTTATTTCCTTTTTTTTCTTTTTGTTTATTTTAATTTTTTTATTTTTATATGAATAGAAAAAAAGACAAAAAAAACTTCTTTAACGATATCTCGTTGGGAATCGAACCAGGGATATTCCGATCGCGAAGCGAACATTCTACCGGTACAGCCACCGGGATACATAAGAAGCTGGTGCCAATATTTCTTGACATTCTTTCGACAGGGGCATATCCTATTCGCATTGTCGCTGTTTTATCGAAAATTAAAAATTTTGGTCGAGCGAGCTATTGAAATGCGATGATGTACAACTTCACGTCACACATACACTACGAAGCCTGAGCATGTACCGACGAGTGTACACATACATAGACAGAACGAAATGACAAGCGACATAGTACGAGCGTTCGGGTTTTCCCGAAGTTCTCTGGGGTTCCATGACCAGTGTTGCCGTTTTGGCTTATTTTCGGCCAGATCTGGCTTATTTTCAAGAGCGATTGCGGATAAAATTGGGAAATTGCGGATAGCGGAAAATCTGGCTTATTTAAGAATCGAAACAGCTAATTTTTAGCTTATTTAATATATCTTTTAGTTGTTATAATAAAGTTTCCCAAATGCCGATTAATTGACAAAGTTACAGTCTGGCAACTATTGAAGTCTTACATCACTAATTTCTGCAATACTTCCATCTCTAACTACCTTGATTAAATAGCTTATTGCAGCTATTGCAAGTGTAGCATCAACGCTAAATTGTGTGATTTGCGGGTACATGCAATTTTCAAGAAGCACACCGGAGCCCTAAATGCTTTCGCCCAAAAAAACAAAATTGAATTCAAAAAAATGCCGACCAAGACCATAGAACAGGAAGTAGCACTGTGTCTTTTTGTGGCAAAGCATACAGCAATAAGCCCTGTTGACCATCTGAGCAACATATGCTCCACAAAATTTGATGACAGCAGTAGTGCTTCTCGCATTAAACTTCATCGAACGAAGTGTACACACATTATAAAAAATGATAGAAAGTGATAGTCTCATCAGAACAAAAACTTATATTTTTAAATTCTAGATCCGGATTGAGCCGACACAACAAATGTTGCTTTGATTACAAAGTTTCTTCAATCTGCCTGAAGTCTATAGAAAATGTGGAACAATTAGATAATGAGCCCGAACAGTCTGTAGACAATCTAATAGCAGGTTTAATGTCATTTAAATGAACTTTATAAGTTTAAATTTCTTTTGTTTTCGTTTTTTTTTTTTCATAAACATGAAGTTTTTTTAAAAATATATGTTTTTTATAATTTAAAAACTTAAAAAAATTAGCTTATTTTTCAGCTATTTTTTTCTGGGATTTAGCTTATTCTGGCTGGTTTTTTTTGTTAATTCAGCTTATTTTGCTCGGGGAAAAACGGCAACACTGTCCATGACTAGGCTAGCGTTTGCAATCAAAAAATTTTGAGTTTGTCCCATCTATGTGTTCTATGGTTAGTGCTGGAACCAAATCGCCTACACCATTAAAGGATACGCAACCCCAGAACCGATCCTCCGCCATGTGATACTCGCTCGCACACAGGCCTTATTTTTTGCAAATATTTCTGGGCAATCTGCAATAAACTTTATTCTGCGATCCATGATACTCAAAAGAGCTTTCGTCTGTCCATAATACGTATGCCCAAAACGATTTTGGCTTGTGTAAATATGTTTTGGCGAATGTTAATCTTTTGAGCTTATTTTTTTGGTGAAATGAAAGGAATTGCACGAGCAATATAGGTTGAAAAATTGGCCTCCTTTAGCCGTCTTTCGACAGTTTTTCTACTTATTGGCATGTTTAATTGCTCACTTAGTTCAATGGATGCTGCTTGTGGTGTAATTAGCACATTTTCCTTGAACTTTCTCAATATTATGCGGTCTTGAATAGGCTTTGTCTTACGTGGTCTTCCCGTTCGGACCTTATTTTTAAGTGGTTGATTGTTTTTTTGCTTATTTATTTGATAATAAATAGTTTGTTTTGGCACTTTGTATAATTTGCTAAGGTAATCCACAGAAATACCTGCATTATACTTTGTGACCATTTCATTTCTAATGAGTTCACTTAGTTCACGTGTTTTTCCCATATTTTAACAAAAAAAAAAAATTTAAATATACAGAAACACCAACTAATATTCATAAAGATAATTAAACTCACTTAAAACAATTAAACACGTGATATGTAGCGCAAAAGCATCAACGAAAATCATGTGAAAAGCAATGTCAAAATACTTTTGTCCAGCCACATAAGCATAATCTTTAACTCAAATAAATACAGCAACTTCATATTTACCGTAATCACTGCAAGCTTTTGGTTTCTTATAAGCTTTGATACTATCTCTCCATTAAAAATGTAAAGGGTATCGTTACTCCTCTCAGTTTCCAGAAAAAAAAACGATTTTACACTTGACAACGTGAAGTCAAAATATGTACTTTTGTCCACGATTGTAAGCATTTAACAGCCCTATTAAAACGCTATATTGCGCAGGTCATGATATAAAATATTTTACAAAGAAAAAACAGACGTACACTGTATATGTACATATATATTTTGACATAGCGTTGCCTTAGTTTATTTTCTCTTTATTTTTCTTAATTCAAAAGCAATAAATTGTTAATTTTATTTTTTTATGGTTACAGTGTAATGTAAAAAATTATAAATAAAAAATTTGTCAAGTTTAACATTGATTTTAATTTAAAATTAATATTAAAACACAAGCGCGTTTTTTTTGTAAACTTTTTTGTCTAAGCGTACATAAACTTTCTTCTGCGATAAGTAGACTTCAAAAGTACTCTTATCCGTCCACAGGACATTGCGCCAAAAGGATTAAGGCTTGTCAAAATACTCCTTCGCAAAATGAAGACGCTTAAGTTTGTTTTTAGTGGTGAAAAATGGTATTGGTTTAGCTATATATGTTTTCATATTTGCTAAAATTTATCGCCTAGGTATGGTTCTCTTACTTATGGGATTAGATGCGGTCCTATTCCACTCCAAAGCCACAGAGAGAGAGAGAGGGTTTTGTTTGCACCAGTTGCTTGACGGTCTTCATCAGCATTTGTCTTTCGTTTGCGTCCACTTCTGCGCTCATTTGTTAGTTCATTTAATTTTTTATATTTGTAAATTTGATAATAAAAAATCTGACGTGACAAATTATATTCCTATGCAATATTTATAACCGAAATACCCAAGTTATGTTTTGTCACAACTTTCATTCTTTGAAAAAGAAAAATTTTAAAAAGTTCTGTAGAAATGGAAATTGAAAAATATTTAGCAATGACTGAGTCCTGATACAAATCTTTTAGATTTCTGAAAAAAAAACAATACTCTACAACGTTTGCAAGCATTGGCAAGAAATATTTTAAATATACCAGTAAGTTCGGCAACAAGCGAACGATTTTTTTCTACTTGTGGCATATTTTTAATTGAAAAACGAACACGCCTGAGCAGCAGCAATTTAATTAAATTATTATTTTTACATGAAAATATGTACCCACTTTAGTGAAAAATGTTTAAATTTAAGCATTAATAAAATACTTGGAAATACAACCAAAAATGTAAGTTAAAAGCCCCGGTGCCTTGTCAGTGCGTGCCGTGACTCTTAAAAATAAAGTGAGCAAGTCCCCTCCCCGATTTGGACATACCCTGTACCAATACGCCCTTTATTCAATCTTCGTTTTGTTTCCTTAAATGTTTAGCCCTATCATTTCTCTCTTTCGCATGCGAGGACCAAACACATACCACGCAAAAATTTAAAATAAACTTTATCTGCGTACACATTACACGAGTCTGCATACCACATTCGGTGACTCTAGCTATTATGGCCTCCGAGATCTAGGTATTCATACAGACGGACGGACGGACGGACGGACGTACAGACGGACGTAGCTAGATCGACTCGGCTGTTAATGCTGATATACTTCTTATGGGAACAGAAACGCTTTTTTTTTGCCTGTTACATACATCTTGGCGACTTTAATATACCCCTATATGTACAGGGTAACAAAAATTACCACCAGACATTAAAATAGATGTTCTGACCAACGACCGTCAAGGATCTATACTTGGGCTATGATTTCGAAAAACAAATTAAAAACTCGAATATAGCTTACAAGTGATGAAACATCCTTGAGGGAATGCTGCACACGATTTGTTGTAGAGCTAATAAAGGAGTTAAATTCTTTAAATCTAAGATAATATTTTGAATGTATTATAATACATTTTTTTTTAAGACATGCCGACAATTATGTATTGCTAAAGCATATTGATTTATTTGTAATTGGAAATATTTTTAGAAATAAAAAAAAAACAAGCATCAACAAACATCATTATCACAAATTGAATTTCAGTTCCTAAACGTAAGTATTATAAATTGGAAGATCAAGGTCGATACGTTGCAGTTTTGGCTGGAAGTGAACGCATACCGTGATTCTGATGAAAAGCCTATATTTAAAAAGCTGTTCACTTTTGCTTTACAAGTTTTGTCGTTGCCGTGAACAAAACCGATTTTGAGCGTGTTTTTAACCAGGTCGATTTGGTTTTATATAAGCAAAACAACCGAATGAATACTGACACTTATAAAATCACATATCACATAAAATGACACAGGTAAAAAAAAAATTTGGTTTAAATACTCCCACAGAGAAAGAAGTTTTTTTTAGTTTATGCGTGTTGTATGATATAGAAACTTACAAAATATAACGCAAATGTGCGCACCATAAAAATACTCCTTTACTTTAAAAACACAAAACAACAAAGATGTTTTCTCGCTAAGACATTTTTTTGACACAATTAAAAAAAAATTCATGTAACACTAAAGCTTAACACTAAGATAAAAACTAACTGTTTTTTGGCTTCTTTCAATTTTTTTTATGATAATCTTAAAATATTTTAATGCAAACCAACAACATAGTGCGAGATAAGCAAAAATGTGAAAAACTACATACAAAATGTGGGTGTATGCACATTAAATAAAAGCTTAACAACAATGGTCGTATTAATTAAGATGCACACTTAACGGGTGTATTTGGCGAATTTGCGATGTTATTACACTCACCTGGCTACAACAGGTGTAAGAAGCCATAAATAGCCTCTGTTGGTATACGCCAGGTCAACCCAACCGCCATCACTATCTGGTGAACCATGTGGTCCATGTACCACGCTCTGCTCAGGAGTTGTATCTTGCAGCTTTCGTTGACCCCTGTCGTTGCTTTTGCTGTTGCATTTATTGTTTTTGCTCTTGTACTGAAGATTATTCAGTCGTAAATGATTGATATTGCATGCCAATGATGGAGAAAGTCCAGTTGCTGGAATGCTGCCCGAGATTGTGTTGATAACTCCAAGATGCTGCTGGGATTGCTGTGGCTTTTGCTGCGGGTATGAAGAATAACCTCGGTGAACGGGTGTAACGCTCATCGGTTGATGTATTTTCAACTGCGGCATTTCTCGCTGCTTCTCTTTGTTCAAATTATAAGCAGGCCTAACGGGGCTACTGTTTGTATAGGAATCGTCGACACTGTCATTTACCATATGGTCGATGTTTTGGGAGGACACTACCCGAAATACATTCGGCATTGAAGGATAATCTTTCATCACTTTCCGGACACTAGCAAACACACAAAAAAAAAATTGTTATTTGTACCGACCACCGGGGAAAAATATAACTCAAAGGTGTGAACTTAAGCGTGGTATGACAATTAACGTCTATTAACATTTACAGCCAAAGCCAGACTAACAATCCAGCAATTTTTGAAGTCACGACGAAGCCGAAGCTGGCAACAGTGTGGTTGCTTCGAAATGGGGTTGCTCGTTTCGGTTTTGTTCGTCTTTTAATACACTTGGAAAGGGATTTATTCGTTTTGAAGACATGTTTGCCACGCATAATATGAAGCCTTTACAAGTTTTGTCGTTGCCGTGAACAAAGCCGATTTTGAGCGTGGTTAAAAACCACGATTCGATTTGGTTCAATATAAGCAAAACAACCGAATCAATACTGACACTTATAAAATCACATAATCACATATAATGACACAGGTAAAATCGGTTACATATGCCTAAGTTAAAAACATACTTTACATATAGGGCTTTTTTTTTATTTTTTTTAAGATTCTGAGTTTTTTTGCTTTTCTATTTTATTATTGGAAATAGGGCAAGCCTACCACCAATTTATATTGACAAAAAACGGCAATTGTAGTTATCTGGTTTATAACTTTAAACGAATTATACAGAAACAAAAATTTGGTTTAAATACTCCCACAGAGAAAGAAGTTTTTAAGTTTATGCGTGTTGTATGATATAGAAACTTACAAAATTTAACGAAAATGTGCGCGCTATAAAAATACTCCTTTACTTTAAAAACACAAAACAACAAAGATGTTTTCTCGCTAAGACATTTTTTTGACACAATTAAAAAAAAATTCATTTAACACTAAAGCTTAACACTAAGATAACAACTAACTGTCTAATTGTAATAAACTAAAACTAAGTAACTAATTATATAATAAACTATGAAAATGAGCTAGCCAAATTTAATAACACCATGCGTTTGTATCATATAGCTTAAATGGAATCAATCGCTTACAACAATAATAACATACATTCGGTATACATTTTTATACCGTTTTCAGAAAGTATTCGAAAATTGATCGGGTGTTTGTAACGAGATGTAGAAGTGGTTTATCACCTCAGCACCATAAAAAACAGAGTCAAAATACCTACATATAATCGCATAATCGGAAAAATGAAATTAATAGTGAAAATAGTGTCCGTCTGTCCGTCCGTATGATCACCTAGATCTCGGAGACTATAAGAGCTAGGGACACCAAAGTTGGTATGCAGACCGGACTTTGAGTACGGAAACGTTATTTTTTCCCGCAATATCTAAAATATAGTAATGAAATTTGGTAAACACTCATATGCTTATAAAATGTATCAATAATCATTTTTTTTATTATTTATTTTTTAATTTTTTTTCGCCCATAATGTGTATTGTTGGGTTTTCAACTTTTCCCTAAATTTGGTATGGATCAGATAACTTTAGCATTATATAGGAACAACCAACAAAAAAAAACCGAAGTCAACCCAATTTCGTATTTCGATCATTTTTATAGTTATACATCATATTTTACCGACATGCGTACACAGGCGCAAAGCCACATATACATACACACATATGTATGTATTTTGAAATGCATAAAAGAGTTTGAAACATATGTGAAAGATTTAATGTCAAGTGCTGCAAGAGTAAAAAAAAATTCGACATAGCCGAAAATAGTTTCTTTGATTTTTATACCCTGTAGCCATAGGGTAAAAGGGTATATTAAAGTCGCCAAAATGTATGTAACAGGCAAAGGGAAGGCTTTCCGACCTTATAAAGTATATATATTTGTAATCAGTAACCATGTCCGTCTGTCTTTGATACCATAATCATATAATATATACATACGCAGATTGAGTTTTTTTGATCTTAATAATAATAATCGCTGTGTGTTAGCTTGTAATGTTCGGTTTTCTTTATTTTGTTATTTTTAACAAACAGAAAAAGGTTAATCCGTTAAAAAGCGCGTGACATAATGGCCAAACAGTGCAAGCAGCGCATACACACAAGCAGTTGAGCTTTTATTTGAGCGAGCTTACGCTTTGAGTGAAAATGTGAGCTTGAGTGAGCCTACACACGAGCAGTTGGGCTTTTTTTTGAGCGAGCTTACGCTTTGAGTGAAAATGTAAGCTTGGGTGAGCCGATCGCGCATGCACTCGATGTAACTCACTCAATGTACATAATTATTCGTGGCGGTAGAAATAAAAATATTGAGTGATACAAGTGCATCAAAACTATACATAATTGGCCTAAACTAAAGTGTGAGCTCTAGTGGCAACACTTTCGTCTCACTTTTACTCCAACTTTGGAGTAGATTCCAATCGTCACGGAGGTGATAAAGCCTACAAGCAGCATATCTTCACATAATAACATGTGGATAATATCAGAATAATTACTTCCTATCGAATTTTTTTCGGCAAAATTAAGAGGAAACAACCACTTTCGTAATCTGAAACCCAAAAATGCTTGGTATATTTAGCAAACGGCTCGAGACTCAGTTGGAAAATAATTTGATCCACGATAAAAAACGCCCACCTTTAATAAGTATTGGAAAAGACAGAAGGTATATGTATTATATAAATAATTGAATTCAATTTAGTTTATTTTAAAATTTTCGCATATGCATAATTATTTGGCCTTTTTTTTCGAGATTTAAATACCCTAGTTACCTGTATATTTCTAGTTTTAATTTTGTAATTTTTATACTCTGCACCAATAGGGTAAAAGGGTTTAAAGTCGCTAAAATGTATGTAACAGACAGAAGGAAGCGTCTTCGATCCTATTAAGTATATATATTCTTGAACAGCATCAACAGCCGAGTCGATATACCCATATCCGTATGTCCGTCCGTCCGTATGAATACCTAAGTCTCGTCCGTCTGTCCATATCAATACCTAAGTCTCGAAGACTATAGGAGCTAGGGTCACCAAAGTTGGTACGCAGACTCGTGTGTACACAGATCAAGTTTATGTCCCTGCAACTCGAAAAAAGCGATTTTCTTCCGCTATATTAAAAAAATCGTACTAAAATTTGGTAAACATATATTTACTAATAATTCGTATCGGCCGACCAAATTTCATGCAATTCGGATGAAAAATAGACAAGTTATGCACACAAACTTTTTACAGGCAATGTGTGAGTGAGTGAGTGATTGAGAAGGCATGCGATTGGTATGAGTTTGGTTTTTGCATGTAAAAGGACGGAAGAGATAAAAATAGACATCTAACAAAATATAACGCTGAGTGATATAAGGGCTAGTACAGGGTATATCCGAGTCGGTATGGCGACTTGCAAACTCCAATGACGAATGTTATTGCGGATTGGTAAGGTGTTTAACTCATCTTAGGCTGCAAACACAGTGCACGCTGAGACAAAGACGAAGATGAAGACGAAGCTGAAGAGAAATTGCTTGCGTTGCGAGTAAGTGAATGGGTTGGACAGTGCAAGACGAATTGGTTGCGCTTTTGTTATGTTAGTAGCAATGGATTCCTCATCAGATGATGACCTGCTGATTGAGCAAAGTAAATGTATATTTTAAATTAAAACGTATAAAAGTAAATAAAAAAGTACACCCTATAAATTTGGGAAGAGAAGAATTTGGTGAATTTCATCATTTGTATGATGAGCTGCGCCACGATGAAAAGAAATTTGTGGAATATACCAAAATGACAATTAGCACATTTGATTATATTCTAATTAAAATTGAGCCACTTATTATGAAAAATTGGACTAATGTTAATAAAAAGCCAATTATATGTGCAATAATTTTGACGTTAAGGTAAAAAATAATTTAAAATATATTTAGTTTTTTGCCCTTTATTAATTATTACTTCTCATTTAATTACTTGTTTATCGACTGTCTTAACTAATTTTGAAAATGTAATAATATTTCCTGATGTAATAAAAGTGCTCGGTTCCTGTGAAGATAAAGCATTATCGGAATATTGATTTGATGAAAACAAAAAAAGGCATATCTTCATCGCCGTCTGAAATCTTGTTTTTGGTTTTCTGTTCCAACAGCTACAACTTTTTTTTTGATGTTGAGCATTTCATCTTCTTTGTTATTATGATGGCGTTTTAGGAGGGAAACGTGAGGTGGACGTTTGCACTGAAGTCGAGCGATCCAATTTAAATGAACAATTTCGGCTTATATAAAGATAGTTGGACTTCGTAACTGACAAAGATACACCATTTCTGTACTATATGTATGTCGGAGAACATTGGGTTGATATTCAATATTTAGGCGTTCTTCCTGAGCTTTTTATTAATTGTAAAATCGTCTGCATATGCGAAAAAACTATACTCTCCATGTATGGTTAATGTGTGGCAAAGTTTATTATATGCTATGAGAAAGAGGATTACTGACAACGGAGATCCTTGTGGTATTCCGTTATGGAGAGGATGGTTTTCAGAGATTACGTTGTTGCATTGACATTTTTTTTCTGTTTGTTAGGAAGTTACGAATCTAATAATTTTGGGACCAGTTTTTCATTTGTTTAGTTCGTCTACTATTCCATGAATCCCTATTTTGTCATATGGCTTTTTAAAGTCAAGATTTATGGCTAAGATATGATTGTTTTTTTGATAGTTCTAAAGTAATCTGATGGTCTAACATGGCTAGACAGTCAGCTACCGATTTGCCTCTTTGAAAGCCATACTGACGATTATCAATAAGCTTACTGTTGGAAATGATTTTGTCCAGAACGTTTGATATGCATGGATTAAGGGGAGGAATTGTAGCCAAAGCACATGCCACAGCCTTTAAAAGAAATGATTACTCAGATAGCTGATGCCTTTTGGAAATTGTGGAACTTTCCAAATTGTGCCGTGCACCTCATTTTGGATCAATGTTCTTCAACTACAATTACTGATTCAAACTGCAATTGAAGTTGTAGGATACGGCAAACAAAGTGATGGTGGCACTTTAATGCATTACAGCTTTATCGGAAACTTAAATCTCGACAGTTTATGCCTTCAGATACTAATTTGCCTGGTTCTTGTAGGCGATAAAGCATATCCGCTTTTGGAAAGTCTGTTAAGGCAATACTCGAGCCGCACTATTAATGCTGAAAGAGAGTATTTCAATAGGCAACTCTCTCGAGCTCGCAGGTGCATTTGGAATAATGACTTCTAAATGGCGTTTGCTCTGGAAGCCACTTGAAACTGATCCCGATTTTGTCGACATTATTGTAAAGGCAATTTGTATTCTGCATAATACAATTATTGACCTTGAGGGAAGTCCCAATGTTAAACAAAACACACACACAATCAATAAAAACAGTGAAAGTGAAGAGTTATTTCACCCAACAAGTTACAGACCTGGACCACTTGTTCGTGATGCAGTGTATAAATAGGCTTTGATATTTAATATCCACAAATATGATATAAGCAAAACTTACTTGGTACTTGGAAACTTTCCTCAATCTCTTTCCAATTCTTTTTAACCACCAGTCGATTGTAGTAATTTTTACATTTTTGGTCCCACAAAACAGAACGTGAACAAATTTCCGTTATTAAGTCCTCAACGTTTATGTTTGGACTCGAACACAATTTTTACATTTGCTTGGTTGGACTGTTCAATTGAATTTGAAAGCAAATAAGTACATACATACATATGTATGTACATACATACATAAAAATATAAAGTGTTTGCATCAAACTGTTATTTAAGCTTGAGTTGCGCAAAAAGATTTTTCAACCAAAAGCCAACGGTTATTTAAGCTCAGAACGCAACAAAACCACGCGCATAACAACAGCTAGATGGAGCGATTAAGCGATTAAGCGATTTAGAATCGCTTTCTCGCAACTCGCTTTACTTTTCGCTTTGGCTCTTTTCTCGCTTCGCTTGCACTCTGACATGTTTTAAGCGATTAAATAGACTGCAATATATTATATTTGCATGCAGAGCTTTCTCACTCATTGTCGCTCAATAGTATTATCGCATCGCTTTTCGCGGCCACTCTGACATCAGCCTCAGTTTATCTAAACCTTTAGTAGTCTTTGTTTTTATATTCCTGTGCTTTTCCGGACAGCTCTCCAATCGGTAAGAAATGATACTTTATTGGGTCCTTTCCATGAGTAAGTTTTTTTTTTATACAATTCAGTCAAAAGTTGAGCTGTTTTTGACGCGTATGTATCAAATTTTTCACCATTTTCATCATCCGTCAATCAAAAAAACCTTTGAATTATAGTGAAAGCACCCTTGGCCGGACATCGACGGTGCCAGTATTTTTGTCAGCCCAAAAAAGTATTCGTCAAAAGAAGATGTGAAAGAAATTAACCATTTTTTTAGCTCTTGATGTTTTCTAACAAAATTGATATTTTTTTTAAATTTCTTTTTTTTATTATTAATATACATACATACATATTTTTTTTAATTTTTTTTTTTTTGTAACATTGTTTTTAACAATTTTGTGTTTTTAAAAATTGGTCAATTGTAGATTGCCTGGAGTTCTCATGCTTATGCTTAAAATGTGCAATGCGACTTTCAAAAAATCAAAATGAAGCCACAACAGCATTTATAGAGCTGCGGAGCAAAGTGGCAGAGCTATATACATTTAACTTAACTTAACTGTAAAAATGATCTAAGTACCAAATCTAGTGGAAAACATTTTCTCTATAGAAGTCCGATCCTTACAAAATCTGGCAAAAAGTTGCGGACTATAACAATACACATAAGGGGCGAGTTACGTTTAAATAAAGAAAGCAACTCGCCACACCGACTCGCATATACCCTGTACCAAAACGCCCTTTACTAGCCCTATCTCTTTCTCTCTTTCGCATGCGATGACCAAACACATACCAATCGTATGCCATTTAACTCATTCACCCGGCTGCCACCCCCTTGACATTGCCTGTAAAAAGTTTGTGCTTATAACGTGGCCATGTTTTATCCGAATTTCATAAATTATTTTCATTTCATTTGGTAAGCCAATACATATTATAAGGAAATATACATACATATGTGCACCAACTTTTTATTACGATATTTCAAAGAGAGAAAATCATTTTTTTCCAAATTGCAGGGGCGGGAGGGGACGTGGCAAAAATTTAAAATAAACTTGAACTGCGTACGGACGGCTATATCGACTCGGCTGTTGTTGCTGATCAATATACCCTTTACCCTATATGTACAGGGTATAAAAATGTTTTGTGACCTGTGCATATGTGTTCTTGTACTTATATGTGGTAGAAATTAATCATCGTGGTAATTGAATTTGTGTAGCTTAATGTGAATACCTGTACACAAAAACTTAGTCAGGGCCGCATCAGTTGGGAAGAAAATTGTATTTCAGTGTTATTATGTTTTTGAATTAGGAAGCCTTTGCTGCTCCAAAGTGCTCCTGCTTATAATATTTGCCTTTTTTGGCACCATGTCGGTACGCAATCGTGCTCTGTTAGATGTATGGCACAAGGAAAACAAACCTTCGCAGAAAGTTACCGCAGTCAACAACGTTGTTTTTCAAATATACTTAGTAGATAGGTGCAAACTTTCACACGACCAATACAACGCTACATTAAATATGTTGAATAATTTGTGCAAAAAAGTGGTAAAAAAATGGCGAGAATATTATAGAGGTTATGAACGATTTGAACAAAAAAACAAAGTTTGGTTGGACGAACATTTCCACAAGAAAGCGGTGGTAAACGGTGTGGACGAAAACCGATAAACGTGTCTAATTGCCATGCAAAACGCCAATGCAACAAAGTATCCTGATTGGTTTAAGAAAATACATGCGAGGAGCTTCTGACAGCTACACGGGTAAGCTTAAAGAAAATCTGACAGAGAAGTGCATCTCAAGTAGTTTCAATGATTGGCGCAGATCTGGAAGTTGCAAAAAAGATAAACAAAAATCCTCAACCTGATTAAATTATTAGAAAATACACTCCAGACGAAGCATTAGCATTAGCATATTGGTGGTGACTTCGCAAAGTACATATAAACAAATGCAAGCTGGTGCAAAAGCAAGTATTGCTAACATTTATCCAACATTTGATGTTTTTCGTTCCGCTAAAAGAAGATGTTATCCAGAAAAAATAATAGTCAGCGAATGCTATGCCGAAATTCCGTTACAAAAAATGTTGGATCACACAGTAACAAGAATTGTTGAAGCACACCCAGAGGTACTAAGTTCTGTGTTCGTTAAGGCTGATGAATATAATGATTTATCAGTATTTTATAAGTGGGGATGCGATGAAAGTTCGGGACATTCAACATATCGGCAAAGCTTTTTGGATTCTGAGCACAAAATGTTTGATGTACATTTTTTGCCATTTGTATTGTGTCTTTACAAATGCAATTCGAGAGCAGGATACTATGAACAAATCTGCGGCCATCATCAAACCGATATTGCAGACCCCCAAAAAATAATGTTTGCAAAAGAATCAGTGGAATTAATTCGAGTCGAAATCGAAAATATTAAATTACAAATTTCAAACATTAAGCCCACTCGTCTTTGTATGTTAAGAGCTCAATTTAAATTGCAATTGACTATAATTGACGGCAAAGTCTTCAGCGTGATTGCAGACACATCTACCCAAACTTGCGGAATTTGTAAAGTTTCACCTAAAAATAAGAACAATTTGAGTTTTATTTTTTTTTACACATAGGATATCGACTACCAATAAAGAAGTGGAAGGCTAGCGGACTAGACAAAAGCAATGTAAAACAAAGAAAAACCGAAATTCAAAATAAATTTATGAAGAAGGTGGCTTTATGGGTTGATATTTCGCTAGAAGATTTTTCGAGTACCACGACCTGTCTGCTCAAATAACTGGAGTTAATGGAATCCCTTTAAAAAATCTTGAAATCTTTTCACATTCTATGGCATCAGGATATGCCATAAATGTCAGTCGATTCCGTAAATTTGCCTTAGACACAGCAAAGATTTTTATTGAAGAACATCCCTGGTTTTGTATGCCTAGCTCGGTTCATAAAATTTAATTAATGGAGCCGACATTATAAATGCCGTACCTCTTCCAATTGATATGATGTCTAAAGAAACCTTGAAACAAAGAAATAAGAATTTTAGAACAAATTCAATGCATGATCTATGAGCACGATATTAATACTTATCTTCAAATCCTTTAACAAGTAGTTTATGTAGAAGCTCAATTAATAATTATAATTATAAAAAATATACGATTTTAGATAAGGACGTGAAAGCTCTTCTTTTAGAAAAAATTTAAAAAACAGACTCCAGCTTTGACTCCGATTAATTAATTATACCCTGTACCCATAGGGTAAAAGGGTATATCAAAGTCGACACAATGTATTTACCAGGCAGAAGGAAGTGTTTCCAACCCTATAAAGTATATACATACATTTACATATGATCAGCATCAACAGCCGAGTTGATATAACGGTGTCCGTCTGTCCGTCCGTCTGTATGAACGTCTATATCTCGGAAACTATAAGAGCTAGAGTCACCAAAGTTGGTAGCAGCATCGTATAGTGTGTACGCAAATCATATTTGTTTTAAATTTTTGCCAAGCCCCCTCACGCCACTGCATTTCAGAAAAAAAGTTATTTTCTCCCGCAATATTTAAAGTAGTGCAACGAAATTTGGTACACATTTATTTGCTAATAATATGTCTCGGGCTACCGAATTTCATGAAAATCAAATGATCGGATGAAAATGGCCAAGTTATACGAAAAAACTTTTTACAGGCAATGGCAAGGGGGCGGCAGACGGGTGAGTAAGTGAGATGGCATACGATTGGTAAGTGTTTGGCCGTTGCATGCGAAAGAGAGAAAGAGGTAGGGCTAGTCATCTAACAAAAATAACGATGAGTGAATAAAGGGCGCATGGGTACAGGGTATATTCAAGTCGGTGAGGCGACTTGCTTTCTTTATTTAATATTAACATTATGTAAAAAAATACATAAAATATTATTAATTTTTAAAGTTTTATTTAAAATACACCAATATTCTAACACATATCAATTAAGTTACGCTAGATCAGCCAAATCGCCCACTGTGCGGCGGCGGGAAAAAGTGCGTAATTCTCAAAATAACACACGAGGCCACATATGTAGTTGAAACTTTTACATCGCCAATTGGAACTGGTGCTGTTGGAAAACACGTTGCTCAAAGCAACAGGTTCTTAATATAACAATGTGACCGTACCTTTGGGAAATCCCACATCACTGAATCCGGTTGCCAACACTGAATATGTCAATGTTGTCAACACGGAGCAAAATGAACAACATCGGCATCGAGAACGCAAATTTGTTTGCAACAAAACACGTCATGCTTGGCATGGTTCAGGAAATGCTTCCAACATTTGATGCACCAACGAAGCAAATGTCAACGTATGTATGTATGGCTCGCACAGCTGAACACCAGTCAAGATGTACCAACTCAACGATGATATGGTACGCATCTTGATAACGTCAAAGTTTAAAGATCGCGCTCAGGTCTGGCTACACTCCAACAAAAGAACAAAGTTATTTTAAGTGTAATTTTATTGGAGCTGGTTACGCGGGTGGCAGCTTGTCATTTGGTATCACAATGCTCCAAAAGCAAAATTTTACCTAAACACGAATATGTAAGATCGTTTCAGATACATTTTAGTTCAAAATGTAAAGAAAGTTTATTTTTGGAATGCCTAACCGATACAGGAAGTCCAATCAGCTTTACATTGCCGGTGAAACATGTTTAGCCGAGGTGGGTAGTTTCTCGTAACAAGAAGTAAAGGTGGAGGGCCCTCCTCATTTTTAATAATTTTTTTATTCTCAGGGAAATGTAATTAAAAAAGACGTTGAATTCTGTTTTGAACGAAATTATTTATAATTATAAATTATTAGTACTAATAAGTAAATACCCACAATCATAAATGAAAAGAGGGCAAACACGGAAGTTTGTTTCGAATTTTTCTTAATAAAGTCATTCATGAGCATTTTCAGATCGAGCCGGTCAGCTTCCTCTGGGTAGGAATGCGCCATAGTCGATCGAAGGTAGTTTTTTACCCTACGCAAAACAGAGAAGCTTCTCTCGTTGGAACAACTTGGCCCCGGAATAGTCATTAGCAACTGGATGAAACGTAAATACTCAGGAATTATTCTTCATAAATCGCACAATATCTTTCAAAGACTTAGGTTCCACTTCTTTACGTTTCATCAAGTTTAATGCCAGCCCCAAACCGCATTTAACGCGCGCTCATTATGAAAATCAATTGAGATTTAAACAATTTTTTCTCGTTAAATATTCATGTGGGTAAATACCCACCTTTTAAAATTTCAGGTGGGTAGTACTACCCCTCAACCCGCCGGCCCTGCAGCTGTATCAAAATATCTTGCATCCATTTACATTTACACAGTACAGACAACGGCCGCAGAGCTGCGGAGCAAAGTGGCAGAGCTATATACATACATTTATGTTTATTTATCCGATTTTAAAAAAATATTATGCCTAACTGTAAAAATTACCTAAGTGCCAAATCTGGTGGAACAACACACAAAACAATTTTTCTCATAAGAACATCCTATAGGGGCTATATATGTATGTATGCTATAATAGTCGGATCCTTGCAACTCTTGGCAAATAGGTATGGGCGAAAATTATATGCATAAGTGGCGAGTGTGGTTTGAGAAACTCAAAAACCAAACCAGTTTTTCTGACTAAGATTTCTTTTTCAACCGATTGTTCCTATGGCAGTTATATGATATAGTAGCCCGATCCGGATACCAAAATAACTAAACCTACTTTTGGTAATAGCAAGCTTATATACAAAGTTTGATCCCAATAGCCCTTTGGCAAAAGGCGTAATTCTTCCGGTCAGTGATGTCACAATCCGTCGTCATCTAATTAAGCAAAATCTAAGTGCCAAAAGTACCGATTTTAACAAGAAATAAAAAATAAAAAAATAAATAAATGGCATTATGAATCCACATGTTTATAAAGATGTATAACGAAATACAGTGCCACCATATGCCATTTGGGAAATGGACATGTCAACAGGATACCGATCCGAATCATACCTTCAAGGTCCCGAAAGATGATTTTGCATCGAAAATCGAAGATCGATGTTATACTGTGGCCACCTAATTCCCTAGATCTTAATCCGATGGCAACTTTAAATCCTTCAAACATAGCTGAGCTTCGGCAAGTGGTTCAGGAAGCATGAAGCATAAAATCCCCTTGAAGCGTTGTCAGAACCTTATCGATATGATGCAAAGCCGTCATTAAAATAAAGGGAATAGCCTAAATATTAGACTGTAGAGATTAAGAAATTAAAAATTCATTTTTGAATTAAATAAATCTGCATGGTTTTTTGGCTCTTATGTAACTACTATAATTATAATTATATTATATAATTGTATATCATATATGAACATACATATATGTCGAGGAAATTTCTGCTTGCAGAAAACTACATATGTCACGGTAGAGTTGCTCGCCGTAAACCCTACATATCGCAAGCAAACTAAAAAAACAAAGTTCGTTAAACTATATCTTAATAAGCCAAATTCTTCCCGGGGATATGTATTATTTAATGCCGAATCGAAACTCTACATTTTTAAACATGACGGACCGCCAAAAATATAGCGAAAACTGAATGAAGCCATGAAGGAAAAGAATTTTATTGCCACCGTAAAGCTCGGCGGGATAATGTTTTCGGGCTGTATATCCCCAGCTAGAGTTGGTCGAATGGTCTTTATTAATCAGTAAATGGATCAGCATGTGAACAGAGTTTTTTTTTTTTACACGCAAGTACCCCAAAATTGGATTTCAATCCCCAAAATGCTTATAGTGTACAGAAGTGGCTTATTTACCACTGCAAACTGCCGAAGTCTTTACTACATTCTCCTGATCTTAATCCCATATAGCATGTGCAGAATTTGTTGGAGAAAATGTACAAAAACATGAGATAACGTCGAAGGATTCCTTGAAAACGGCATTAAGCGTTAAATGGACTAAAACTATTTCTTATAATGTTCAAACTTGGTCACAAGAATGCAACGACGTTTGAAAGCCGACATAATCAAATTATCGGTCGGTGAGAAAATTTTTTTTTGTACTTTTTTTTCCCCAACTAAACTCCCTTCTTATCGGATCACTATATCAAATATCTCCCATTGGAACAATCGGGAAAAATGTTCTTATGAGAAAAACTCTTTTGTTTGTTGAAGTATTTTCACCAGATTTGGTATTTACATAATTTTTACAGTTCAACATATTTAATCAAAATCGGATAAATAAACCTAATAGTATATAGCTCTGTTACTTCGCTCCGCAGTGCTGCGGCCGTAATTTCTACTGCTTAAATGCTGCTGTGGCCTCGGTTTATATACACACATACGAAAAACAACATGAATTGTGACTGAATGTGTGCGAGAAAAAGAATTTCAAACATTATAATTTAAAATAGAATTAAAATGCAACGCATAGAAGGAACCATCTCCGACCATAAAATGTATATATATTCTTGATCAGCACGATGAGACGAGCTCATATAACCATGTCCGTCCGTCTATCCGTCTGCCCGTCTGTATCAGCGCAAACACCTCCTAGACCACCAAAGCTACTGTGCTAAAATTTTGCATATTGCCTTCCATATACTCCAGGCATTGTAAATCTCGGATTCAGACGGATCGTTCTTATGGCAGCTATATGATATAGCAGCCCGATCCGGATACCGAAAGAACTTTACCTACTTATGGTAATAGAAATCTTCTGTACGAAGTTTGATCCCAATTGCTCTTTGGCATAAGGGTTTCCATCGCGCTAAAACAGAAGGACTGACGGACGGACGTACGGACATGGGTATATTGACTCGGCTTCTCATGCCCTTTGCTTGTTACGGTTTTTCTGGATTTATTGGCTAAGAGTTTGTCGTCGCAGTTGACATTTTGTTGAAAATTCCTTTTAATTTTATTAATATAACGTAGGGGGATGAGTTTGTAGTTTAATAGTGTTTATTGAGTATTATTAGTTTGTGTTTAAATGTATTATCTTAAGTTGAGGGTAGTTTTAGCTTTTCGTTTTTTGCTTGACCGCCTCCGTTCACTGATCAAGCTTGACTGACTCTCCTAGCGGTCTCCCTCAGCTCTCAGTGCGCTCATGCTCGCTGGTTCTCTGAGAACGAACATGTGAGAGAGCACTTAGAGAGAGATCCTTTAAATAACAATCGACTTTAGTTATGTTGTCCTTGCACTTATTTCTCATGCAACTTTATTGAAAAGTAAGGTATTAAAAAATCGGTAGAAGTTTTCAAATATAATCGACTTAAACTGAGTACACACTAGGATGGGTAAGCTTTCATTGTGTTTGAAAACGGATAAATTTCATTCGTTTCAGCTGCTAATGCTGATCAAAAAGATTTATTCTGTATGTACTTAATCATTTTAAGGACGTTACTATAGTTTTTCTTTAACTAGAGTAAGGAAAAACATTTTAAATTGCACCTTTTCGAGCCATGTTGAAATCCTCAACTAAAGCCAATGAACGCTGTATAAGCCGACCGTCGCTACCTACCCCCATTTTTGGTTGGCGGTGGCAGATTATACCCTTTACTGCTAATTGATGAGCAATTACCGTTATTGACCAAATTTCTGTTAACAAGGTGCTGTGCTCCGATATTGGGTCATAGGAATGAAAATTCGCTTCGCTGCCTTTTACACAGCTGACCTAGTCATCGAAACAGTCAATGCAAATACTTTTTCATATGTATGCACATATACATACATACTAATATATGTATATAAATGTGTACACGTCAAAGTAAAGATATATAAATAACGAGGGGGGTAGGAGTTTGTTGGTGGTGTTTTTGGTTTGCCTTAGCGAATGGTCCTCATGGGTAGCTTAAAAGGACATTCTGCACTTTCATATACACATGTTCATTGAACATTGTGCCTGTATGTATGTATATACGTACATAAGACCATATATTTATGTATACATTGTATGTGTAACTCGCAAAATAGGGGTGCGACATCTTTAAAAGTGCTGCACAAAACCAATTAATTTGAGTCTGTTTGAAATATTACATTACAAACATTTAATTCGTGTATATTTAAGCGGTTCGGTTCAATTTAATAGTATTGTAATTTAAGTCGAAGAACCTAAAAAAAACCTAACCAAATACATATGTACTTTGCTCTGGCATTCTCACAGTTTCATTTCTAAAATATGTATCGCAGCTGTATTAAACGATATTAAAGTAAGCAAGTCGTCTTACCGTGTTGGATATACCCTGTACCAGTTTCAAATGCGCGCTTTGATCAATCTTCGTTATATTTTGTAAGATGTCTATTCCTGTTTCTTGCTCTCTCTCGCTTGCGAAGAACGAACACATACAAACTGCAAGCCTTCTCACTAACTCACCCGTATATCCTGGCTATTTTTAACAAATACTAGTAGCAAATACTTGGTTAACAATTTATATTCATAATCTTATTACGATACTGTTAACATTGCGTGAGAATGTCACTTTTTTGTAAACTGCAGGGGCGAAGAGGTGCGTGACAAAAATTTGATGTAAACATGATCTGCTTACACACTATACGAGCCTACATACCAATTTTGGCCAACCCTTCTTTTATAGTCTCCAAGATTTGGTGGTCATACAGACGAACGGACGGATAGACGGACGGACAGACGGACATGGATAGATCGACTCGGCTGATGATGCTGATCGAAAAAAAAACGGGACACAAACGCTTCCTTCTGCCAGTTACATACATTTTGGCGACTTTAATATTTATTTTTAAAAATGATTTTTTTGCTTTTTTTTTTGCTCAAAAAATATATGAAATTACTCAATTTTGTTAACATAAAATAATAATGAATCTATTGCCATATTGGTAAAAAGAGAAGACCACATTTTTTGCATATTTCCAAATCTATTCAACTATCGTGTTAGTGGAGTTTAAAAAAAAGGCAACAAAACATAACAAAAATAGCCCCAAACGCAATGGCGAAAACAAAAAATTAATTTAAAAATGTAAAACAAAAGTGATTTTAATTCCAAATTTAGATAGTTGATTAATATTTTCTTGAATGTATATTGTGTTGGAATTCACAAAATCCTGTCATCAAGTAAACGGAATCCTCTCCCTACTTTCTTTTACAACCATCCGAAACGTTTTATTAGATGTTGGATTGCAAGTCTGATATGCCTTTTTGACGTTAGTTCACAAATTCTCAATGGTATCGAAATCCGGAAACTGTGAAGGCGGTTGGTATTGTCCGAAAACCACTTCTTAGCTTCTTTGCTCGTGTGCTGCTAGAAAAGACAATTTAACGGCATTTCATCCTCTGGATGTGGTAGCATTATGTTTTGCAGGATATCGACGTAGACGTGCAGATCCATGATCGTTTTAATCCATTAAATCGGAACTCCTCTATTCGTAGTAACGAAAAGCAAGCCCATAATAATAATAATGGAACCCCGTGCTTGACCCTCTTTTTTTATGGTGTTCCTAACAAAAGTACGAAACCTGTCCCTCCATTTAATACGATTTTTATACCCAGTACCTATAGGTATATGTATGTAACAGGCAGAAGAAAGCGTTTCTGATCCTATAAAGTATATATATTCTTGATCAGTATCAACAGCCGAGTCAATATAGCCATGTCCGCCTGTCAATTCGTCCGTCACCCTGTCCGTCTGTATGAACACCTAAATTTTGGAGACTATAAGAGCTTGAGTCACCAAAGTTGGTAACAAGACTCGTATAGTGTGTACGCAGATCCAGTTAATTTCAAATTTTTGCCACGCCTCCTTCCGCCCCTGAATTTCGGAAAAAAGTGAATTTTTCTCGCAATATTTAATATATCGTAATAAAATTTTGTACACATATATGTGCTAATAATATGTATCGGCTCAACAAATTTCATGAAAATCGAAAATAAAAAATAACCCAGTAATAGGCATAAACTTTTTACAGGGAATGTCATGGGGGCGGCAGCCGTTTGAGTAAGTCAGATGGCATTGCATGCGAGAGAGAAAAAGAGGTTGGGCTAGTCATTAAACAAACATAACAAAGAGTGAATAACGGGCGCATTGGAACGGGGCATATTCGAGTCGGTGAGGCGAGTTGTTTTCTTTATTTTAAGTATCTTTGTTTTGTGCACTGCATTTTTTGCGCGACCCTTATTGAAAAAAGGATTTTAATTTGATATTTAAAAAATTTGTTCTATTAATGAATAACTTTTTCTAGCAAACACGACGGTTTTCGCGTCCTCTAATAAGAACCGTTATCATCTTAGTTCTTTTCTTTTGGTTTCCCAAGTCAGAAAGATTGTCAGCAAGACAAGAAAAAAAACTGCAAACCAAAATTCTTTAAGTAAATTTTTACTGTAAAACAAAGTGGTGGCATTTTTTACCGTGACTGTATATAAAGGGTTATAAAGGGTGATTTCAAAAGTAGTGGGCTGGGATTTGACATCTGTCAAACTAAGTTGTTAAATCAATTTTTTTTCCTGACTGACATTTACGAAAATGGATCGCTTAACTATTACACAACACATAAAAATGATTAAAACCTACTATGCGATTTGATACCATTGGTTTTTTTTTGTGGGGCTACGCGAAAGACCGGGCTTATGCAGATGAACCTTTAACTCTTAAGCGCTAAAGAATCAACATTCTTCAAGTTACCTTAAAAGAATCAATGCTTGCAACGCTTCGCGTGGTGGTCATTTAAATGATAATGCTGATGAAAATGTTAACGTTCAAACTTTATAATTAAAAAAATCTAATGATAAAAATATTTTATATGTGTCCGGATGGGCCCCATATCTCATATAGCCTCATATATATGTATCATATAGCATAGCAACGATCGGTCAAAACAGTAGTCTTAGTATTCAACTTTGTTTGCTGCTTAAAATTTTTTTTTGTCAATATCGCTTCTTCTGTGTATAGTTGTAGTTTATTAAATAGCCCCTATGGGAACAATCGGAAAAAAGTTCTTATTAAAAAAGGTTTTCTGTTTGTTGGAGTATTTTCACCAAATTTATTACATAGATATTTTTATAGAAATTACATGATATTTCATTAATATCGGATAAATAATATTCATGTTTTTAATTAATGCCTAATAAATGGAGTAAAAAGGCTATTAGGAACGACGACGGTTCTTGGTGACATTCAGACAGTGATAGGTCAGCAGCGTTCGCTTACACCTGCCCGTGTCCTTCTGCTCACTTAACCGATGTTCTCAACAAAATGTTGCATATACGATGTGCCTTCCTAGACGGCTCTTTCTATACTAACGTGGATGCAGCGGTGCTGATAGTTGGAATTAGCAGATTAAAGGCGTGTAAATCCCTTCATATCCAGTATCGATGTGCCAGCCATTAAAGCCTTGCCACCGAATGGAGTCCATCTTCTCCTTAACATAACAAATAAATGCTTCCCATTCGGACATTTCCCCACCACGTGGAAAACATCGAACTACAAAAACCAGGAAAAGTAGTTAAAATTAGCTTTGAGCAGCATCAAGCAAGGCCATTTTACAGCGCTATGTGACGAAATTGAAAAACAAATTTGACAACATTTCGGTATCGAAAGATGAATTGTTGGAATTCCTTTGCATATCTGGTACGAGAATTCTATCCAACATGGTATGTCTGTCTGCTATCATTCCACTAATTCTTCTCAAGTTAATAGTTCTGGAATTTGCAAATTTACCAAGGAAAAAGAGCTTGTTACCTATATTATAAAGTGATTAATCATTAATCTGGCTTGAGCAAAATTGAGTTAAAAGAGTTGGCGTTTATCGTCTTGCAGTAATCAGCGTTCGAAAATGCTCTGCTATTTCGTAGCATTTCTTTGAGCTCTCGCTACCGCTCTTATTTTTGACGAGAGCCGTAGCCGAGCCGTAGCCTAACAATAAAAAGTTTTTGCTCTGCTATGCTCTCAGTTTTGTCGCGTCAAAAACTACAGCTGTAGCAAGTAGCACAAAAACAAATGATGCGCTACGCTCTGCCGTAGCGGTAGCTGAAAACAGATAGCGGTAGCGATAGCTGAAAACAGCAGATGAAATCCTAGCAAGATGAAAACAGAGAGCAGATGAAATCATAGCAAGATAAGAACAGAGCCGGATGAGAACATAGCGAGATGATATCAGAGCGAGATGACAGTAAAACAAATGTGCGAGAGCGATATGAGCAGCAGCAGATCTTTTTGTGTTTGTTTTTACTGCAATTTTTGGTCGGTTTTTTGGCATCAGTGCACAATTTATAAGCAAAAATTATATAAAATCGCAAATTCTTGGCATGGTGGAACTTAAAGGAGCTGACTCCACTAAATCTAAAAATCTTGCTAAGGAAATTATTTCTGTTTTAGAAAATTACGAAATATCTCTGAGCCAAATCGTATCAATAACTTCGGATAATGGGGCCAATATGTTAAAAACTTCAAAAATTTTGTCACAAATGTACACAAGCGATGAAGATTTGGACGAATCTTTTATTGAGCAAAAGAATATTGAGTACGCAAGACAAATTGATAATTTTGAAAAAACCGAAAACATGTTTGTGGCTGATATACAAATATGCCGATGTGCAGCCCACACTGCACAGCTTTGTGCACTTGATGTTACCAAACACACAGTTATAAAGAAGTGTTTATTTCAATGCCGCAATCTTACAAAATACGTTCGAAAGTCTTCAAACGGCTACCGTGATTTATTTGAACTTAAAAATTTTAAATTACCTCAATTGGATTGTCCTACAGGATAGGGATCAACCTTCAACATGGTTGAAAAACTTAACAACGCAAAAACAATATTGGATCTAATCGAAACTGTAGAAAATCAGACAGAAGAAGAAACTTTTGAAACAAATGACGCTTTATGGGATTTTATGGAGTCCTATATCTCACTATTATGGCTTCACTACAAAAGGCAATAGCTCAGTTCCAAGCAGAGCAGTTACATTACGGAAATTTTTATGCTGTTTGGCTAACTTGCAAACTAGCCACTAATCAGATTTTATCGACAAACTCTTCAAATAAGGATTCAATAATTTCTATAATTGCAAACAATCTTCTTCAAAGTATGGAAGCACGGACCAAAACATTAGTGTCAAACGTGGGCTTCGACGCTTGCCTTTATTTGGACCCCAGATTTCATCATATTATAGACAATTCACAAAAAGAAAGAGCAATTGATTTTTTAAAGACTTTGTGGGAAAAAATTAAAATTTTCGGTCCCGATCCCAGTATGACACATTGAATTAATTCATTGGATACGGACTCTGGACACACCAAAGATAATAATTTCGAGCTATTAGACGATTTTTTAAGTGCTAGTATGGTTGTTCCAAATGAGTCAACTAATGTCTATGCAAAGATTGAAACATTAAAGTTACCAGTGATGAAAACGAATACAGATGTTTTATGTTTCTGGAAATACAAAAAGTCAACCGATCCCGAACTTTATGCCCTAAGCAAAGTATGTTTTGCTATACCGCCAACTCAAGTAAGTATTTGTGTTTTAATAAATACAAAATAAAGATAAAAACAATATATACATTTCCTCTCACTTGCAGGTTACAATAGAGAGAGCGTTTTCCTCGTTGAAACTGGTGCTGTCCGATAATCGAAATCGATTAAGTCATGAGACTTTGGAGAACATACTTTTAGTTAGGCTTAATTCGAATCATTTAGATAGTGCTATAATTTAAGTTTATTTGAAAATGAAGATTAGTAGATGTTTATGTAGTAAAAGTTCGTCATAAGCTTTAATTTCTAATTTCGTGACTAAAATAGGTTTTGTTTTATTTTTTAATGTCTTTATTTGAAAATGAATATAAATAAACATTTCTATGTAGACTAAGTTCATTATAATTTCTAATTTAGTAACTGAATAAAATGTTTTTTATTATTTGATTCCTGTAACTACACAATTTGTGCCTACGTTAATATAACATCGACCAAAAATTGCAGTAAAAACAAACACAAAAAAGATCTGCTGCTGCTCATATCGCTCTGATATCATCTCGCTATGTTCTCATCCGGCTCTGTTCTCATCTTGCTATGATTTCATCTGCTCTCTGTTTTCATCTTGCTATGATTTCATCTGCTCTCTGTTTTCAGCTATCGCTACCGCTACGGTAGAGCGTAGCGCATCATTTGTTTTTGTGCTACTCGCTACAGCTGTAGTTTTTGACGCGACAAAACTGAGAGCATAGCAGAGCACAAACTTTTTATTGTTAGGCTACGGCTCTGCTACGGCTCTCGTCAAAAATAAGAGCGTTAGCGAGAGCTCAACGAAATGCTACGAAATAGCAGAGCATTTTCAAACGCTGTAAAAAAATATTGTACCTCGAAGATTATGACCTTTTAAGTAAGTATAAACAAAAAAAGTGAGCTAGTCACCGACTCGGATATACCCTGTACTTATGCGACCTTTATTTACTTTTCATTATGTTTCGTTAAGTGTCAAGCCCTATCTCTTTCTCTCTTTCACATGCAAAGACCAAACAAATACCAATCGCATCTCACTCACGGCCCCTTGATATTGCCTGTAAAACGTTTGTGCGTATAACTTGGCTATTTTTGATTCGATTTTTATAGAAATTGGTATTATAATATTAATATAAATTATTATATATATAATATATATTTTATATATAATATTGGAGGAGCAACAAGCGACCCGGAAAAGAATCCGAGAAACGTTCAAATAGGCCAAACGAGCCGATTTTGAAATCGTCTGGGAAGAATACAGGACACTTCTCCGTCTCTACAAGAAGGATTTACGCTCAGCAAAAAGGAACGTCTGGCAAGCTTTCTGCTTAGGCTTAGAGGATGTTTTAGAGACAACTAGACTTAGGAAGCTGATGGCCAGTCAATCGACTGTCATCGACTGTCAATCGACTGAATTCCTCACCTACTGATAATGGAGGGGAAGATAGAGTAGACAATTGATTCTTTTTCCAGAAACAAATCACCTGGTCTGGATGGAATCTTGCCGGCCATGTTGCAGAAGGTTAAGAGATCCATCATCCACTGGCTAAAAGAGATTTTCGAAGTCAGTCTAAGGCTGAGTTACAAAGCTCAGGTACATATTTGTAAGCTGGAGGACACTACGGGTAGTGTTCATACCCAAAGCGGGTAAAACCAGTCACATGCTGTCAAAAAAAAACGGGCCCATAAGCCTTATCCCATTCCTGCTTGAAACACTTAGATTCTAATGGGCAGCTGCTGTTTCTAGAGTCAACAGCGAAAGTTTATGTAGCAGAACCTGAAACATATTTCCGGCTAAATGAAAATAAATTAAATATAATTAGAAAACCAAATTTAAGTTATAGCAAATCAACGGAAATCAATGTCACTAGAATAGTGAAATAAAACATGTGAAGGTCAATGTAAGTGATAATATAAGGACTGAAGTTAAGGTAAATGAAGTAGGAAACAAAGTAGAGTTACATGCAGAGTGTTTTGATAAAGAAATGTTAGCGATAGATATTATACCTTATGCCAAAGCTACATACAAGGTAGATGAAGAAAAAAGTGTAGCTATTAGAAAAAAATTTGCCACGCTTTGCCACGGCAACATTAGGAAGACCCAAAAAGACCAACAACCCCCAAGATTCGGGGTTCAATAAAATTAGCAATAGACCACGCAGGTGTGCTCCACGCAGGTATATGCTGAAAAGTTAAAAGTAGAAAAACTTATTAAGACAATTTAGACAAACGCTATCTAAGGCCCAGTGAGTCGGAATATGTTCCAGCGCCAAAAAGACAGGAGAATTCAGAATGTGCGTTGACTTTGGACGTTTTAATTAAGCACCACGTAAGAACAACTATCCAATTCCCTTAATAGATGACTTGTAAGAGAGGATGCAGAAAAAAAAGTTATTTTCTAAGTTAGATTAAAAAGAGAGAGAGGAAAAATCAATTAAATATACGTGGTTCATCACGCCAAAAGGTTAACATGAATATCTTAGGATACCACATGGTTTGACACATGGTTTGACGCCGCGAACATTTCAAAGATATGTTAACAAAATATTCGAAGATATGGTACGGACAGGAAAAATGGGAATATATCTTGATGATATAATGATCGCTACTGAAACAAAAGAAGAGCACTTTGATATTCTTACTTAGTTTTTATACCCTGTACCCAAATTCGCAAAATGTTAATAACGTGCAGAAGGAAGCGTTTCCGACCTTATAAAGTATATATATATTCTTGATCCGTCCATATGAACACCTAAACGTCAGTGACTATAAAAGCTAGAGTTACCAAATTTTGTATGTAGAATCGTCGGGCTTGATTTAGCTCTTCGATCACACTGAGCCGCTTTTCTTCTTTATTATTTGTTTTTTCGTCTTCTTTCTTCGTGAGCGAGACAGCATACGTCTTGCTCGACCAGCTATCTTTCTTAAAGCTAACTGACAAATAAGAGTAAGATGTACTTAATACTAAAAGTGTATGTAAAAAGAGACTATAATATACTTAGTACTAAAAATGTATGTACAAATGGGAGTATAATACTTATAGACTAAATATACATAAGTATATTGCTACAATGCGGCTATTCTGACAGTGGGGATCACCCGATCCTAGTTTTCTTTATTTTTGTCTTTGCTTCTAGTATTAAATTTGTGTCCTGATTATTATTTCGTTCATATTTTTGTTCTGATTCTTTTTGAATTTTTACGTTTTACCCTTCATTTGAATTTACATTTACAATTTTCTTTGACTTTTCATTTGACCAATGGCTTCATGTTAGCAATAGACCAGATTCCTTTATAAGGAATCTTTCCTTGTTAAAATCCGTCGACGTCTGTTAATACATATTGATAATTTTCTAAACATTTAATTACTTTAAAAGATCTTTTGAACCTTGATAATAACTTTTTAGACAACTACATAGTCACCTGGTATAAAAACTTTCGCTTTCTATTGTTTTTGATTAGTTAGGCTTCGATTGTATACTTGTAGACTTCTTTCTTTTTATTTTGCCTTTGTTCCAAATCTCTTTTTTCAGACTAACTAATAAACATTCTTTTAACTTATCTAGTTGGGGCCCGATGCCGAACAATACCACAATTTGATGTTGACCTATTGACCAATTCTGCTGCTTGGCTAAAACTCATATTTTTATCCGATGCCAATAGTTTTGCCAACATGGGGCCTAGACTTCTATTTATCCTTTCAATTTGTTAGCTTGCGGCGAGTCCGTCGCAGTTTTTATGTGCTGAAGATTAAATGTTTTTAAAAAAAAGGCGAAAATTTTTTCGACGTACAACATAATCCACGAACCGACACTTTACTATAACACCTAAAATAGTCTGAAAGTGCTTTTATTGCTTCCTTTGACCTAGTTACAGTCTAATATACTTTATACACGCATCAAGTATCACATGCTTATTTACGCTTCCTTTTACATCAATTGGTCCAAAGTGATCAATACGAATCACTTCGAACGGGACTTCCGGCTTTGGAATATTGTGTATATGACCTTTTTTGATTTTAATTTTTTGACGAAAAACATTTGCACTTCAGACATTTTTTTTATATGGGGCTACACTTTTTTTTCTTAACTTTGGAAATCAATACGACTTCGCAATGACTTTAACAACTTTATCAATACCTGTGTGCATTGATTTCAACCTTAAAATTTCCTCATCTTCCACATTTCTTTCATCTTTACAGCTGTTGCAGATCTGATGGTTCTCTTTGTGAACTAGTTCAATTTTTCTACGCTGTAGTTCCAGTTCTTGTTCTATTTACTCTTTGTTTGAATTTTCGTTTGTGTCGTTTGCTTGGTACTTGTTATTTCTCGTCTCGTTTTTTCCAGCCGCTTTTTTTTATACCCTGTACCCATGGGGTAAAAAAGTATATTGAAGTCACCAAAATGTATGTAACATGCAGAAAAAAGCGTTTCCGACCCCATAAAGTATATATATTCTTGATCAGCAACAATAACCGCGTCAATATAGCCATGTTCGTCTGTCCGTCCGTCCGTCTGTATAAACACCTAGATCTCGGAGACTATAAGAGCTAGAGTCACCAAAGCTGGTATGTAGACTCGCACATCAAGTTTATTTCAAATTGTTGCTACGCCCTCTCCCGCCCCTGCAGTTAAGATAAAAGTGACTTAAATTAAAATTTAGTAAATATACATGAGCCAATATTAGGTATCGGCTCACCAAATTTCATGAAAATCGGATAAAAAATAGCCAAGCAATATCAAGGGGCGGCAGCCTGGTAATTGAGTGAGTAAGCAAGCGATTAATATTTGTTCGTTCTCTGCATGCGAAAGGGAGAATAGACATCTAAAAAATATCATGCAGAGTGATAAAAGGGCTGATACAGGGTATATCCGCGTCGGGATGACGAATTGCTTTCTTTATTCTACTTCGATCCGTTCGTTTGCTTCTTCAGTCTTTTCTTTTGATGCTTTTTACTGCTAGTTTGCTGCTTCGTTTTGTTCGTTTTCTGCTTCTTTCTGTTCGTTTGTCGAAACTCTTTTTGCTGCAAAATGCGTTTTAGGTACTTCAAGTGGTCATCTCTTGTAGAGTCCGCCTACTGACCTGGTTGTACATCAAAAGGAGCAGCTCCATCTTTTAGGTGCTTACCACGAGAAGCAGGGCTTACACTGTTTATGCGTTTGGCTAACGTTGACTGACTTCCAGAGTCTGGCAAGCCCAGGGTTTTACATAGAGATTTTTGAGAAATCGTCAGGATTGATTACAATATTTTTTTTTTTTTATTGGTAATCTGTCTAATATTAGACACTAAACAAATTTTTTAACAAAATACATATGTACGTATATAACATAACCGGATGGCTTGGGTTCTAATGAGATCAATTCATATATTTACCTATATAGTACGTACATACATATTTAAACATTCATATTTATTTTTACATATTACAGTAGTCATAGTGCTAGAGGGTAAGAAAATTAGTCACATACCAGGGAGCACATGTGATCATTCTGAGCGTCTTGTTCTGGTATCGCTGTATAACTTTAATATTAGAATTAATAATAACTTCAGCATTATATGTATAGCCTTAATTTGTTCTCAAGACTAAGTTCAGAACGTAATCCTAAAAGCCAAAACATTTTCCTCGTTTTCGCCTTGAGCTGCTCTTGTTTCGATTTGATGTGCTGCTTCCAAGTTAACCTCTGATCAAGTTGAGCACCTAGGTATTTTAACGATTCACTAACAGGTATAGCATGACCGTTTAGTGTGACTGCATAACAACTTCCAGGTCTCAGAGAAAATGTAACTTGCGCTGAATTTTGCGTGTTCACTATTGTTCTCTACTTTTTAAGCCATACTTCAATCAGACCAGGTTCTTCTTGGAGTAGGATGCAACTTGTGGGTCAGTGTTCGTAGCAATGTTTGTGGTATCGCCAGCATATGTTGCAGTGTCTGTTTTAGGCAGGTCAGCTGTGAAAATTGTATACAAAACTGAAGCCAAAACACTCCCTTGCAGGACACCAGCTTTAGAAGTGTATATACTGGATGATTCGTCATATTCTAATTCATAAAAGGTTCTGTTTGTTAGGTTCGATTTTATATAGGTAAAGTATGGTGCTGGCAACCACTTCTTAACTTTGTAAAGAATACCATCATGCCAGACTTTATCAAATGCTTGTTTAATGTCTAACAGACACATGTGCCATATTTGCGTTATACGAAGGCATTGCTGGAGTGTTGTTTCATGATGTTTTCTTAACCCAAACTGATGTTGCAGTATGATATCTAGTTCGACCAGTACTACTGACAATTTTCTTAAATGAATTCTTTCAAATACTTTTGAGAATATTTCCAGCAAACTAATGGGACTATATGGCAATCTTCTTGGGTTTGAGCACCATTATTAATTCCGCACATTTCCACTGTCTTGGGAAGTATTTCAATCTTAGCATAGCATTGTATATTTGTGTGAGCAATCGGATGCTTTTTGGCGGAAGATGTCAAATGGTATATGCGCACATTTATCATATCCTAGCGATTTCTTCTTGCTTGGTCGTGTGGCGTACTGGTAGGCTCATCTGGCAAGCAGTTTCTGGAAGTTAGTCAATCTACTCTTCTGCGTCACAATCATTTCCCAGATTTGGCTTAAAAGCAGAGCTTAAATGTTCTGTAAACGATTCAGCTTTGTCATTATTGATACATACCTAGTTGCTTTCCAAAGGCCGTGATCCAAGTCACTTGTATACGGATGAAGATTGATTAAATATTCTGCTGTAGCTTAATTTTTTATTTTCCATAGTCTATTGTTTAAGTCCTTGACTGCCTTGTTAAATTTTTTTTAGTCGACTGGGCTTCTCGTTGTCTGCCATATTTTCCACGGTATACCTAGTACCTATAGAGTAATTGGCAACATTTATTTCTGAATTGGAAATACAAAATGTACCATTTAAAGAGATAGAGTCAGAAGGTGCTGTAGATGTGGCAGCAATCGCGACGCGAGTAGTGCCAAAAGGCCCAAATTCAGGTTTGCGTAGATTTATTATTGGGGGTGAACATGCTAATAAAGGTAGCTACAAATGCACAAATGTCCGCAGAGGAACGATCACAGCACAGCGACAACGATGAACATCCCCAAAGAAGTCAGCTAAACCCCATAATTTCTTTATTTTCGTCATTTCAAAAGCAAGGTCTTGGTCGAACTGCACTGATCATGCTTCGTATTGATGTCGAAACGGCACAACCCACTACACAAAAGTTTTATCCTGTGTCACCTGCGGTGGAAAAAATTATTGTATAGCGAAGTTGATCGAATGATAGAGCTAGGAGTGATAGAAATTTGAAATAGTGCATGGAGTTCTCCCATGAGATTAGCTGTTATACCTGGCAAAGTCAAATTGTGTTTAAATGCACGAAAAATAAATATTTGTGTAACTAAATATACTTATCCGTTGCCAAGTAATAAATAAATACTTGTCAGACTTCCTCGTACGGAAATCATTACAAAAATCGATCTTAAAGATGCGTACTGGGAGGTAAAAGTGCCAGAAGAGTCACGTGGTATCACAGCGCTCACAATTCCATGGCGGGCTTTCTATCAATTGAGGGTGATGCCATTTGGATTGTGTAATGCAACACAAATTATGTATGTATGATGTCATTCCAGCAGATTTAAAGTATTGATGTTTCGGATATCTTGATGATTTGTGTGTTGTGTCGGCAGATTTCGAGTCACATATCTCAGTATCCAACGCTGAATCTTAAGAAGAGTCGGTTTAGTGTGAAATGCTTAGCATACATTAGGTGGAATCTAAACAGATCTGAGCAAGATTGAAATTAAACGTGGCCCAAAGAAACTATAGTGTCACGGAACGTGAGTGCTTGGCAGTTGTGTTGGGTGTTGAACGTTTTCGATGTTATCTAGAGCTCCAGGACTTTGAAATTGTCACTGATAGTGCTATTTTATCTTGGCTTATGAGGAAAGCTAATCTCAAAGGTCGTTTAGCAAGATGAGCTATGCAATTGCAAGGATATAGATTTGATGTTAGTTAAGAAAAGGTAAACAATATATAGTACCTGACACGGTGTCTCGTATGTACTCAGAAGAGATTGCCCGGAAAGACTTTGGAGGACTTGGAACTGATTTATCTTGAGCCTGCTTTCAAAGTGAAGACTACCAAGAACATAAAACGGTAGTACAAAAAATGTTCAGTCGTATCCTGATGTCAAAGTTAGGGATAACTTGCTGTATATCAGAACCGAAAAGATCTTTCCGTTGACATCTTAGGACCATATCCAAGAAGTAAGAAACATAGGGCTACTAATCGAAATAGATCATTTAACTAAGTACCGTTGGCTTTGTTCAGTGACGATTTTCACGACAAACCCCATTGTAGATTTCTTACAGAGTCAGATATATATTGTACGGAGTGCCTGAAGCTTTTATAGGTGATAACGGAGTACACTTTAAATCAAACGAATTTAATGCTCTTTTAACCACATTTGGGGTTAACCATACATATACGGCTGTATATTCTCCTCAGTCAAATGAATCAAAACGAGTAAATCGCTCGATAGTTTCAGCTATTCGCTCGTATTTCAAGTCCGATCAAACAGAGTGGGATATCCATATTTCAGAAATTAGACGTGCCTTACGAAATTGTTATCACCAAAGATATCTCCATATCATGTGGTATATGGATTGGATATTATAACGCATGCAAATCAGTATGAATAGCTTAGCAATCTGAAAATGATTGAAGAACCAGTAGCACTCCTGAATCGGGACAATAAGCTTAAACTGCTTACATAGATCAAAGTTACTAGACAACTTAAAAATTGCTTATTAACAACAGGCGAAGCAATATAATCTTGGAACAAGGGCTGCTTACTTTAAAGTTGGACAGGAAGTATTTTGAACTACTTTTGTACAATTTGCGAAGCTTCGTCAACTGGCCAAGTGGGACCAGCTGTTAACGTAGTCAACCAGGTGGCAACGCCGCGCAGCTGATCCATTTACTTTGGCCGATATTTCTAGAGATGGCGTTGGGATAAAAGTTAAAATAAAAGAAGAAAACAAAAAAGAAAAATTGGCAGCAACGTGGTTTTAGAACACGAGTTCTTTCTTTCCTCCACGTGAAATCGAAGTGAACATACATATGTAAATATTATGTTCGAAGTCTGTATAACTAATAATTATAGAGGAGTGCACCATCACCCTTAAGTGTGCGTGAAAAAGGAATTTATGTGTGCATTTAAGTCAAGAGTTTTTAGTAAGTTACTTTCATTGCAATAATTCTTTGATTTTTGTACTTTTAACTTACAACAATTCTCTTTAACAGCATGGGAGAACAACAAAAAGACATGTCACAAAAATGTACATATGTATGTACATATGTATGTATATATATTTCACACAAAAAAAAACAGCTGCGGAGAATAAGCCAAAGCGGCCTGTGCATGAGCAGGAGAATGGCGTGAAGTGGCCGGCAACACCGCCTGAAGAAGGGACATGACGAAGTGGCGGAAAAACAACACAAATATGGGCACAAACAAAATACTTAATAATACTTAATTAAGCACAAAAAGGAACACTTAATTAAGCACTAAAAATCCCGGTAGATCACGATTGTATGAGAGCAAGGAAATTGGTGAGAGCAAAGCTCTCACACATGCAAGGAAACACACCGACGCTATGCGTGCAAAGCAAAAAAGTAGGGGAATGAGATGTAGAATTTGTGGAATGCATTCCACTTGGGAGTAACGGGCTGTGGCGGGGAAAGCACAAGCGGAAGGAGGCAGGATTGGCAATTTTGATATGGGCAAAAACAGCAAGTAATTGTTTGTTGTTTTCGGTTACAAATTTGAATCAAATGAGATATGTAGAAAATAGTTATATATTAATAAAGCCGGCGAGATTTGTATAGAGATTAAATTAGTTTCTACATTGGAGATATACTTAGATTAAAAGCAATTATAAGGCACCAAATGTATAGATATGAGGGATATAAAATAAATTTTGTTGTGCCGAATCCCACCCTAAAGGTTGGGATAGCGCTAAACTGAGACCCTTGTTTATGGCAGTCTTGCCCACAGAAGTCTTAACTTTTTCTCTTTATTCATCGAGATCAAATTTAGAATATTCAAAAGGTAATTCCAATTTCACGATCGACTTAAATACTTCCGAGTGAATGTAATTCACTATTGCCTAGAATAGTACTTGAATACTGCTACACAGGTCCTACAGCGGAAGGATTTCAGGTGTTTAGACATATCCTTTTGCCGACACCACACTTTTCAACGAACAGTATCCTGCAACTGTAGGCAAGGCAGACAAAGCACGTGAAGGATATAAGAAACTTAGGAGGAAATTTGTTGCAATTAGCTTTTCTCGACCTGTTCGTAAGTCTTTAAACAAAGCCTAAGTACATTTGGAATGAATTAAATGGAATTTTGGATGCATCTTGATTATTCGTACCCCCTCAAAATCAAAGAAAAGTTAATCAAGAACGAGTGAACGAGTCGCTTTAAGGCTTACAAGTAGTTGATTCTAGACAGTACTTAGTAATCAAAAGAACAATTTAAATTTAAGATTTTGCATCCCCTTTTTTATGCTGAAAAATTTTTATTTTAAAAGAAATGGAATTCAATATCAGTTGTTATGATTTGGTCTAGTAATAGTTTATGTACATAAAAAATATGTGCGAAAAGAAATTTAGTAAAATAATCAAAAAGTCAATTTTAGTTTCTTGTTTGCTATCAATTCAGTCAATCTTCATCTCTATTTTATATATTAGTCAAACATGCTTGTCCAATTTCTTAAATCAATTCCTTAAATATGAATTTAGTTCTAATCTTTTGTATTTAGTCAGATGCAATCATGCAACAATGCAAAACTTCCTTAAATTTATTTGAATTTTTAGATGAAGTCTTGCTCTTCAGCAATACGCTTAAATATGCGTAATTTCTTTTTGTAGATCAATGTATGATCACTGGTTTTGAACATGTGTGCTCATAAATTTACTTTTTTAATATAGAAATAATCATGGATTATTAAGTTTTTTACTCCCCTAATGTAAAAGGTGTTCTTATCGTTTGTTTGGGGAGTCTGCGAACACTTTCACTGGCAGGCTCATGGTAAGGGAGCGTACAGACGAGAAGCGCAGTCATCATTTCATGCGCTTTAAATAGTGTAGTCCAAAAATTCTTTGTAAAATGTATAATGACATATGTATGTACAACGCTGTGAAAATACTCGCGATGACTGATCAGTAGAACCTCCCACAGGCTGTTTTTGATAATCGTTATTGCTACATGAATCCCATCGATTAGTCAATTGCGTATTTAACACCTTTCTTTCAAGTTTATCACGCGCGGCATCAATACCATGGGTCCTTATTCTAATCGAATTTGGCACCGGTGGAATAGCGTTACCAATTAGAACCTCCTCCTTGTCGACTAATGGGCAAAGTTACATAGTGCAAACAGGAGTATGTGTGTGCCGTAATACTTTCGATACTTAGGTACATATCGTTGTCAGGACAGTGCTAGATAACGTGGGGTTGTTCATTAAATAATTTGGCACCCAATGTTGCCTGTTCATTACAAGATACACTGCATCAATAGATATAGTGAAGGGAATACATTATACTTGAATCGCTGCAGTTTGCATAATATTTTTGCTGATTCAGTCCAATGCTTTGCATTTTCAAGTATTTTTTACAATAACTGCACCTCCACCTTGTGCTCTTTCAGATTGATGGTTCGCATTAACGATGTAAAACTCACTAATGAGTTTTTATTTGTATTAGTAAAATGTGTTTCTGAAACAAGTAATACATATATCAATTTTGTTGACTTTAATAAATAAGGTTATTTCATAACGATGATTGGAAAGTCCGTAAGCATTACATATGGCCACTTAAAGATCTTATTGCATAACTTGTTTACAAGTAACATTAACATATTAAGCTAATTTGTTTGTTTGTTCAGATTGTGTTACTTAATAGTTTTTTAATTCTTTCTAGAGAAGAGTTTTCTTGTATGACAGGGTCAGCTCGTAGTACTGCGCATAGCTTGCATTTTTTGAAAATTGATTAGCATTGCTTTTTGGAATGTTTGTTGTCAATCTTGATCGTTCATTAGTCGTTTAACCATTGCTGTTTTGTTATTGATAGATCTATTTTTAATAATAGAGTGATAAACTTTGCATCCTTTGTAGCTAGCGGCATGACTCTCAGTTACAAGTTGGCACAGGTCGTTGGTGTATCTTTTGATTTAGGACAATTGACGCTCGGGTGGTTATCAGCACATTTAACACACCTAAATCTTTTGTTGCAATATGCTTTTGTATGCCCGAATTCTTGGCATTAAAAGCATTGTACCATGTTAGTCACTTTCCTTGGCATTCTCAATATGATTTATTTTGAAGATCTCCACCTTGTTATACCCTGTACCCATAGGGAAAAAGGGTACATCAAAGTCGCGTTTCCGACCCTATAAAGTATATATATTCTTGATCAGCATCAACAGCAGAGTCGATAAAGCCCTATTCGTCTGTCCGTCCGAACGTCCGTCTGTATGAACACCTAGATCTCGGAGACTATAAGTACTAGACTCACCAAACTTAGCATGCAAACTCGTATAGTGTAAACGCAGATCAAGTTTATTTCCAATTTTTTGCCACACCCCCTCCCGCTCCTGAAATTCAGAAAAAAACGATGATCTCTCGCAATATTTAAAATAGATCTCTGAGACTATTAGAGCTAGAGTCACCAAAGTTGGCATTGTGACTCTGTGTTCAGGAATTTGGGCGGTATAAAGTCCCCTGGATTTTGATTCAAAATGTTAAAGATACCCTCACATTAGACCATGAATCAAATGTAATCAACCCTGTAAATATTGTTAGTTTAACTGTGATTTCAAAGGAAAATATCAATATTAATAATGATAATTAAAGTACTTTAAGTAATTATGTTAATGAACCTAGACAAAAGAAAAACTGTAAAACACCAAGAAAATATGACACTAGTCATTTAGTTACTAGAAGCAAATCAACGAGAATCGGGAGATCCTCATCGTCAGGACGGCCGATCGTAGTAATAAGTAGTAGAGGAGGACGCCCAGTTGTGACGCAGCTAAATATTTTTGACACGCGAATGACAATGACAGTTTGAGCTCTGCCAATCATGTTCGTTTGATGTTCCGCAATTTTTGAACAGACACCAACGTTTATATTTGCATTGTATATACGCGCACCAAACATCGTGTTAAAAATCGTGCGAAGAAGTAATTTAGATTTTTTTTTTTCAAAGTTCCAAAATTTTGTAAAATGTACAGTAAAAAGGTATGTGTAATGCATCAAAATATTGTATTTGCCATATATTTTGTGATTCTATATGGATTTATGTGATTGTGTGGTGTCAAAAAAAAAATTTGTTTGTCATACACAAAATGGCATCGTGACCCGCTTGTGGCGCAGCGTGTGGCCCAGTTATGACGCACCTTTTTTTTGCGCTAGGATCATATAGAACTGTTGAATTGCTACATGTTTGTTGTTTTTTAAAAATAGAAAGGAATTGTACATATTGAGACCAGTTTGTCCTAGAATATTCTGGAAGATCTCGATCAGGAAGGTTCGAAAATGTTTCATTTGGTAAAAACACTGATTTAGTAACAATTTTTATTTTATTAGAAATAAAAATTCAATAAAGTCATCATAAATTATATTTTTCTTTCCTAAAAACCTTCGAATCGTGGACGAAAGCCTATGCAAAGTGGCGAACTGACCTCTTCTGAAACTCGTGCTGTTTTCAAGGAAAATGCAGCAGCAAAAGCAGCCAAAGAGGCGAAAAAGCCAACATCGAAAAAGCAAACACCGAAAAGCCAACAACGAAACGAGCATTACCGGGCAACACCAAGCAAGTAACACCACCACGAGCGGCCAAGTGCGTCAAACCGACATCACCACCATCTGATGGAGAAATAGATTTTTGCACTATTTGCTTAAAGCTGTTGCCGCAGAAATTGACCGCTGCCAACACGATCAATTGCAATGTATGCGAGCGTAAAGTTTATTCGAAGTGCGCCAACATGCAGGCAAATTACTTTTCTTGCAAATGCTGCGAAAGTAACGTGGACGACGACGAGAAATATTTAGATGACGATCTTTTCTTTTGTATTTTTCATGAATTTTGCCATTCAAGGCCTTCATAATGAATAAATCATTAAATTACAACAATTGGTGTCGAATTTCTTTATTTTTTTTTTTTTCACTGTAAGAGCTTTGCTAAGAGCGTAACACATAACTTATTCTTTCTTCTGTGTCCACAACATTCATAAGATTATTAAAAATACATTTATGATATTAATAAAAACGAACCAACATATGGTATACCAAATTTTTTTATCTCCATAAACCATCTCCATCTCCATGAACCTTCTTGTAAAGTTTGCAAAACTCTTATTGCAAATATTATTTAAACTTACATAAATATTCATAAGGAATTTTTCTAACAAGCCTATGTGATAGTTTTGGTATTTTTTTAATCCTCTTAGTGCGTCTGATTTCCTTTTTAACTGCTCTCGTAAGACTGATTTTACTAGACTTAATAAGATAATTCTTATTACCCTGCTGTACTGGCATGGGCCTGTACCTCATATAATCCAAGCCATTGCCTAGGCATGCTGGACTGATCATGGGCTGGTCCAAAACGGTCCAAACGGTGCAGAGACACATTAAAATGTTCATATAACCAAATATCATCAGACTAGCCTATCGTAAAAATTTATTTGCCATTTGGTCGCCCAATTGGTATATCCAATGTATTATGGGAGATTTTCAATTTAAGAAAATGTTTTTATTTATTATTATTTATTTCTTTTATTTATTATTTTCAGTTAGCTGGAAAAACATTTCTTACCTAATGGCAACTCTCTTTTTGTGGCAACCCTTTAAGACTATTGAAGCTTTCAATTATATAAATGACCGCATCGTTTTCTGTTATAAATGCTCAAATTATCATTTGTTTTATTTTAATTAATAAGGGTAATATGGATAACAAAGCTTAATGTATTTTTGAAAAGTCCCTATCAAAACATGTAACTAAAAATGACAAGTTTGTAACCAATGTGTCTAGTTTATTGAAGTCCTTTTGATAAAAATGCACTTTAAGGTTCCTTTGCGTTCAACAACAACAACACATTTTTATAATGAAGGAAATATATAAAGACAGTTTCAACAAGTCAAACTTACAGCAAATTCAGGTAACAGTGACCAATTTTGTATATTTTTAAAACTTTACTTGCGCCAATACGATCGAAATCTTAAGCGATTTAAGTCGATTTACACAAAATGTCTTGCAAAACGTATGGCCGGGTCCGGATCTAGACCACAAAAGCAAATATTTCAGAAGTTGCCGTTCAAAATGACTGCTCTACTGCCTTAGTTTTGCATGAGCCTCTGCATCTGCGCGTAGTAGTAATGATAATAAAGTTGGCTTCTTGCAAAATTTCATTTTGGGAATCACGAAATAACAAATCAACTGGGACAAGATCGCATCACTAATATTGAAGCATTAACTTTTTTATTGAAGAAAAACATCCCACAAAGCAGCAATAAAAAAATTTTACACAACTTTGCAAGGCGAACGGCTGCAATATATGTCCTGGTTACGACTTAATTAGACCCTCTAAGTTGTGAAAGGAATTAGTATTTTTAAAACTGTGGCAAAGGTTTCTCTGCAGGACTTGTTAAACCACACAGCTCAAAGAATATTGATCTTACAAAATGATGTTTTAAAAGTTTTAAATTAAAACATATTTTAAAAAAATTAAATTTTTTTTTTGTTTACTTTGCTTTGTTTTAATTTAATTGTTGTTGTAGTGTCGGCCTTATAAAGGGAGGGAAAAATAAAGGCGTCACTCAATTGACTACAAAAAATCCAAAATCAAAGTAAAATATTAGTACACTTACAAAAAAAAATTCAGACTTTATAATCGACAATTCACCCAAAGTGCAATAACTTTATTTTTCGGTATAAGTACGCCTCAGTCGAAACGACCTATCAGTTTAATATTCCAAGCTGATAAAAAAGCAGACCGGTCCGCTACAATGACATCCCGATGGGATCGGGATATCTTTCTTTTATAATATTATTGCATTTCGATGTTTCTGTGCCACTCGGGAGACAGATGATATATAGTAGACCTCCCTGGTTTTCTTGGAAATTATCAAACTTGAAAAATGTAAAGTCGCAACGTTATGAGAAATTAAAAAAATCTCGTTGCTCATCTAGTTTCTTGTTTTAAATTTATGGTGCCCAACACACAAAACTAAAAGGATTATCTTCGGCGCTATAATTTAAAATTTTTCTGTGATCCTAAGCAACTTTTTTTTGTCTGACACTGATCAGGATAAGGGCGATACGTCTGCTGATTATTTCATGTTGATCTATTGCTCTAAAAAGTTTTGAGCGAATCTTCCGTAACCTTATCAGTTAAAATTATCTAATTTTCAGCGTGCTCAGTAAAACCAGTGTATACACCAAGTCCTGATGAAACACCTAGTTATGTACTCAGGTTTGTTCAGCGGCTTTATATAAGCCAAATTATTTTTATTGTCTGTCCATCTATTTGGACGGAATATTATATTATTCCTCTCCATAAAAAGATAAAAAGTCCGAAGCCTCCAATGTAAAGGGTATTTCCGAGTTGTCCACCATTCCTAAAGTCTTTAAAAAAGACTAAAGCCAACATGCCTTTATAAAACGCACATCTACTACCACTAACATTTTAGACCTCTAGATCTTTGTCGATCAACAGATTCAAGAACGCTTTGGAAACTGATGTTGATTATACTGATTTCAGTAAGGCTTTCGATTCTGTTAATCAAAATCCGCTTCTTATATGTTGAACCAAACCCTTGGGCTTAATTGTATTCTCCAATATCCTTCAAATTCTACACTGAACGTCATCTTCAAGTCTTCCCTTTCAAAAACCATCCAAGTGAACTCTGTGGTGCCGCAGTGAAGTCATTTATGTCCATTGCTATGTCCTAACTTATAATGTCCCGTCATCTTCTAGTTTGCTTCAATAATCATTTATAGTTAGTGTGAAATGAACCAACTAAACCTAAGAAGTTCCCAATGTAAAGTTATGTCCTTGTATAGAGGCTCTCCTCATTTAGTAATTTATTATCCTAACGATTCTCCTGTGGAGAGGTTAGATGTTATGAGTGATTTAGGTGTACTCATGGACCATAAATTAACCATTAAGTCTTATATCTCTGCCATTGTTAGTCAACCATAAGTGACCATATTGGCTCTAGTCACGAGGCGCAGCGACACAACGCTGCAGTGCGTCAGCGAGAAAGTCAGCAGAGTGCGCCGCACTGCCAACGGGACATTGCTTTAAATGTGGAGAGCCAACACACAAGGCCGCTGACGTGCTTCATTTGTGCCAGTAGTTATAGCGCTGATACGGAACATGAAGCTGGCATCCGCGCCTGTCTTCTTGGTTGTGGTAAGCGGGCACGCAACACTCAAAATGCCTCCTAAGCGCCTCAAACTCTTGCAGTTGAACCACAATCAGTGACTTTGGGTAGCAGACTCATCTGGAAATCCACTATGTGGTGGAGCGGTGCCCTACACTACCATTGGATGACATTATATCCGAGCCAGGATTTGTATTAGCACGTGTGGATGGGCATTATTGGGTCTATAGCTGCTATCTAGCACCGAGCCTACCGACCGACAGATTTGGCAAGAGTATCGACTTGCTCGTCGATGATGCCACAACTCACATTAAGCTAAAAAATGCGCGTTGGCGTATGGCTTTGGACTCTCTGGTAGCGTCAACGCGTTGGGAAATCGATGACATTTACACTGCAAGCGACCATTAGGCTATCCTGTGCACCGTCGGCCATGAATATAGGAACGCAAGCAGAGTATCCACGGATAGAGGAGCTTTTATGGTGGACTCCCTCAGTGTGCCAGTATTCTGTAGCCACCTAAGATCCTCATTTGGGCATGGTACTGCTAAAAAGACAGTCAAGAATGTGATGGAAAATCTGAAAGAGGCCTGCAACGCCAGCATGGCTTGTTGAAAAATGTATAGGCACCACCATAAACCAGTTTACTGGTGGAACGATGCGATTGCGGAGGAGCGCCGGGCCTGCATTCGGGCAATACGATTTTTCCAACGATCTAGAAATACCCAGTACAATAACCTTAGTCTTATGTACCGTTGCAAAAAGAAGCTGCACCAGGATCGATACGCAACAGCAAACGTGAATGCTTTCTAGCTCTCTGCGACTCGGCCGGCCACGACCCATGGGGTAAGGCATATCAAACCGTGGTCAAGAGACTGGACACGCCCTCATTCAGCCATATTGTTAGCACCCTGTTCCCTCGGAAGGAGGCACCACTACATGATCTGGGTTTGAGTCACTCCGAAAGCGGGTCAACGATAGCGGAATGCAATATTGCGGAAGTACTGAGAACCGCAAATAGAATGAAACCTAAGAAGGACCCTAGGTTCTGATGGAATACCTAATCAAGTACTGAAGCTGACAATCAACGCTCATCCAGAGTTCTTCGTCGGCTTATAGAACAAGTGCTTGAAGGAGGCGATCTTTCCATCTAGATGGAAACTTCAACACCTGCTGCTACTACCCAAACCTGGCAAACCAGCAGGGGAAGCTTCCTCTTATCGGCCTCTTTGTTTGTTACGTATAAGTTAACACATCCGGTCAGACAAAGTCAACGACTGCGGTTCTGCACGATCAGCAAAGTTGCAACAATGTTTAATGCCAATTATGCCAAACTCCACAATACGTTGCCGTCAACAATCCATGCGCCGTCGCAACGTTGAAACATAATCCATTCAGCATAATCGCTGACACAGCGATTATAGGTCAGGGCTAGCTTATGTTAAGAATATTTTGTCATTTATATTTCAGTGCGGATTTGACCAATAAACGAACAAGTAATAATTCTATTTCACTGATTTAACTTCGTGCATAGATCACAAGTAAACAGTCTGAGTATATTAATTATTAACTGGCGCCCAACTGGCAGAACCTGCTCATCAAAGAAATCTCAAGCAAGGAGGCAACATTGTTGGATCGACATGGTTGGACTTGCAGACGGGATAAACAGACGAAAAAGGAGAGCTACAATACAATAACATATAAAAACCACAGTTTTAAAGAAATGTGAGTAGAGTGCTTATTTAAAGTAAATAAATACAAAAATTTAAACAAAAAGTGTTTGTAAAGTGTCTTTGCGACAGAACATTTTTGAATTAAATTGAAAACCTTATGAGTAAAGAAGAGGTATATGACCCAGAACTAGAGGAACTAATAAAGGATATAAAAAACAAACTAGTGCCGGAAAAAACAAAAAATAAAATGGCAGTGAGTGAAGAAAATCTGAAAGCGCTGCTCGAGTATGCAGTAAACAGTGCATTAGAAAATCAAGCGCAATTATTTGAAAGAAAAATTAAGGAAATAAGAAACGAGTTTAGAAACGCAACAGTGTCCGTACCCGAGGTTGAAGTGTTTAATGATGCAGAAATTATTGTAGGTATTAAATGCGACGAAACACTGGACATAATAAAATCAGTACCAGACTTTGAGGGAAAAATCGAGACTTATGTTTCGTGGCGGAAAGCCGCACACACTGCATATAAAATCTTTGAAAATTATGTAGGAAGCTCAAAGCATTATCAGGCGCTGGGTATAATTAGGAATAAAATCAAAGGCCCTGCTGATATGGTATTGTCGTCATACGACACTCCACTAAATTTTAAAGCAATTATCAATAGACTTGACTTTACATACGCCGATAAACGCCCCATCTATATAATCGAGCAAGAGTTGTCCGTTCTACGTCAGGGAACCCTGACAATAACCCAATATTATGAGGAAATTGAAAAGAAATTAACACTACTCATAAACAAAACAATTATGACTTACGATTCTACTTTGGCTGCTTCTCTAAACGAAAAATACAGAGCAGATGCATTGAGAGTCTTCATTTCAGGCACAAAAAAATCTCTCAGTGACATTCTATTTTCAGCAAGGCCAAAAGATTTGCCATCAGCACTGGCACTTGCACAGGAAGTTGAATCTAATCATGAACGCTTCCAATTCGCTAGTAGTTTTGCTAGGAATAATGAGGAAAGAGCTCAGCGTCAGGAACAGAGACAGCAAAGGCAACCCACTGTAGAAAGTACCCCAAACCAAGTAAAAACTCCATTTTACAAACAAAAACCCCAAAATAATAGCCCGAATATAAAACAAGAACCACCACAACCTATGGACGTTGACACTTCATCTCGGTTTAGGCAAACAACTCAATACCCAAACCAAGGTGGTTCCTACCAAAATCAGGTGCCAAAAAGAGCAAGTAGTGGAACAGCTAGAACTACCGGTCCCAAACAACAGAGAATTAATCATCTCTCACAAGATGAAAATTCTGAAGGTCAATCGGAACAAGAGTACCAAGCAGTAGCGGAGGCTGAGGTATCAGATTTGGAAGATGAGGATCAGATTCAAGAGGTCAATTTTTTAGAAATTGCTCTCTGTTACCGTTTGTAGAGGGAACGATAGCAGGTAAACAGATTAAATTACTTATAGACACAGGCGCTTAAAAAAACTATATAAAACCAATCCCGGAACTAAAAAATGTAACTAAAGTTAAAAAAAAAATGTTAGTTAAGTCACTTCATGGCTTTAACGCCGTTCAAGAGAAATGTCTTATGCACCTTTTTAATACAACAACCACATTTTTTTACTTCCCAGCTTATCAAGCTTTGATGGAACAATAGGACTTGATTTTTAAAAAAAATTAACGCAAATCTAGATTTGAAAAATAACGTCTTAAAAAACAAAAATGGATCTGAAATAAATCAATATTAAAAAATGCCCAAATGTTTACTTTACTGAAGTAGAAAATATAAAAGTTCCGCAAGAAATTGAAAAGAATTTAAGAAAATGTTACAAGAAAAAATAAATGTTTTCGCTGTCCCTAACGAATCTCTTCCTTACAACACAAATATTGTCGCTACAATTCGAACAGAAGACGAAAAAGCAGTGTTCTCTAGACTTTACCCATACCCATTAGGAGTATCAGAGTTTGTCAATAACGAAACTAATGACATGCTGAGAAACAATATTATCAGACCATCTAATTCACCGTATAATAATCCGGTGTGGGTAGTAGATAAAAAGGGTCTAGATGAACAAGGAAATAGGAAAAAACGCCTTGTAATTGACTTTAGGAAACTTAATTCAAAAACTGTTGATGACAAATACCCTATACCGAACATTGTAGCTATTCTCTTAAACCTTGGTAAAGCCAAATATTTCACGACACTCGATCTGAAATCAGGATTTCACCAAATACTTCTTGCAGAAAAAGATAGAGCAAAAACTGAATTTTCTGTAGGAAATGGGAAGTATGAATTTTGCAGACTTCCCTTTGGTTTGAAGAATGCCCCCGGAATTTTCCAACGAGCAATTGACGACGTACTTAGAGAACAGATTGGGAAGTCATGCTACGTCTACGTGGATGACGTGATTATATTCTTTGAAAATATGCAAAATCATGTTCACCACATCGCCTGGGTACTTGATAAATTGTATAACGCTAACATGAGGGTATCACGGGAAAAATCTCGCTTTTTTAAAGAAAAGGTCGAGTATCTTGGATTTGTGGTCTCCCGTGGCGGTATAACAACTAATCCTAGCAAAGTTGAAGCACTTAGCAAATTTCAACAGCCTACCAACCTGTTCCAAGTTAGATCATTCCTTGGTCTAGCGAGCTATTACAGATGCTTTATAAAAAATTTTGCATCTATAGCCAAACCATTGATCCTGAAAAATTCCTGTTAACCTTGATGAAAAGCAGATAGCCACCTTCGAGAAATTAAAGAATATCTTAAGCTCCGAAGATGTAATGCTCCTATACCCTGATTACCAGAAGCCATTCGATTTGACGACAGATGCTTCGTCCTCTGGCTTAGGCGCCGTTTTGTCACAAAACAAGAAGCCGATAACCATGATTTCCAGGACTTTAAGAGACAACGAATTAAATTTCGCCACAAATGAACGTGAGCTACTTGCAATAGTGTGGGCCTTAAAATCCCTAAGAAACTATTTGTACGGTGTAAAAAATTTAAGTATTTATACCGATCATCAGCCACTAACATTTGCAGTCTCAGACAAAAACATTAATGCAAAAATTAAGAGATGGAAATCCTTTATCGATGAGCACAACGCTCAAATTTTCTACAAGCCCGGTAAAGAAAATTTTGTCGCCGATGCCCTATCAAGACAAAACCTTTACGCTCTCGAAGAAGATGCTTCATCAGACTTAGCCACTATGCATAGTGAGTTGTCATTGACATACACTATCGAGTCTACTGAAAAACCGATTAATTGTTTCAGGAACCAAATAATTATTGAAGAAAGCACTACAGCTTCTGAAAAAATTATTATTATGTTCGGACAAAAAACAAGACATATCATACACTTTTCGAATAGAGAAAAATTAATAGAAAAAGTGTGTGATGCGGTTAAAAAAGAAGTAGTGAATGCAATCAAATGCGACCTGCCGATACTAGCATTTATACAAAACAAGCTAGTTGAGACTTTCCCTTCAACCAAATTTTGGCACTCAAATAAATTGGTCATCGATGTTCATGATAGGAATGAGCAAAAAGAAATCATAGTCGCAGAACATGGCAGAGCACATAGAGCAGCGCAAGAGAATATAAAACAAATTCTCCAAGACTATTTTTTCCCAAAAATGATCCGTCTAGCAAACGAAGTAGTTGCAAATTGTAAGACTTGCAGCAAAGGAACATATGACCGAAACGCCAGTCCCTAATCAAGTAGGAGAAATTCTCCACATTGACATTTTTTCTACAGATAAAAAGTATTTTCTAAACTGTATTGATAAATTTTCTAAATTTGCCATTGTTCAGCCCATAGCTTCCAGAACGATAATAGATATTGAGTGCCCCATTTTACAGCTCATGAATTTCTACCCTAATACTAAAATGATCTACTGCGATAACGAACCAACACCGAATTCAGAAACAATAAGGTCCCTTTTAAAAAACCGGTTTAATGTCGATATTGTAAATTCGCCACCACTACATAGTACTTCAAATGGACAGGTAGAAAGATTTCACAGTACTCTTGCAAAAATTGCCAGATGCTTGAAATTAGAAAAACAATTAAATGACACTACTGATATTATACTTCAGGCAACAATAGAATACAATAAATCAATTCACTCAGTCGTTAATAAAAAACCAATCGACATAATTCATGCATCCCCACCAAAATTGGAAGCAGAAATAAGAGAAAAAAATATCTAAAGCGCAAGATCTGCTACTGAAAAGACAAAACGCGTTCAGAAGAAATAGAACTTTTCAAATAGACAACAAGGTACTTATGAAATTAAATAAAAGACTTGGTAACAAGCTAACTCCTTTGTTTGAGGAAGTCATTGTGGAAGCCGATTTGGGGTCAACGGTTCTTATAAAGGGGAGGGAGGTACACAAGGATAACATAAGATAAGAAAAAAATAATTATCCTTCCAGTACTTATTCTGCTCTGTATCCTATCTTTACTAGGGTTTGGATTCTTCGCCTTCCACTTCTAGTAGCAGCAGCAGCTGGAAAGATTATCAATTACTCGAACTCGGACTATATTCCCATCATGGACGGAAAAGTAGCTATTTTGGAAAATTTTAAAACATTCTTCTAATCTCACAATGTACTCGGAAATTGCCGAGGAAACTAATTCACTTATGAAACATTTCCCACAGTCTCATATGAGACAAATTCTTGAATCAGATTTAGGTCATATTATGACACTGCTAGAAACAGTTAATATTCACCATAGGCAAGCTAGGAGTATAAATATTTTAGGAACAGCTTTAAAGATAGTAGCAGGAACTCCTGACTTTGATGACTTCGAAAATCTAAAATTTCACCAGCAAAAACTAACTGACTCAATTGAACAACAGGCAGTTATAAATACAAAAGTACAAGAAAAAATTAATAACTTAACAGAATCCGTAAATAAAATAATTAGATTTGCAAAAGAGAAGCAGATCGATACAGGAAACCTCTATCAAGCATTACTCACAAGAAATAGAATTATAATCTCTGAACTCGAAACATTAATGTTGTCTATTACGCTCGCAAAGATACAAATTATAAACCCAACAATTCTTGACTCTAATGACCTAAGTCAAATTTTAAATGAGCACTCTACAAATTTAACTATAACAGATTTAATTGAAATAGCCTATGTAAAAGTCTTTTTAGATCATAATTTTGTACACTTTCTTATCAAGTACCCAAATCCTAGCGTAATATGTAAGAAAATAACCATATTCCCCGTTCAACATAATGGAACGATACTTGACCTCGAAGAAAATAACAACGTCGCAGATTGTGGTAACAATATCTTAGCAATTGGAAACTGCACCGCTACTCTCACCTCTACATTCTGCAAACAGCTGAAATCAACAACTTGTGCGCAGCAACTACATTCTGGAGGTATAGCACACTGTAAGACTCGTCCCAGCCACCTGCAGCCGCTGATGGTAATTGACGATGGTATCATCGTTATCAACGAAGCTACAGATACAATACAGATGAATAGCAACATGGATAGAGTCATCCACGGCACACACCTGCTGACGTTTGATGAGGAAATCTACGTGAATGGGTCTCTCTTTGGAAATACCAAAAACATACTCAGGCGTCATCCAGGCCCAGCAATATCGGCAACCTTAAACATAACTGGCCACCGAGAGATTTTAAGCATGCCCTATCTTCAGAGGCTGAACTTTGAGAATCTTCAATATATTGGAAACATCGGAAAAAAATGTCGATATGGCCTATGATGTTTGCAGCATCTCTTGTCACTTTGATCATCGGTCTCGTCGTCTTCAAGGTTTGTCAAAAACGCAAAGAAAATAAACATCAAATCTCGATACGAGCTGTCATCGACACTTTGAGGAAAACCGAGGACGGCCTTCAAACTAGTGAGGGAGGAGTTAACACATCCGGTCAGACAAAGTCAACGACTGCGGTTCTGCACGATCAGCAAAGTTGCAACAATGTTTAATGCCAATTATGCCAAACTCCACAATACGTTGCCGTCAACAATCCATGCGCCGTCGCAACGTTGAAACATAATCCATTCAGCATAATCGCTGACACAGCGATTATAGGTCAGGGCTAGCTTATGTTAAGAATATTTTGTCATTTATATTTCAGTACGGATTTGACCAATAAACGAACAAGTAATAATTCTATTTCACTGATTTAACTTCGTGCAGAGATCACAAGTAAACAGTCTGAGTATATTAATTATTAACTTATATACTACAGGCAAGATACTAGAGAACATTATTTCCTCGCAACTGAACGAGGCGATAAAACAAGCACCAAAGCAATATGGATTCAGGAAGACAAGATCGACTATCGACGCTATAAATCGTCAATTGGTGGTGAGCGCTGGAAAGGAGAAGCCAAGCAATACTGCCTAGTATTAACGATTGACATCAAAAATACGTTCAACACAGCCGAATGGGGTCGAATCATTAGAAACCTGATTTCATTTGAGATAAATAACCAGTTCATCAAATTAGTCATTAGCTACTTTGAGGGCAAACGACTCAAATACTGCTCCTCAGAGGGCCCGGTGGAGTATGACGTATCGGCAGGTGTCCCCCAAGAATCCGTGCTGGGTCCACTGCAATAAAATTGTATGAACGACGGAGCTCTTCGGTTAAATCTTGGCCCCGGAGTGAGCTCAGTTGGCTTCAACCTTGTGGTTGTCGACAAAAATCTTCCAGAAGCTGAAAACAGGTGCAATGAAGGGGTTGTCAGCCGATGGCTCTCGATTGCAGGCTTTGAGCAGTCGCAAGAAAGTTAAAGTGGCTACTATTAGAATCGGGTTCGCAACAATACCATCCAGAAGAGCAATAAAATACTTGGGAGTCATGCTAGACACCAGGATATGCTTTTGTGATCATTTAAACTACGCTCACAAAAAGGCTACAATCTCAGCTCATTCTCTCGCGAGAATTATGTTGGCCAAAAGCAAGCGCGTAGGATGTTGCGGCAACGTGGACTAGAGGCAACGTTTAAGTTGAGCGCACTAAGAATCTACTCCGGGTTCCGCACTATTTTTGAAGATGCTTCTATGGCCATCGCAAGACTGATCCTTTTTGTAGATATGGCGCAGGAATTGCTCGATGTGCACTTGGCCTCCAGCACTGCAGCAATCGAGCCTATCCCAAGGGCTGTTGCCCGCATAGCTGCCAGATCGGAGAGCAAAGCTCGTCGGCAGATTCGTTGGAATACTTCAACAAAAGGGAGGTGGATAAACAGACGACATGGTGGTTTCACTTATTACCTAAGCCAGATATAAAGTGGGCATGGCTACTTCGGAGCATACCTTAAGCGCTTTAGTCTCGAGAGCTCAGACGAGTGGGACACTTTTGCGGCAGCGGTATAATTAAGGACGCGATACATGTGGCGTTTATCTGTCCCCACTATGAATCCTAAAGACACCAACTGGAGCAACGTCTAAACAACAGAATCACTCCATATAACTTCACCACACTGATGCTTGCAGATGAACAATATGGGGAAGCGGGTTTGGAGAGAGCAGCCAATAACCGGTGATTCTTCCTTCAGCCGAGCTAAGCAATACAAACTAGTACTCCCGCATGGTTAAAAGGAGGTCATTCATTATTATTACACACGTACTACCTTTTATTACTAATTATTGTAAGTTTGACAATATTTTTCTTTGCCTTCCTTTTCGATTGTTGTTAATTAGAGCCATATACGGCATTAAAAAAAAAAAAAAACACGTCTGCCTTGACCTGCCAATATTCTGCTGCTTCTTCGGATAGTTGTCCAATTGGCAACAATGCATCAGTGTTGCCGTTTTGTCCTTTTTCCGGACAGATCTGTCCTATTTTTGACTGCGACAGCCGGAAAAATTTTGAAACGTCCCCTGTCCCCTTGTCCTATTTCTATCCTTTTTTTAATTTTCTGAGTCTCATATATAATTTGTTATTTTCAACTGCATGTCATCGCTTTGATCATGATTTTTTGAACATTTTCAATGCAATGCAACCCTGTTTTATATGTGTTATCGAAATCTGACTTATCGAACATCGCTCACTCGAGTTATAATTGTTAAAAGTAAAGGATGCCGAAAGATACGTACAAACAAAAATTTAGAGATTCCTGAATGAAGGAATGCGACTTGAAGGATTGGGTTTGTCGGGATCCTAAAGATCCTGATAAAGCATTTTGTAAATATTGTAAATGCACGTTAAATGCTAAAATCGACCAGCTCCGCGCGCATGGGCATTCAAAAAAACATATGCAAAATGCAAAGCCCTTTCAACAAGTAAACAAAATTACATTTAAGCCCCTTGTAAGTAGTGCGAGTTGTAGGCAAGAGGCGGCACTTGCACTGTTTTGCGCACAACATTGTGCAATAAGCCCCATTGGTCATTTAAGTGAATTGTGCAAGTTACAATTTGATGCGAAAGAAATACAATTGCACAGGACAAAGTGCACATCAATAATTAAAAAAGTTCTGGCCCCGCACTTCGAAGAAGAGTTGAAAATTGAAGTAGGGGAAAACAAGTATAGCTTGTTAATTGATGAGTCGACCGATGTTTCAATTAATAAGATGTTAGGTAAGAAACTATCTTTAGCACCTAAACAATTTCAATAATTACATTTGAATTTTCTTCAGGTGTCGACATAATCTATTATAGCCATCAGCGGATGGAAATAACGTCAACACTATTAGGTCTGATTGAACTGGAAAATGGAGACGCAGAGAGTATTGCCAAGTGCCTATTGTCCGAATTAATAAAACGGCAAATTCCGGTTAAAAACCTTTTTGGCATTGGAACAGATAATGCCAGTGTAATGGTGGGTAATAAGAAAAGTGTTTTTGTCGAATTGAAGAAGGTTGTACCGTCCTTAGTATTAATAAAATGTGTGTGCCATTCGGTACAATTGGCGGTGAATGCAGCATGCAAAAAAGCACTGCCAATGTCGCTTGAATTTATTGTCAGCGAAACCTATTCTTGGTTCGCAAAAAGTTCAAGTAGACAGATGGCTTACAAAAGATTGTACGAAGCCATAAATAATGATAAGGTATGGTGGAGTTGTTATATTTGTGGTACATATATAAAATTAACATTATTCTTCCAGATTATTAATTTGTGTACCTGTTTTATATATTAACCACGTACTAAATATATGCGTTGTCCTGAAACTTGTCCCAAGTAAATATTATATGTTATATGTTGTAGTGTTTGAATTTGAATTAATTTTTGTTTTTATATATATTGTTTTTCAATAAGGAACCCCTTCAGATTCCCAGGGTGTGCGATACGAGGTGGCTCTCTATTGAGCATGCCGTGAAACGCATATTAGCTCAGTGGATAGAGTTAAAGCTCCACTTTGAGACATCAGCTCTGGCAGAGAAATGCCACAAAGCAACAATTTTAAGTGATTTATACACGGGCACAAATTATTTGTACCTTATATTTTTAAAACCCATTCTTGAAGTGATGCAACGGATCAATAAAAACTTTCAGTCAAATAAGTCAAACCCGACTAAGCTATTGGGCGACTTAATATTTGGAATAAATTACTTTCGCTCAAAGGTAATACCACCTGACTGCGAAATTAATATTCTAGAAGAACCATTTGAGACCCATAAAAAACGTGATTTATATCTAGGATACGAGTTTGAAACTCATTTAAAAAAAATCAAAAACAACATCGATGATGAGGCAGAGTTGACTATTCGTCAACATTGCACGGAATTCATTATTGAATTAATTTGTCAACTAAAGCATAGGTACAAGAATTCTTTTTGCATTATATTTAAATATTAAATAACATTTTTTTTTATAATTTTCAGATTGCCAGATAACTTCAAAATTTTGAAAAATATAGATATTTTCTTAGTCGAAAATATTTTGCGAGCTAACAAACAATCGATAGTAGAGATTTTGGAGATCTTTGATAAAAAAGGCGAAGAAATTGAAAAAATTGTTTGTCAATGCAATACAATTCATCTTCAGCGATGGGAAAACCAAAAGAACACGGTAGCGTTTTGGGCAGAAGTGAAAACGTTTATGGATTCTGCTGGCAACAGACAGTTTCAAGATTTGGCAGTATTTGCCTTAAATTTGTTGTCGCTGCCATGGTCGAATGCGGAAGTGGAGCGCGTGTTCAGCCAAGTTAACTTGGTGAAAACAAAGTTAAGGAACAGGCTTCACATCGATACGCTCGATTTTGGCAGTTAGGTAAGTTGTTATTTTTAAAAAAATACTTACGTACAACATATTTCAAAAAAATTAAATTTTCTTCTTATTCAGATTTGGATTACGTCGAAACGGAACTTGCTGCCATAACTATGAAGTGCCTGAAAAATTTTTGCGCCAAATCGGCACAAACATGAATGTTTTAGAATCTGAAAATGAAACACTCGACGAAGTGTTATTAAATTTGCATGAAAATGTATAAATTTACTTAAACTTTTTGTTTTATTGAAGAAAAAATTTTTAGTCCTATTTTTTTGTCCTATTAAAAAAAAATCTGTCCGTTTTTTGTCCTATTTTCTGGGTCAATCTGTCCTATTTTTTCGCCAAGCCAGCGGCAACACTGCAATGCATTTTCAATTATGCTAGCTCCATGTAATAGAATTTTATGCATCGTGGGGGTCATAGGATGCCAACCATATAACTTTATATATAGATTTGCAGTTTCTAAGGCATATGCATCGTATTTGGCAGTATCAATTTTGAAGCCACTGGAAATGGCTTCTTAAATAACTTTAAATCTATATATGTATATGTAAGTTCATGGTTTATTCCTGTAATGTCAGATGCCAAATAAGTGTTTTCGTAAAACCGCCTACTAGTATTTCCATCATTTGTGTTGCCAATGTTGGCTTTAGGCATGTCTACCAATAGTCCAGTTTCTAATCGAAATCGTTCTTGTATTATTTTTTTTGTCTGTTCTTCTAATGTTTTTTTCTTCAGTTGTCTTTCTCGCTCTATATTTTTTTATTGGCAATTTATATGCCAGATGTAAAATGCTTTCAAAGAGTCTTATCCTGGCGTGTAATATTGAAATTCCAAATTCTAATGCTTCAGGACATACAACATTTTTTTTACTTAAATCATTGAAGTTCTTTGATGTGGCACCACATACATATGTAACACCGACTTGTTGAGGCTGTGTTAGTTGTCGCGTTACACACTTTTCCAGCGTAGTCCGGCTTTAAACATGAACACGTGTTCATGTTTTCAATGGAATTTTTCGCAAGTCCCGTTAGATTTCCAGAAAAATCCGGTTTGCCATCAAGGTTGTTATACAATTTGTGTACATTTTGGCAAAATATTGTGTGATTGATATTTTGATTTTTAGGCTACGGCCACAACCACTGTGCACAGGGTCTCGAATTTTTTTTTTTTTTTTACCGGCGCGCAAAAACTTTGAATAAGTATATTTCGTGAATAGGTGGCTATAGGTGGCCAACTATAACTTCATATAATTATTGAAACTATGCATAACTTATTAAATGAAGAAATATTACAGGGACGGACAGGGAAAGTAGTTATAAGCCCCTTTGAAATTTTTATTTTTAGAAAAATCTGTCTCAAAAAATGTGGTCTTTAATAACAATGCTAATGTATGCAAAAAATTCTTAAAATTGGTCAGTACTACATAACACATAAAGATACATATCTGGACTATTGATATCCATCACAATTTCTTTGATAGTAACTTTGCAAAAATAAATATTGACTTTGGAAAAATGTATCACTGAAAACGGCGAGAATTAATATAAACAGTGTGAATGATAATCGAAGTTTGACTACCTGTAAGTCGGCGCGGGCGCTATTTTGAATGGTGGGAATGATGAAGTTAGTTTCTCGGAAGTATCTCCTAACAATGTGCATCAATAGTTTGTTCTTTAAATTTTTTTTTTTTTTTTTACTTTTGGCCGCCTAATTTTGCAAAACCAACCTATGTGCATCGACTTCAATAGATGACCAACACGTCAATAAAGTATAGAAGTTAGCGCTCAAAAATCGTCAGTTGACTGTTGAAGACCTTACTGATATGATAGGAATATCAGAAGGATCTGTGAAGACCATTTGTGTTTCATCGAGAGGGGATTACTTTGAAGGGGATGAAATAAATTTACAAGAATACATACAGATTTTTCATTTTACAAACAAATTCATTATACTTTTTGTCCACAATAGAAAAATATAATGGAGTTTCGCACTCTTTTCCACCAAATTATTACATATTACCTTAATGAATAGAAAACAATAACTCGCAATGACTTAGAGACAGTTCATTAAGAGACATCTAACATTAAATTCCGAATTCGAGGTTTGTAGACCATATGAAAAGAACTGGCACAATGGATAAGCTAGATTAAAAGTCAGCCATTGAAAGAGGTAAATGGGTTATATATGATAAGAAAGAGGGTAAAAACATTCACACTTATTCGCAAAGCTGCCAAGATCGACCCTTTTTCATAATTTTCCATTATATGTTCCTTCGCTCGAAAGATCAACCCTTTTTTTTTAATTTCGTCGTTCTATGTTCCTTCGCTTCTGGGCTCTTCGGGCTCCATACTTCTTATGTTTGTTCGCATGTGTGCTCGAGCTCGCGAATATTACTTTTTTCTCTACCCAAGTTCTGTGGAAGTTCTGCTCGCAAAATTGTTGTTTGGTTTTTCTTGTTTGGCTCCCAAGTCAAATTTTCGTGCCCAGTCTTGCTCTAGATAAATACATATATGGTATCACTGCTGAAATTTCTGTTTATGAAGGTAATTTTTACTCTGCAGCGTCGTGGTTTTACACCAAAGCGTTTAATTACTTTTCAATAAAGGAATATCCATTTACTAGTGTTCAATCATTATTAAAATCGTATGGGAAAACAGCTAGCCTTGAGGTTCAATCAGGCCGACCTTCAACATTAAGAGCCAGAGATAAGCGACAAATTCTCAGTTCAGTCCACTCCCCCACAATTACCAGACCTCAATCCTATTGAGTCATGTCTGTCATGTCATGTCTGAAATTTGTTGGATAAGAGGATCCGGAAGCATCAAATATCGTCCAAAGCTAGCCTTACTTCGGTTTTGCGTTCTAACTGGGATAAAATTGTCGAAAATGACACCAAACCGTTAGTACGGAGTATGCATCGTCGTCTGCTAGCAGTAATTGCTGCAAAAAGAGGGCCAACCAAATACTAACATGCATTAAGCTAAATTTTTTTGAGTTTACTTAAACTTTTTTGGTAAAATTTTCTTGTTTATTTTTATGAATTTGCATTTTTTTTTTTTTTTTTGTATGTTAAAATGGATCAACCTCAAAACTTTAATGTTGCCAAATATTAAATAAATATATCTTAGCACATTCATTTTCATTTCATATCATTTACTTTTGTTTTAGCCACTACTTTTTCAAATTTTGTCAAGAAAACTTTTTTTGCTGACTGTATGTATATACAACCAATATCCCAGCTAGGTTTGTGCAGATTTACTATTATAAAATTGAATGTATAATATCGATTGACTGATTTTCTCTTTTTGTAAGTAACATTCAAATCCAAAGAAACAATTAAATGGCTTTGTCCACTTCACATATTCTACCGGCACTTTCATATACATATGCACTCAAATTCGCGCTTTTATGCAACAGTTTACTCGTAACAGGCCCTAAACCCGGCCATTAAAAAGATATTAAAATCTCCAAGAAAACTACTGGAAAATTGGTGTCTCTATTGGATATGCAGTTAAATTGAGTGCCTAATGACAAGGACGAAAAATTCTTTTTTTTAAGTTTTTTATGTCGTTTTTTAAATAAAAAATTACTGCGTTTAAAATTTGTAAGAGTTTGCCGTACTGGGCACAAAATAGAGAAATTTAAAAGAATAATTCTTATCAATTTTTTTTGTCCAAGTGATCAACATGATCTTAAACGGTAATGATCGAGACGTCTAAAAGTACCATAACAACTATACACTAAGCGATCTTCATCTATTAAGTAATGAATATGGGAAATGGAAAGATTCAAGGAATCGTTGCTTCGTATCACGAATAAGAATTAATTTGACCGAATTTTCACTTCCTATTAGGCGCTGCATTAAATGAAATAGTCTTTCGTTAAAAATATGTATATTTATTTGATTAAAATAAATTCGATAAACCGGATCGATCGCTTCCATGGGAAATAATTGTTTTATCTTAATAATAATGGCACGGCTGATAATAGGTGTGTTGCGTTTACAAAGATTAAATTGTATGGAGATCATTAATAAAACAGAATTGTTTTTGATCCGAAACTTTATTTTCGACTGGTCGTTTCTGTGAGAACTGTATGATATCTCTTCAGTATATATGTAGAACCCTTGACGAAATTTTTCACCACCTTTAAATTCAAGGTACAGTACCTTTAACATCTTGAATGAGTTTGCGTTCGTACAGACAGACAGATAGATGACAGACTATATCACAGTGACTCGTCGGGTTGCGACAGTATAAGCTAAGACCGGCATATTTTCGAAATTTCTTTTCTGTAGCTGAATATTTTAAGTAATGTCACTTTTTTTGACACATACTTCTTGTCATACTTTAATTAAATTAAGAAAATTTTTGTTTAATATTTGCAATTTATAATTATGTTTTCAAATGTTTATTAAAGAAATAGTAAGAAAAGTAGTCAATTTTTTTTAAAAAAAGCTAAGTAAAAGTTTTTTTAGTAAACATTTTATTAATTCGTAAAACCTAATTATTTTCTTTAATTTATTTAAATAACGGCACAAACACAAATAACTTAATAACTAACATCTCACACGTTACTACACTAGAGTTTAGACATTTGCCAATAGAAAGGCACCAATCTTTTGTCAAAAACTTCATAAATTATTATACCCTGTACCCGTAGGGTAAAAGGGTATATTAAAGTAGGTATGTTAAAGTCGCAAGAATGTATTTAACAGGCACAAGGAAGCGTTTCCGACCCTATAAAGTTTATATATTCTTGATCAACATCAACAGCTGAGTCGATATAGCCATGTCCGTCTGTCCGTCCGTCCGTCCATCCGTCTGTATGAACACCTAGATATCAGAGATTATAAGAGCTAGAGCCACCAAAGTTGGTATTCAGACTCGTTTAGTGAGTACACAGATCAAGTTTATTTTAAATTTTTGCCGTGCCTCTCCCGCCCCTGAAATTTGAAAAAAAGTGACTTTCTCTCGTAATATTCAAAATATTGAAATTACATACACATATATTTCCTAATAATATGTATTGGCTGATCAAATTTCATGAAAATCGGATGCAAAAAAGCCAAGTTATATGCACAAACTTTTTACAGGCAATCTCAAGGGGGCGGCAGCCGGGTAACTGAATGAGATGGCGTACGATTGCTATGTGTTTGGTCCTCGCATGCGAAAGAGAGAAAGAGATAGGGCTTGTTATCAAACAAACACAACGAAGAGTAAATAAAGGGCTCATTGGTACAGTGTATATCCGAGTCGGTGGTGCGACTTGCTTTCTTTATTTTTTTTTATTAAATGAACGAAAAAATTGAGCGGCCATTGTTGTAATAATGCTACATATGCTTTTTTACAAGAAAGTTTATAGCCTTAAAAATATATCTAAATATAAATGCCATTATTAATCTGATTTTTTCGTTACATTAAGGTACACATATGTATCATGAAGGAGGACCATATAGAAAGAACTAGGGACAACATTAACCGCATTACAATATATATCATTAACACTGCTAGAAAATTTAGAAGCAACTTTTGGACATGAGCCACAATAGATTTATTCCACACAATACAAAGCCTTTAAACGATTCTTTGAAACAATTAAAATGTAAAAAAATATTATTTCCTGATTGAAACAATAACAAGCACGATAAAGCCATATGACAGGAATAAGACCAAAATGGATTACATATGTATATATCCCACAAGGACAAAAACCCATGTCAGTAGTAAATGTATCTACAATCCTGGTGTCTCCAACAGGTTAAGCAAATAGACAAAAATGTTTACAATCGGAATAGAGACTTGCTAATGGTCTCGAGTAAAATGTTTTTTTAGGCACTGAAAAGCTAATTTTCTTTGAAATACATCTCCCGATTCGGTAAATTCAAATTACAGACAAAAATGGACAATGAACTTAACAATACCCACAAAACTTTTCAAAATTGCACAATACACTTGTACTTGAAAAATATATAACACACCTTCTATTTATTTCGGCTCGTTTCGGACTATCGTAAGAAAGCCGCTAACACCACAAATAAGTAATATAATGGCAACAGCTAACATTTACTTTAAGATTAGGTGTAAGATCCTAAATTTTAAATTCCAAAAACTTGTCGGGCTTTCTTGTCCATTGCTGGAAGTATTTACATTTCAATTGTTCCCAAGCGGCCTGGTAATTTTTAGCCAATTGCTTGCAGGTTCCATATGACAAATAAGGAAGGTCTTCGATTTGGAGTTGAAATCTTTCCCTTAGCTCCACCTTAGATCTAAGCAAGTCCAAAAAGCAACGAAGCAATTTATATTTGCTAATAGTCAAGGCAGCAAATGGAGTATCTAAATTTTTTTTGATAACACCCTGGCGTTTACCATTTACTGAGATTTCATAGGATCTGCAAGGAAAGTATTGCTATTATTAAGTGTTTATATACACAAAATATATTTTTTTACTTAATGCATTCAGGCAAATGCGACCAACTTAGGCCATTTGGTGAGGGTTTCTGTACATTAGGTTGTTGAGCATATGCAAATTTTATCTCTGAGCTTACGCGCACCAATGGCTGTTGCGGGTTATAGGAATGCATTTTAAATTCCTTATACTGCCATCGTTTGAAGATGGCTCTCTCTATGTTTAAGACATTCGCTTCAGAACTACAAAAATTAAAGCTGCTAAAGTAGATAGGGATGTAAATCAAGGAGTCAATAAGAGCACCCTGGACGCCCAAGACATTCCAGCGGGCTAACTTATCACTACACGACATAGATAAAGTACGTTCCCCACGACCTGGTTTGGTACGCAAGGCTCCTGGCGTCTGTTTCATGTCATCATCTACGGCATCCGCCTTGTTAATGAGCTTGGCACCAGTGTAAAGTATTTCCTGATCTTCGTCTATTCGGCTTCGCTTTACTTTAACCTGCTCCTCATCACCCTCGAATTGCATGTTAATGCAAGCATCTCCGCAAGGTGTATGTGTACTAAAAAAATGATAGTCATAATGCTCTTTCAATTTATAGCAAACTAACGTGCGGTCCCATTCAAAGATACTATCCGTACCGTTACTTAATTCGTGGTACAGGTACACCAGAAATGCTCGACGCGCCAAAACTTCGGCATGGGAGTCATTTAGAATGTAACCCTTGGGGCATTGTTTGTCCTGGCCGATGCATTTTGTTCCACAACCCAATGAAACAACTCTGCTCGTGCCGGATTGACCATTATGTTCAACAATACCGGCAAGCACTGTCCACTCGTTGTCCGTTGGCTTTCCCGTCTTGGGCAGCGATTTTAGTTTTTCAAAACAAAGTGTAGCTATTGTTTCTATGGAAGGTTCCATAATAATAATTTGTTTCGTGGCTTCTGTCGCGACGTGATAAATTAAGTGAGAATTAAAAAACTATCGATAACGCCATCGATTAATTTATAATGTCGACTTTGTAGAAACAATCGAAGTTAGTTCCCTTCCATTCATTTATAGCCTTTTCCCACACAGACCAATTATAAAGATAAAGAGGTAAATATTTTTTAGATTAAAAATAGAAAGTACTGCCAAACTACTTACTTTCAGCACCAAATGTATTTCATACCGATAAAAAATTTACATTTTACTTTTTATTATTTTGAGCAATGGATGCTAATTATTATTATAAAATACAAATTTACCAATACATTTGGGATAGATCAATATATTTTGTATTTTTACATTTGGTTACTCTGCATATCTTTATTTATTATATATTTTATAATATGGATAACAAAAACCTTAAAAAATTTTTTTTACTTTCTGCGAAGGTTTATAAAAACTTCAGTAAAACAATGAAGGAGTAAACAATTGTCTTAAAGTGTCCACATCGATTACACAACATACATACACTGTCGAACTGCAATTTAAGTATGTGCCATTCATAGCACAAATTTCTGACTAAAATGGGGTTTCTGGCCAATTGTTTTTATGGGACCTATGTATATGACATAGCCGCCCGATTTTGATCAAATCTGCCACAGATGTTAAAAGGTATATTAAACAAACAAATAATTTTTATCAAACAGTCAAGCCAAGGTATGAGCATAATCGTTCTTTAGTTTACCTCCTGGTGAGAGCCAAATGGGGGTTGACGTGGGATTGTACAAATGTATACGAATATTTCTACCGATCCCTAAAGATGCGTTACGTGGGAATAGAGCTTTAACCTTTAAAAATGTCTTTGCATTTCCATTGCGTACAGTGAAACACAATGACTTCGATGAACAAATTTTGTTGTTTCAGAATTCTGCACAATAAATTTACTTATAACTCACTTCGGTTGAACTTTTGTTTTGAAGCAAGCTGTGAAAATTGAAAGAAACATTTTGAACTAATTTAGGTTGATTGGTTTTTAAATTGACAATATATTTTGTTCTTGTAACGAGAAACTTGACAATTTTAATTGTAATTATTGTAAGTAAATAATGATTTTAATAATTACTTCTTTTTTTTTTTGCTATGATTATTAATTTTCAGTATTAATTTTGGTGTGTTCAATTCATCAGTTAATCCATGTAAACCTTTAAATTGTCTCCTTGAGTCATATACTTTTCGTGACCTAAGTACATATGTATATTATTGTTACATTATTTTGTATTTATTTAAAGAGGGAATACAAAGAGTCCAGCCATACAACGAGACGAGTTTGTATAGCCATGTCCGTCTGACCGTCCATCTGGATCAAAGGTGGGCGCAAAAATTTGACTTCGGGGCCAAATAACAAAAACCTATTACAACAATTTATCGGCAAAACTAAGGCAGAAAAAAAGGTCGTGTTCGCGACCTCGAGCACATACACCCAGCGACAAAAAAAAAAGCCGCACTTTAAGGTTATTGCAACTTTTGCCTTCTCTAGCTCGGGGTTTCCCCAAATTGTATTCTAGTCGCTTAACTTTTATTTTGGGGAATCCCCTCGATTGTTTTCTTCACTTTTTGCAAAATTTTCGACTTGTCGGTTGCTAAAATTTCATTTTGCGGAGATTCAATTTGGTGAACATTAAACATTATGGTTAAAGGAAAACAGATGACCCTCACTGAAAAGGCCAAAATTATTGCTTTGGCTCAGCAAAACGTGTCGAATCGTGAAATAGCTAATAAAACTAATTTTAATGAAAGTTCAGTTCGACGCTTTTTGAAAAAATATCGTGAGACGGAGGAATTGGGGAGGACGAAAGGATCAGGCAGAAAAAATTGCACAAATGAACGGGAGAATCACGTTATTATGAGAACGAGCCTCCAGAATCGCTTCAAAAATGCCGTAGAAATTGCATCTGAAGTGCATCAACGATTTGCGAAAGAAATTTCGGCTCGGACTATTCAACGTCAGCTCAAGGAGATGGGTTTAATAGCAAGGACACCAGCCAAAACCTCTTCTCAACTTAAACTGGGCGAAAAATAAGCAAAATTGGGGTCAATTTGAATGGTCACGGATCATATTTTCTGATGAGTCCAAATTTAATCTTATTGGACCCGATGGCTGCTTGAAAGTTCGGCGCAGAAACGGAGAGCGATATTCGGAAAACTGCTGTGTTGCCACTGTTAAGCATTCGCCTTATGTTATGATATGGGGATGCATTTCCAAATACAAAACAGAATCACTTATTATGCTTCAAGGGATGGTGAATGCAGAGAAGTACAAAGAAATCATTCTCAGTGGACTTGTGCCTAGCATTGAGTCGATTACTGAAGGAGAAAAAGAGCCCATATTCCAGGACGATTCTGCACCTTGTCATCGGGCGCGCTCTGTAAGTGGATTTTCAAGAATTAGTCATTCCGATCATTTTTTAATAAACTTTAACTATCCGCTAACCACAGATATCAATTTTGAAGTCAGAACTTGGGATTGAGTCCTTAGATTGGCCAGGGAACAATCCTGACCTCAATCCTATTGAAAATGTCTGGGCCCTTATGAGTGCCAAAATACGAAAGAAAAAGCCAAAATCATTACAGGAATTAATGAAAACGATTGAAAAAGTGTGGTTCGAGGATATAACGGCGGAGTATCTGGAGACTTTGTACGAGTCCATGCCGAATAGGGTCAAATGTGTTATAAAGGCCAAAGGTGGCACTACCAAATATTGATAACTTTATAATTTAATTTAAATATTCAGAATGAAATATTTTGGACTATATTATAATTTATTTTAACAGCAAATAGTTTAATTAATATGAAAAAATTTTGTTTTTGTTGAAAATTCTTTGTTTTTTTACTTAATAATTTTTTTACTTAAGAGGACCAACTTAGTGAAAAATCAATTAATTTGTGTGATTTCAGAAAAATTGTTTTTTTTAATTGGATAAAAGACGTATAAAAATTAAATTTTTAAAAATGTATGTGGAATTGATTGATAAATCCAAAAAAATTTTAAATTAATCAATGCATTGAAATTTAGACAAATCTCTGAGCAAAGAACGCACCAATTTGCAAAACGGCCGGGTGCGGCTTTTTTTTTTGTCGCTGGGTGTAAGTGACGAAACATAGAACGAAGAATGTACAATGGCCACTGATATTTCATATTTTTTTTAATTTCAAATTTAATTTTCACGAATACTAAACAACCCTTGTGTTGTGTTGGTCGATTTATTGATTATACCGTAATGTATCATCTTATATATATTATTTTATTTTTATATTTATTCTAATTTTCTGCGCTTATTGTTAAAACTATATTTACCTATTTACTTCAAGGGATAATATTGTGTGTAAATTTAAAGTGAATCCTGTATACTGCTTTTGAAAAACATTAATGACTCGTGCTTGATCGAAGTATTTTTTTTTAACTTTGATTTTTTAACAATTTAACAAAAAAAAACTTCGATCAGGCATTGTGGATGAATAAGATAATTTTTCTTGTCTGATTGATTTTAAATAAATCTCCAAGGACTTGTGATGATCACCCCAAAAAGGAACGGGCTCCACACAAACTGCGAAAACTTTTACAACTATAATTTAATTTTTTTTTTTTTTTAATTTTGTATGATAGATAATTTTGTAGAAGTGAACTCAAAACATGATGAGTTAAAGCTATATTTTTATTTTTGTAAAATAAAGTAATGAACTAACAAACAAAAAATATTGAAAATCATAATTTTCTTTAGCCCTCTGACTACCCCTAACCCCTTAATATAGATTTACTTACTACATAATTATTAAGCTTAACAACTAATAGAAAGTTTATATTCGCTTACCGAACTTCGCTGTTCACTCAATATAAATGATAGATTTGAAAATGCGCGTTCCACCGACACTTGAATTGCCGATGTAGCCAGAACTACCTATGCGACCGCAGCTAAATAAAAAATACCAACTGTTTAAATTAAACGGATATCGGCCATATATGTACATATTATGTCGAAGCTATCAATGTCCCCATAAAACCTCTCTAGTTTTGGAAACAAAGGCGCTTGCTTGCTGTCTGAACTTGATCCAAATAGGCCGAAAACAGAGAACACTCTCAAACTGAGGATATGTTTGAAGTATTTAAATATGAGGACGCAAAGAGATCTTCACATTGACTTACTAAATAGGCACATAATGTAATGATTAAAATATTTCCTTCATTTTAGTTTAATGCAAGTATTAGTTTTTGATGAACACAAATGTAAATATTAATTTAAGATTTAAAGAACTATGTATGTAAGAGCACAAACAGGACAGCAATTTTAATCAAACTACAATATACAGCTTACATGTTTAAGCTCGATTAAACGAAATGCAATTTTCTTTGAATTTTGATTTGCCAAAACTTTTTGATTATTCATCAACATAGAGTTTATCCGTGGATTCATGTAATTGCGGGCAACACCACTTCATTTTCTAACATTTTTTCTCCTTACTTTTATCTGAGCCTATAATTTTTTGTTAATGAAATTTTGACTATTTTCACATTTTACCTTTTGTTCCATCCATAACATTAAAGAAATCACTTTAAACCAAGTTTGTAACTTGAAGCGTTAAGGTCGCCTGACAAGTGTTTTTAATATACGTCTCCATCCAATTCCAATCAGCGTCTAGACAAAATTTTGTCTGGGAAGTCAGAAACTCGGTCAGCGTAACAATTTTGGAACCATTAAAAGTTTAAGTCGAATTTCATCAAATTACAACATCGAGTAATGAATGAATGATGTTTTGTTTTTTGTTTTCGATTAAAAAAGTCTATATGTTTTTAAACATGTTAACTTACATATTTTAAAAACAAAAACCAGTGATTACTTACCTACTCATTTCTGTGCAGAGCGATTTGTACAACGTGCGACAGCAACTTATTTGATCGCTTATCTCCTTCACTTTGTTTACATCAAATACGCACAATTGCAGAGTGCGCATCCAGTTCTATGGAATCTAGTTTATCCATCTCATTTCCCTTATCATCGGAAAAAGGAAAGTCCTCCTTTACGGGGTTCATGCCAAGTGAGCTTTAAATTGGATCCATGATTTCTCTAAACCCTTCTCTATCCAAAAAGAAAGAAAGAAAAAGGTTGCCATCTATGGTGACAATTTTCACTAATGACGAAATGATTTCTTCCTCACTAGTGTGATACATTACTCTTTCTTTTTTCCCAATTGGTGTTTCTTCGGAGGCCTCTGCATCGTTCCGCTCACCAAATTTTACCGCATGCTTTGTCAGTAAATGTCGTTTTAAATTTGTAATATTAGTACCGACCAATTTTGTACCTGAACCATTACATGTGGATTTTTTCTCTTCCGGATTAAATTAAAAAAAACTTATGAACCTTTTTTTATTTAATTCCCTTTCCATTTTGGCTAAAATTGACCGTACGCACTAAAGTCAGAAACGCAATTAAAATGCTGTTAAAGTGCAACTTGATGCAAAGTATTAAACGACGTAGTAGGATTGGTAAGTATGTTATTGCGCGGCATTTTAATATGCATCACTCGCTCAAAGATGTTTCGCTTCATTTACTCTACTCGCGGTCCAACTGCAACAAAAAGGAAAAGAGAAAAATGTTTGTTGTCCGAGCGCGAAGAGCCGATGAATTCGTCAGCGCGAGTATTTTTTTCAAATACTCAGTAAATAGTCTTATTTAAGGGCGACGCAAAATACTCAATTGCTATTTGCGAGGTATGCTTAATATATGTCAAAGATATCGTTCTTGTTTTTTCATTCTGGAAATTTTACATATATACATTTTTTGAAAATGTATGTACATATGTACATCAATGAATGTAAAACTGAATGTAAGAATAAAAAAAAACCACCCGTTCCACTTGAGCATACCTTGCCTCACCTGTCATTTTTAAATTCGTTTTTTGTTTTGTTTTTTCTTAGGGGGTGAGCGCAAGCAGCTTTCATTTATATACATCCAGTATTTAATATACTGTCACTAAGACAACAACGAAAAAAAAGAATCGAAACGATACTGTATATGGGTATACCGTGCGAAACGAGGCATAAAAAAATCTAAAATAATGATCAGCATAACAAATTGATAGTGATGAAAGCGAAACAAATGCCAACTACAAACAAACCAACAATTTCAACAACTTCAGCTGATTATCGGGTTCAAAACGGAGGCTGTAGTAGAGAGGAGCGTGTGAGATCTACTCAACGGTTTCAGTGCGAACGCGAAAGAAAACATAATGCGGCAGTCACTAAAAGGGATCAAGAGGAACAGTTAAAAAGGTCTGTGGGTGGCAAGCGAAGGACAATAATGATGTATCAACAGAAACAGCAAGTAAAATCAAAACCAAAGCCGGAGGCATGTGTCAAAGAGACGAGACTTGATAAAGACATGGTTAATCAACAAGAAAAAACTGACGAGATTACACTGAAATCTCAGTTAAAGTATTTGGCTTGCTTGTCGGAGTATGAATTTGAGAAAGGATTCAGGCAATGGATGGATCAAGAGGGCATAGCTCATGAGATGCATGCTCAACTGCGCACGGATCTTATTAATTCTTTCAACAAGACATCGTTAGGTAAGCCAACTATAAAGTTATGTTATGCGAATAGATCGTTCAAAATGTAGGTGCGTTGAATCAGCGTTTAAGAAAGAACCATATGTTAAAGTAGATTTGTTTTGTAAGGGGCATATGATTTTCATAAGATGAATCTCTTTTTTATATTATTGTTTTCCGTTTTTTTCCCCTTTGCAGGCCGACTTCTGAGCAAGACTGCTGCCAATCAGAAAATAGACGCTTCTCCCCATTGTTTGCTTCTTTCTCCCTTGGCAATGGCTCTACACACTTTGGTGGCTGAATTTTTGCATGTTCAGAATTGTCACTATACTTTATCGGTATATTGTAGCGAGATGCCTCATCGTCATACTCTGCCCAATTTCGAGGGTCGTTCTGAGTTTCGATTTACATCCGAAGAGCTAAAACAAATTTTAATAGCTGTACTAGGTCAAGAAGATCATGTCGAGTTAAGTAACATGGTGCAACATTTCTATCTGGATACCAAACTTCAGAAAGACAGTCTTTTGATTGCCTTGGTGAAGTGTTTGGTAGATTCCTGCAGTTCCAAAACTCGTAGTGAAGGGAGAAATCATGCAAGTACAATGACTAACCAAAGTTCGGAAGCGCTGGCAGCAAATCAAAAATCTATTCCAAATGTGGATACTGGTCTATCGCCACAAACAGATAAGCAGGAGATGATCACAACCAACCATGGGCGTGACGTGTTTGTTGGACCGCGCTTATCGGAATCGATACATAACGTGGAGAAGCTTCTAAATCAATTGATTCAGCAAATAATCCGTCTTTCCCAATCATGCGCCCCCCCGGTCGAAGTAGTTACCCAGACCGCTTTTGAGAAATTACTTAGGCAAGAAATAGATGAGCGTGAGCGTTTACAAAAGTTGGGCCAGTCTGTAAATCTCGAAAATCTATTGATTCAGCTACCTGTTAATAAACAGGCTACGACGATCACGGCCCCCTCTGGTGACACGAAAGGACAGGATCAGAACATTGCTGAGATAGTTAAATCTCCAGCTGGTCCTATTAAAATACCACCTCAAGAGGCGTCTGTACCAAAGATGCCACAGCTCCACCCAGAACAACTTTCCAGCTTAGCACGGGTGCGCCAAAGCATGAATCGCCTGCAAAAAAAATCTAGACATCCGCAAGCTTGCATGTATCTGTCGATTGAACGTATGGAGACACTGCTAAGTGAACTCTCCGGTTGTATGACGCTGCTAAGCAATGTGCTCAATCTGACCTTGGAACAAGAACATGCTGTGGGCCTACATAAAGGTTTCCAGACAGGTTATCGTGAGGGGTTTTCTCATGGCCATTTTATGGGCGTTCAAGAGGGAAGAAAGAAAACAGTTGAAAAATCCGAATTAGTAATGAAGGAAACAAGCTGTCAGACTGACAACTTGAATATAAGCTACAGAGCCAACATTGGAACAGCTTCTACGCAAACGCAATTCGACCTAAAAAAAACGACCGAAACGAAGACTGTTAGTGCTACACAAACCACTCAATCTATAACTCATCATAAGGCTATTGGCGTAGACTTTGAGGGTTCTCGAAAAATTCGAGATTCTGCTGTGCAGACCAAGCAGCCAGAAAAAACTTATGAGGAGTGGATACAAGAAATGTTGAACAGTGGTAGTGGGCAAATATTCTTGGAGCGCGTTGAGCTCTCTCTGAATAAAGCACTAGAGCTGCAAAAGAAGCGCCTGGATGAACTGCACAATGTGAAATTGCGTCATTATACTGAAATGTTACGACTTAGTCGCCGTAAAAGCTCATGGCGGGTATGTAAATAAAAAATATGAGACCGTGAAAAACTTAACCAAATGTCTTTCAGACCCTGTGTCGTCGCGTGGAACGCGACTCTCAGTCTTCAACAGAAGCAAAAAAATTGGTTCATAAGATTTATTGTTTGTTGGAGCACTATGAATCGCATCATCGGATTTTGGCTGAGAAGATACATGAAACGGAACTGGCAGCTGATCAAGCAGCACGCATTATACCCATATGGAGTGAGGCGGATGTGGGTGTTTCAGGCACTGGCAAGCCGCCCACCTTATCGACAATTGGTGAAGTGCTTAATCCTACAGCTACAACGTTATCAACAGAAAAACCTTCACTGCATTCTCTAAGTAACCAGCCGGGGCTCCCACGTTATGCAGCGACAAACATTGAAATGGGGCTATCATACCCTTATCAGATCTTAGCTGTAGCTGCACCAAAGCTAATGGCTTCACAAGCACCTCCTATACCAGCTTCCTCCAATGGCGACGAATTACCACCAACCTTAACTAAATGCATTCCCCCTGCTTCATCAATAAGCATAAAACCTAATTTACATTCCTTAATTAACGAAAAATCTTCCTGCCCGGTAGCTTTATTAGACACGCCAGATCAACCTTTAGCAGCCAGCTTTGACGAAGCTCTGCTAAGTGCCAAGTATGTAAGAGATTTGTTTACTCATGTTTATTATTTTTACAACATCACTTCGTTCTCTTTACAGAAATCGTATGCTTTCTCTTGAACGCGAAAGTGATCTGCTTGAACAGAGTTTTGTTAGCTACTTAGAAAGAACACGTTCTCAAAAGCATACATCCTCATCTAGCCATAGTTCAGGTCATCATATTCGTGTTAGTTGTCTGCGCGAAAGTCAACAAATTCATCGGACTCTGGACAGTTTTCGAGATTGGCATCGACGGTTACACCTTGAAGATCAAATTGAGGACACTCAAGACGACCATCTCGTTGCATCAGCAGTAGAAGCACCACCTAGCATTAGTTCTTCTAAAAGTTTGGCAGAAAAAGAGCCGGATAGCTATCAGTTTACCAATGCTATCGCAGTGGCACGAAAAAAGTTATTTAATGAGATGTCCTCAACACGCTTGGCACAGCCACAATCAGTGTCTACAGGTGCTAGCCGCTTGCTCAAGAATTGGCTTCATAGCAATAAGTTGAGCATAAGTAGCGAAACAACGCCAATAGATATTGATGCTTTACCCAACAGATTTATGATGGCACCTGAGGTTACCATTACCGCTAGTAGCAGTAATGGTGAGATCAATCACGCCATCAATCCGGCTCAAATTGCACTAGATTGTAGTTGGAGCAGTAGTAGTAGCAGCACTGTTGGTTCCAGGGATAGCAGTTTTGTAACACTACCGGAGGTGGCTAATCCTAGTCGTAAACTTCAACGCTCTATGGCTAAAATGCATCAACTTTTTGGGGAGTCTATAAAACCGGCGAGACGACCCATGAGTGCTCCACTAAGTGGAAAAATTAAGGTGGAAGCACCTAATGTTTCACGGCCACAAACAGCACCCACAATATCCTCTCCCTCTAGTCCAAGGATTTTATATAGCCAAGATTTTTGGAAGCGCTTGCATCTGTGAGGTAAATATACAGTTGGTGGTTACTATAGTTTTTGAACAGGATCTAAGTACGCTTTTACAAAGAATTACTTTGCCTGTTCAGAAGGTGTTCGAGAAATGATAAATTTGATAACATTGCACAATAAAAGAATTGTAATTTAATATGTGAGTAGCATTAATTCAGGGCTGGAATGACTTCATAAATTTTATTAATGTCTACCATAAGGCTCTTTCGAACGACTTCAACAACAAAGCTATGCACCTGTTTTTGTCCATATTTCCTTAAAATGCCGCCCAGAACATTCTCCAAGGAATGCCATCTGTAAATTTAGGACTGCATCTATAAATGAAATGGAAAAAACCAATATTAAACTTTTGCGCAAAAAGTTTATGCCGACTTAAGGTAAAAAATAACAGTGTATTTTTTGTTCTAGTTACACAATGTATTTCGGACCCCATCGCAGACTGTCTTTTGATAGAATATAAAATTAAATAATTTAATATTTAAACAATCAAATAGAAATAACTTTTTACATATTTTCCCCATAATACGACGTCCGTTTCGTGATCCATTTTCAAGTTACATATGTCTAATACTTCTTGGTGTGTTTATACAATGTAGAATTTCCAATGTAAAACGTGCTCAGCAATGTGTTCTTTGTTGCAATTTGACATTTTAGTTTTAAAATTACATTTTGTTTTGAGTTCTTCTGAAAAAATGATTGTGTAAAAAGCAATTTCATCAATTGTTTTTATTTTACCCCTTGTCTCTCGCGTAACACAAGGGTTTCGTTCCTAGAAAAAAACCATGTTAACCGAATCCTTGGTAACCGAGTGGTTATTATCGGTCTAATCGTCACTATTGTAGAATACAATAAAAAACTTTAAAATCCGGTTGGAAGTAATGAAGATTAGCCTGCAAAATTTAATTGTCTTTTAATATTTGGATCAGAATTTATAACACATAAATTCAGGTTCACATTGAGTTAGGTCAAGATTTGCGGTGTTATTGTTGCGTGTTTGTTTCCCTTGGTTGCTTGGTGTACTAAAGACGGCGCGACAACTTACCCTCTTAATTCGTATTAATACAATTGAGAAGTTCATATTTTGAAACATAGTCTAAAGAAGCTTTTTAGTTTGCATATGTAAAAAATCTATCGTCGGTAACGGCACTCATTGTTCCGGCGGCCCAATATATCCATTTTACCTAAGGGATATGTTAATTAATAAAGTTTAAAATCAATAACTTCGGCTTTTTTACTAGCAATTACCATATAAAAAAATTGCAAATCGATACTCTGATAAAAAAAAACCGTTCCAAATATTATCAAGATCGGGAATGCGATATTTATATATTAACAGTTTTTCGGGTTTGAGACAACCTTTTTATTTGCTTGGTGGAATGTCTCAACCAAATTTGGTATTCAGATCATTTTTATAGTTAAACATCATATTGCCGAAATTTATCCTAATGGTCAAGGGCTGCAAGGGTATTAAAATTTCGGCAACTTCTCTAAAATATATGTAACAGCCCATATAAAATATGGTATATAAAAATCAATATGAACTGAAAGGTCATTTCGAATGAGGTCTACCTACATATACCGAAAAATATAGCCATTGCACTATGAGTGAATTGTCGATTATGGCGGCATAAAGTCTGAAAATACAAGAGTTTAGCAGCTTTTTTTTTTGTAAGTGTTACTAATATTTTACTTTGATTTTGGATTTTTTGTGGTCAATTGAGTGACGCCTTTATTTTTCTCTCCCTTAATAAGGCCTACGCTACAACAACAATTTCAATTTTTATTATAATTATTATTGAGGACAATTAAATTAAAACAAAGCAAAGCAAACAAAAAGAATGTAAAGCATTTTTTTTCACTTACAGCTCTCACACACTTATGACTCTCTTAATTCTGAGCTATAGCAAAAATCTCCTGCACAAAAAAATTAAATGCCGAGTAAATCCATCCATCTCTTATTTTCTATCCCTCTCATAGTCTTGTCCTTTCCTTTCTCATGTTCTTGCTCTAATCCCTAGCAACTTCTTTAAACAGTTAACAAGCTTCACTCTCTTTAAGTTTAATATTTCTCTCTTTAATCTTTGTTTCTTTCTTTTGCTTAAAAAAAAACAGTTTTCAGTCAGTCAGTTTTGGACCAACTACATTCTTTTCATGTTAAATTAATATACTTATGAATATCTGTAGCAAATGTAATTAAGAACAATTGACTACGTCCTTAAGCAACCAATTTTTGTTCGGAAAAACAGAAAAAACTGCAAATGCGCCAGCATTTACGACCTTTTACATAAAAGGGTTTTTCACTTTGACACCAATACACATAAGTAACGAACGGCCGAAGCTAGACCGGCTTTTTGGTTTTGTCTTGTTTCATGTCACAGCCTTTTCATTGCTAAAATCTTTCCCCGCTCTCTGCCTTCCTGCTGTTGCTTTCCGAATAAAATTTATTTTTCTCCCGCTTTAGCAAACCAAAAAAAAAAACATAAGTCCCTGACCTAGAGAGCATACAAAAGGCTTAACATTTCCTTGCACCAAGTATTGAAATGTTTCTTAAGCAGTTATTTGTATCAAGCGCAAAGAAAATGTGACAGCCATTTCTTAATTCCATTTTTTTATTTCGTTATCGTTTCTCATGTTCACGTTTTGTTTTGGGTTTGTTGCTTGATATTATGTTTATTGTCATACATTTTCTGTGCGCCAGGGATAGTTTAAAAAAATCAAAAGTCTAATAATAAACTTGAAACTTCCTATTCAAACAATTTTTTAATAGCTTTCAGTCTGGGTAAGAGCATAACTTGTTAAATCTATAAAGTGTTTAGTTATGACTTTTTATCGTATTTTCCTCAACTGGTCACCTATTTTCTTAACAATAGTCCCTTAGAATGTCTGACTGAAATTAACGATTTGGGTGTACTTATGGACCAAAAAATTATTTTTCAATTCTCATATTTGCACTGCTGTCGCTAAAGCTATGAGTGTTCTTAGGTTCGCTTAGATATGGTCAAGGAAATTTGACGATACTTACACAACCAAAATTTGTTTTAATTCACTTATCCGCCCTTAGAGTATGGATCTTGCGTATGGTCTTTTCAGTATAAGTCACACCAAACTCCTATAGAATCTGTACAAAAGCAGTTTCTGCTTTTTGCTCTTCGTGGGTTAAACTGGGATCGCAGCGTTTATGGGCAAAACGCCAGGGATTCCCCCTCGAAAAAAAAATGACGCAAAACGATTTAGGTGTTTCTTATTGTTAATGACACGTTATTGTCACCTATATACTTATGAAAATTTATTAATACAGTAGCTTCTTGAAAATGTACTATGAGAAGTCGGAAACCGGTATCGCGCTACAATGATATGAAAATGCTAGGCAACATAAAATTGTGTATAAATTAAAAGAATATTAAAGTCCATTATTAAAAAAATAATAATTTCATAACTTGAGTGCCATGTGTGCTTTTAGAACTTTGCCCAGTAAAAATGTTGTTTACTAATTCGAGTTTCAGCTACTGCGTAAACGGAGATGTTTTAAAATTATTGTAATAAAAGTTTGAATGAAACTTTTAATTTCTTCAATGGTGACCCCAAAATTATTTTTGCGTTCTATATTGATTCTTAAACACATTTATTACAGAAAGTTTTATTCAATTTAGTTTCATTTTCTTGACACTAGAAATTATAAGTACAACTATATTTTGTTTAAGGTCAATATTATTATTTCTGCATATGCGTGCTCGTAGTGTATGTGTAAGTGGTTATCTTTGTTTTTGGAAATTCACATATATTAAATCTTCTTATATATACTGAAATACATCTATAGAATTCTATGTAGCATGTAAAAAACGCCCATTTAGTTTGATTTTACAATGTTTTATATCCCTTTTTTTTTTTTTGATTTTATAAGTTTCAGTAAATGACCGACCGAGCAGTCTTTTTTGCAAGTTACCTCAACGACAGCGCTGAACAACCGTCTGTCCAAACATTTTGTTTACAAATTAGAGAAAGAAAGCTACAAATTTAAGGTGTCGTTAAAAAAATGAAACGAGAAAAGCATTTGTATTACCATTATTTAAAAGTAGCATTTGATGCATATGTATTTTTTTGTGTATACGTATACATAAATTATATATTTTTAAAAATTGGTATATGTATGCACATAATATATGGATTTATGAAAATCATATAATAATAAATATACATATATACAGCGGTGGTCACTAATTTGGCACACTTTGTTTTCCCCTATTTAGTAATAAGTAATTGGTACACTGAATATTTTAACTTTTCTGGCAATTTTAAAGACTTAATGGAATAACAAAACAAAAGGGTTATAATGGGTTGAACCCCGCCCAAAAACTTTAGAACGAAATAAGTAAATGGTACAACAACAGCAAATACTAAATTCATATAAAAAAATTGCATTTTTAAAGGTTTTTGTTTTTATTGGTCCTTCTTTATTGTTAGGCACTCTTAACATTTTTATCTTGGCCTGAAATTGATCATATTTTGAAGGAAGGGGAAATGCCAATAGCCAATGCCCCACTCATCAAAAATCGACTTCTTGAGTTCCTTTTCGTGTAAGTATTTTCCAAATAATACTTTTCACCAAAGTCGTTGCGAATTCTGTCGATGAGTTGTACAAGTTGGGCAGGGTTTATTTTGCTTGAAAAGCAACATATTGGACTCATTCTAGCATTGCAAATGCAGTCCAAAACATTAGCGATCGTCGTCGAAAATTCCTTGCCATTTAAGTCTGCTTTGCCGTCCTTGTGTCTCGATAGTAAAACTGGTACCCATTTGGACCATCATGACTAAATTTTTTTTTTAAATTAAAGTCGATATTTCACAACTCTAGGTTTCAGCATTATGCTTCTCAGCAAGTTTATTCGTGCAGCCTTGTGCAGGGTTTGTAAAATGCATTGTACAGTCTTGTACCCTTGCAAAAAGAGTATATTTAGTTTAGTAACTGTGTTCAACCCATAGTAGGAAGCATCTTTGACCAGCACAATAAGACAAATTCATACAGCCATGTTCTTCCGTCTGTCTGTCGGCCTGGATCAGCGTAAACTTCTCCTTGACCATACTGCAATTTTGAATGTTTCCTTCTAAATACTGATTGCATTATATATATTTTTAATTCAGCCGGGTAGGACTACAATGCCAAATAGTTAACATAGGTCAAGAATAGAGTTTTGGATCAATAACTCTGTTGTTTTCCATGGGAATATCAAAAAACATGGACTATGCTCCTGCTCCTATATTTTATCTCGTTGCAGCAATTGAGCGAATCGACATTGTACGCCAATATTTTAAAGCATAACTGCAACTTTTCATTATTAATAAAGAGAGCAAGTCGCCTCACCGACTCGGATGTACCCTGTACCAATGCGCCCTTTATTCACTCTTCGTTTGTTTGATGACTAACCCCGTCTCTTTCTCTCTTTCGCATGCGAAGACCAACTTATACCAATTGTATAACTTGGCTATTTTTTATCCAATTTTCATGAAATTTAATGAGCCAATACATATTATTAGGAAATATATGTGTACCTAACTACATTCTGATATTTTAAATATTGCAGGGGAAAATCACTTTTTCATGAATTTCAGTGGCGGAGGGGGCGTGGCAAAAAAATTTGTTTAAAATAATCTTGATCTGCGTATACACTATACGAGTCTGCATGCCAACATTGGTGACTCTAGCTCTTACATATATAAACTTTTTTATTATTCGAATATTTTTGTCTATGTAAAAAATAACACGATATATATTCCAAAAAGCTTTTGACGGTACTTTTTGTTTTGTTCCACAACTTATTATTTTAATGCATAAAGTATGTGTTATTTTGCGGGAACAAACTGGACTGCTACATATGTATGTATGGTGTTTTCTTGTGATTATAAAAGTGAAGGTATAAACGAATAATTTTTTTTAGTTAAATGAAAGGAACAGAGAGATAGGGTTAGGTTTTTTTTTACAATTCCTTTTATTCCTTTTTAACAGTTCAACGAAGACTTTTCGATTTTTTTTGAGTTCATAGGCCAGGAGTCATAATTTACGTTAGAAAAGGATATTCGATTAATTTTTTTCAAAAAGTGTATCAAATTAGTGAAGACCACACTGTATATTTAAATATAATAATATATATTATACACAGGTCCTCAAAATTTATAAATTGTTGTTCTAAATCGACTTTTTGTTCAATCAACAAAAGGTAAGGTAACGAAAGAGCCCAAACAAAGTGACTTGTTTGAACTGAATTAGCTAAATTCCTTTAGGATATCCAAACGTATAAAAAAGAAGAGAGTACCATGGGAACACACAAAACACATCAAGAACCACCAGTTAAAATATATACATATGCATATTTATGTTTTTAAATACATACAAATCTATGTCCTTTTCACTATCCCCGCTAAGCATACATTTCAGTAATGCTTCAGCAGGAGACAACAAAGGTACCTCTGTCGGGGCTCGAACTCAAGAACAGTAGTATAAGGTAAAGTAGGTCTTCAATAAGCCACCGACTAGGTCCAACACATACATATATTTAGAGTATACATGTATGTGTATGTTTACTTAGCAACTTATATATAAACAAATTAGAAAGTATTTATGTTTAAGTATATAATATAACATATATATATATACATATACCTTAGGGCGGGCAGGTCAACTTGTATGGAGCCTAAAAATGTGGTAAGCACTCACCAGAATCGGAATCTAAAATGATTTCATATACAAACTCCTTTTTTGTCAATACAAATTGCGTAGACACAAAGTTAAATGGGGAAGTTTTCTTAGAATTAATTGAAGATTCCGATTTTGATGGACGCTGGTTGCGAAAAAAAAATTGACCCACCTTTATTCACAAACTTGACATCTGCTACAACTAATTTTGAGTCTTGATTTATTACTCTTTTCTCTTTCTCTCTCTCTCTCTCTCTCTTTCATCTTTTAACTAACTCCAACTATTTTATGCACTATTTTTTCCGATAATTTAACTGTTTTGTTTTATTGTTTTTAACTTTTTAGTTGTGTTACACTTATATATATATATATTTATATATATTTATTAAAAAAACTTGTTTTTATCCTTAATTGTTTATCATAATATAAGACTAGTTTTTAAAGTTATTATTAGGACATGTAAGAAAAAAAAAAAAAAAAAGTTTTTTTCTATGGGAATTAATTTTATTTCAAAAGCCGGGTGGGGAATTCAGAGGACCGGTGGAGCAGGAATTTACATATATATATATATATATCTTTATATACTTATGCATGTGTATTTTTTAGTGTGTAAGTTTTTACATCAATTGTTTATTGTAAAGGGGGCAAGTGCCACAGACACATTATAACTGTTTTTACTTTTGCTATAATTATTGCTATTGCAGTTGTTGGTTGGAGTGTGTTTAGTTGTAGCAGTTTTTGGGTCGTATATATCATTTATGTTTCTTAATTTAGTCATTTTGCATCTCATCATATTAAATATTCTTTGCTGCCAATGCTTTAAATTTGCCTATTTGTATTTCCACCAATAGCTATCAAATGCCAATGTATATATATATATATATACATATATATATATATATATATATTTATCTATATATATTTTTTATTCATAGAAGTATATATATATAAATATACACCTACACATACCATTATAAACATATATATATATATATTTATTTATATATATATATACGATAAATAGTTCATTGTTTTTTGTTTCATTTTGGTGTTTTGCTTAAAATTGAAACTTTTAATGTGTGTAGTAGTTGTTGCTGCCACCGCCGCCGCCCTCACCACTCCGACGAGCTATTGCCACAGCCTGCCGTTGCTGGTCTTTATAGGTTACATAGACCAATCCCAAGGCGCATAGTTCGCCCGACCTATGGTTATAGTAGTTGAGTGTATTAACATAGCTTGTATTGGCATATTGATAGTAGATATAGGTTGGATGTGGTGCTGATGATGATTGCCCTGTTCGAATGACTCTTGTTGTTGTTGTTGCTCCTGCTGGTGTTGCTGCTGCTGATAGTTGTGATGGAGATGTGGCTGTTGTTGCGACGTAGGCCGAAGCCGGTGCATAATAGCCGAAGTGCAGGGGACTAGCGCGTCTGTTGTGTGATTGAAGTTGTTGATGTTGCGGTGGTGGTTGCATTGCTCCTGGCTGTAGGAGTGGTTGTTGCAAATTGGCAATGGCAGCATGAACACTTCACCTGTGAGATGCAGCTAATATTGTGTAAAGAAATTAATTGCGTTTTAAATAAATTTCTGTGCATTGTTATATGGATGCGGTTTTTGAGATCGTGTTTGTCTATTTGATCTACCTCTATGTGCCATATGATGGTAGCCTCCACCGCCACCGCCGACACCGATAACGCCGCCGCCTTGCATTGGTGGTGGCACACCAACTCCAACGCCCATGCCCATGCCCACGCCTACTCCGACATTGACACCGACACCATGATGCATGGGTTGCATATGATGCACTGCAGCAGCTGGATGCGGCATATTATGATTGTGGTGATGATGCTGCTGCTGCTGCTGCTGATGATGATGATGGTGATGATGATGCTGCTGCTGCTGCTGGTGGTGATGGTGGTGGTGTTGCTGCTGCTGCTGATGGTGATGATGTTGCTGCATATGCGTATTATGATGATGCTGCTGTTGGTGATGATGATGATGGGGCGGCTGCTGTGGCCCACCACCGCCACCGATCTGCGACATAAATTGTGCGGCCTTTGCCTTGCCATGCTCCTCGGCCAAACGAACCCATATCGGTTGAGATCCGCCTTCCGGAATCGTGTTATTTAAAGTTTTAATTGCCTCCTGGGCCTCTTCGCGCTTGTTATAACTGTAAGAAATATGTTTAATTAGAGATGTAGATGTAAAAACTGTTTAAAACTTGGCAATACGATTGGAATATGAGGGCTTCTACGGTACAAACAAAATGTATGTTTATGAAATTATTTTACAATGATAAAAGTTGTTTTGACCATTTCATGTTTGTATTTCAAAAAAATAAAATATACTAGTGTATATTTATGGGGCTACGTATGTATTTACATCCTCTGCAATATAAAAATAAATAAGCAGATAGACAGCTCATTTTTCGAAGTTAATGTGCATTCACCCCGATTGTAACAGTGGGAATTACTTACTTCAGCAAGTGATAACAATACTGTGTATTGTATTTTTGTATATTTAGTTAAGTTTTTTTTTTTTAACACAGAGAGGAAGCTCTTTACCGTATGTTTTGTTTTGCTTCCCAACGCTCTTCTGATCACTTTATTCTTCTGCCCTTACTGCTTAAGTATGTACCAAGCAAGGGAGCGCTAGCACAAGTCTTGTTGCCTTATATTCTGTTCTAGATTATTCTAACTTTATCGGTCAGCTTAAACACAAAGTTCTGCTAGCTGTCTAGCTAGTATAATTATCTTAAACCAAATCTCTTCTGTGTGAAATATTAACAACTTAAGCCAAATCTATTAAAAAATATTTAGTTTTTTATTGCTCAAAAAATAGTTCAATGTATCTGTAATATTTTTCCCAGGTTTTAAATGGATCCGAAATTAAAGAGATTAAAAGTTGCGCTCATCAAAGCAAGTAATTAGGCGTGACGCAGGATTTTTGCGTCTTTCTCGAAAACCAATAAACCAATCCTCCTGAAGTTTGGCACTTAATACACCCTTGCAAAAAGGGTATATTAATTTTGGTCAGAAATGTGCAACGCATAGAGGGAAGCTTCTCCGACCACATAAAGTATATATTTATATACTGTTCGTCCGGCCGTCTGGATCAGCGCAAACTCCTCCTAGGCCACTAAAGCTAAGGTGCTAAAATTGTGCATGTAATCTTTTATATACTGCTGCGGGCATTGTATATCTCGGATTCAGCCGGATCGAACCATAACATCATATAGCTCCGTATTCCTATATGAACGACGATCGGTCGAAAATGGAGTTTAGGATCATTATATTTGTTGTTCTCCATGGGATTTTAAACAAAAATATACCTATCGAAGTTTGCTTTATATCCAATACGTCCTGGCCAAATTTTATCAAGATCGGGTGACTATATCATATATGTAGCTCTCATTGTTACGATCGCCCTGAATACCAATTTTGGTAGAAAAAACATAAAACAGTCAATTTAATTGTCAACTTTTGACATAGAAGGTTCTTTTCACTTAGACGCCTATATGAAAGGAGATTGAAACAAAAAACTTGCAAGGGTATACAAATTTCGGCATTTCTCGTAAACAATTTTCTTTTATCGTTTTATTAAAAACTCAAATGTTTTTTGGAATTCTTATGAATATTATTCAAACTGTTTAAGTCAAATATTTTCTTATTCAGATAAAACAATGATTTTTGAAAATATGCTCAATTGAAGCCTCTGAAACCTATCAAATCCTTACACCCCACCCCTTGTTACATTACAGTTTCGTTTTTTCCAGTGGTAGTGTTTTGTAATCGATTACGTTACCGCTTTATTTTTTAAAAATTATATGGTACGCACTGTGGGTCTTTGCCGAAATGGCTTTGAAAAATGAACGCATTTAAGCCCAAAAATGTATATATGTAAATCGAAGGTATTCTTTGTTCAAAACTCGCAACTTTAAAACTAAATATTGGGCGACTTAAACAATCGGTCCTGGATCTTTTTATTTTTCTTAAAAAGTATGTGCATTCTTTGTAATCTTTTGCATAAACTTGTAATATCACTAAAATACTCGTACTTATTCATTCGCAAACAAAATTTTTAGCATTTTTTAAACTTTGATGGCGTAGAACTAGCAAGGATCAACTATTACCAACACAAGACGACGCGTCGTCGCATCGAATTGCTTCTTTTATTAGGTTTTTGGGTCACATTTTATTATTGCATATTATTTCTCTAGTTACTTTTTGTGCTCAGAAGCTGCTTATTTTCGGAGAAACTTCGAGCATTGAGCAACATAAAAAGTCGTTTTTTATAGATAACTTGCGACTAAGAACAACCAAATACTTTTTCTTGTACTCAATGCGTTATAGAAAAAAGATTGAAATTTTGATCAAGCAAACCATAAAATTAAATTAGAGGTGTTCCTTTTTAAAAAATGGCTAACATAAGCATTAAATAAGATGTAAAAATAAGTGAGGAATATTAGCGATAATGTAGCAACACCAATAACTTTAGTTTAACTTGGAATATAAAAAACAATTTATTTCATTTATATGACCGAATTAGACACAAGAATTTCGTCCGTCTGAAACCCTAGATCTCTAAGGCGATAAGAGCTAAAGTCATTAAATTTGGTATTTAAAATTATAAAATAAAATCTAGTGAACTAATTGTTGCTATTAATTAATATCGGCTCACCAAATTTCATACAAATCGGATAAAAATAGCCATGTTTTATACGCAAATATAGCCAATGCGCCGAATTTTACATAAACGACTTTTTCAGCTTGACACCAGTATGTTAGAAAAGAGTAATACAAAAACTTGCAGGGGTATATGTACGTCGGCACGGCCAAAGAGCATCCCCAACAATCTTTTTCAACAGCAAGGCCCATTTTTTGCACCCCTCTCAGAAGATGCTGCATTAATACATTTAAATATTACTCCTTAAAAATATTACGCATATTTTGCCTGTTAAATTCAGAGCAAAAACTTTTTAAAATATAGTGTTCCAATCTGGCTGAATCCGAGATATATAATGCCTGCATTATAGGCACCTAACTTTCAGCATCGAAACTCTACCGGGCTAAAAGGTATTTGTAACGATCCACACGGAATTTGGCCTATCTTCCTTATATTTGCTGCATATGTTTGTACATTCGCATTATATATGTATACATATGATAGGTAATTATTTAATCTATTTTGTGTATGTGGTTTAATGTTGATCCTTTGGAGTTCTATTTTACCAAAGTTTAAAAAACACCAAAAGTATTTCTTTAACATTGAAAAATTTATGCAACAGATTACTAAAAATGATTATTCTTTTCAAACAAAGATCCACCATCAATTGTTTTAATCGTCCAATATTCAGTTTAAGAGTTGCGAATTTTGGAAAAAATTAAATTTTTTAGCTTTGAGGAGCATTAGCACCCATAATTGTTAACCGATTTTGAAATTTTTTTGGATCCATAATAAATGAAGAATTCTCTATCCATAACATGTTTAAGTTTTTTTCAAATGCGTTCATGAAAAATATGATTTTTGCAACGGAATTCGGAAAAGGGCTTCACTGTGCAAGATTTCGGTTACGCAGCCGCACATGTCGTTCGGTCAGTAAAGTTCATCGCCCTCTTCTGTGCTCAACTCCAGTTTTAAAACACTTAAACTTTTTGAGTTGTTCACTCACTGGCATTGATTTGAACCAGTTTAACTGGATTGCCCGGGATCATAGGCTGGTTGCTTGTCACTAAATAAGCGACATAAAAGGGATCTCGGTCGTTTAAAATTCTAGTCCGACCTCCCTTATCTGCAGGAACACTTTTATTTTTAAATTTCCGGAGTTCGATACATCAAAGTACATAGGCTAAAATTCAAAAAAGTTGTAAACCTTGAGTCTAAAGACTTCAAACTGTTGTTACAGTTTTGCTGTCCAATAGTGTTCCTTGGTTAGGGGTGCCTGGCGGGAGGCTTAAAAAGTAAAAGGGAGTAAATAAACTCGACACAAATTAAAAATGGAGTCGAGAATAAGAGATTCCACACCGGCGGGCACGGTGGGAAGCAATCCCCTCTGCGTGACGGCAGCGGTCTGTCTCTGTCCCGGTTGGAGCAGGTTGCAATGCTATCAACCACCTCCAAACCGGAGGGACCCGGCTCCTTTAAATAAGGGCCCAAAAGATTAAAGAAAGGCTTGAAGGCCTTTGACCAATATCAAGCAACCCTTAAGTTCCGCACTCGTTTAGGTGAGAAGAGCGACATGAACGCTGAGGAGAAAAGTAAACTTGCCTGGACAGAGCAGCGGATCAAAGAGGGTCGGAAACACTTCGCGTCGAGACCACAGCAGCAGGCAACACGCGAAGGGTTTGTTAACAAAGTGGCAGAACTGATGACTACAACGCGTCAACGCTATAATGATAGCGTAGAAGTGCCGGCAAGCAAGAAGCCCAAGCTACCAAAGCCGCCTAGTGCGAGCGAGGTGGCCAAGAGGGATCTTATTGTCGCACTTATTGGAACGATGCCAACGGCAAAATTACAGCTTGGAAGTGAAAGCTTGTAGAGCTGAAACTACTCGACGTTTTGATGGCCAGAATAACAACTACGGCACCACTACCGCTCACATTTGATGGTGCGGTATGGTTGAATGGAGTAAAAACACTGAAATGCAAGGATGACAGCACCAGGGAGTGGGCCACTGTACGGAATATGGGCGGCCTTTGGAAGGGTGCCCAGCTGGAGGTAGTAGTAATCAGAACGATGATTCCGTCCATTCCAAAGGCAGAGGTACACTTTCCAAGGATTGTACCAAGGAGCAGGCACCGTAATTTTTACGGTACCAGAATTCTGGAGTGCCAACTGCTGACTGAAGGGCGCTCCATGTTGTCAAACCGTCGCCTAAAGACGACGCGGGCAGCAGGTCATTCTACAAATTAACAAGGAGCCCGGGGGGAGTGGTTAACGTCTACCTGCGCATCAAGGAACGTCACCCAACTGACAGCAGTACAAACAGGTTGGACTCTAAGGAGGTGGAACGGGACCTAGGTCTCGAAGCCAACACGGACTCTTCCTCGATAACGCGGATGAGAAAACGGCGGAAAAAGCTATTCCATCAAAAAAACTTTCCTGCAGCAATGGAGCTCAAGGTCCTCCAACCCAACGCTCATAAGAGCAAATTCGCGTCGGCGGAGCTCCTCATAGGCCTGGAGAAGGAGTCCGCCGACGTGGCACTAGTCCAGGAACAGTGTTTGGCGTTGGGCCTATAGTTTCCGGACTAAATTTCGAGCTCTTCTACCAAAACACAGTAAGTAGAACTATAACGGCCATTCTAGTACTCAAAGAACTATATGCTTATTTACTTTTTCCAACCCGGTTGTGGCCCTAGAGGACGCCGCCCGCAGGATCCTCCTAGACTCCAGGTATATAGCGCATGCCAGGGAAGCGCCCCCCGAAGAGCTGGGAAGTCTGGTCTAGAGTAGCTAACGTGGGTAGTAAGCTTACAGATGTTGGGCCCACGTCCTCCAATGTGCTAGATCTTCTATTAATCACCGGTAAACATAAGGAATTCGAAACTCCTTGAAAGACGTCTTTCTCCATTCGGCGGTACATTCGTTTCGTAATCGATTTCGAAATTGCCGTATATGTAAAAACTTGTTGGAACTTCAGGAACACGAACTGGGACAGGTTAAAAAATGAATGCTCAGAAAGCTTCAAAACTCTGGCAACCTAACAACTAAGTTAGACGACTGTCAATAGTCAGCTTAAAACAGAAAAGGGCAAGTGGACATCGAACAGTAGCCTTGTAGAAACTGCCCCCGGTACACTTTCCAGGATCAGCAAGCGGATCAGGATCAGATAATGCACTAGCCCCTCACAAGAGGGGGAAAGAAGTTCACACAATCCTCACTACTGACAACGGAGGGGAAGATAGAGTAGGCGATTGATTCCTTTTGCAGATACGAATCGCCTGGTCTAGATAGAATCTTGCCGGCCATGTTGCAGGAGGTAAAGAGATCCGTCGTCCCCTAGCTAGAAGAGATTTTCGAAGTCAGTCTGAGGCTGAGCTACAAAGCTCAGGTACATATTTGTGAGCTGGAGGACACAACGGGTAGTTTTTATACCCAAAGCGGGTAAAACCAGTCGCGTGCTGTCAAAACAAAAAAGGCCAATAAGCCTAACCCCATTCCTGCTCAAAACACTTAAAAAGCTGCTGGACCTGCACATTACGAAAAATGGAAGCCATCTCCTACATAGCAATCAGCATGCATACAAAAAAGAAAAATCGGCGTTCCACACATTGGTAGCAACCGTGGAGAAGGCACTACATCACCAGCAATATGCGCTGAGAGCATTCGTGGATATCTCTGGCGCATTCAATAACGTATCAACAGAGGCAATCATGAGGGGTCTTAGAGCCATCAAAACTCACAGATGCCTCGAACAATGGATCTCCAGCCTGCTGCAATGCAGACGGGTACCTGCGGAATGCGGACCAACTTTCACTCTTAAGGAGGTGTATGGTAAAACCTAAAAGGGAGTTCTATCGCCCCTACTTTGGACCGAAGTGGTCAACAGCGAAATAGACAAATTTCACAGGACACCATCCAGGATCACTGCATGTGCTGATGACATAAGCATACTCATCACGGGAAGATGTCCTAGGACTATAAGTTCGCTAATGAACAACTCACTAAGGGTGATGCTCCTGTGGGCACAAGAAGGTGAACTGAGCATTAATGTGAATAAGACGGACATACATCTCTTCACTAAGAGGTAAGATTCCGAAATGGATCCCATCCAAAATTGAAGGTAGAACTTTGACACCGACAAACCAGTTAAGGTACTTCGGACTAGTAATAGATAACATGCTATCATGAAGGCCAATTTGGAGGAAACTACGAAGAAGTGGTGGCCGCTGTAGAAATGTCTACATATCAGAAGCTTTTTAAAAAAAAAGTACAACGAAGTACACTGTTATGCATAATTAGAGCCCTTAGAACTATTCCCATAAAGCCATGGAAATGCTGACATACAGACCAAAATCAAAGCGAGCAAGTCAGCCCCTCGACTCATCGCTCAAAACGGAATCAAGGTGGAGGGATATGGGCACACCTCACTAGACCTCACCTCCAGACCGACCAGTTCTAATCTTGTACAAGCTGCCAAGACCACTGTAGCATGCTCCAGACGGCAGTTTCCGCGTTAGAAAAGGCAGCTGAGATAGCGGCTACATTATCAAATTACTGAGAATGCGAAAACCTCTTGGTGGATAGTGTACCCGATATCAGAGCTATTTAGTCAGCACGCATCCGCTCCAAAACTATCCTGTCGAGCCGTGGTGCCGTAGTTGAGCTTAGCACCAGCAAACAGGTGTTCATCCACTGGTCTGCATGTTCTCGAAGACTCTGTGGTATGTAGACTTTCGACGGCCAACCATCAGACAATAAAAATCCAGTGTGTAAGTCTCGTTTTTTCTATGAAGTTTACATGTTGTTTACCTTTTTGCGTGGGCTGATTTCGAATCTGTACTTCTAAGAAAGATACAAGTATTGAATTGCTTCAAAATTTGGGGAACGTGGTTTCAAAATTAAGTTATGAGAAACTCAAAGCTATGATAAAACTTTGGCAACCGATGTTAGAACTATCAAAAAAATTTCAATCCGAAGAGCTTATTTGGGTAGTGAAAAATTTGTTGGGGGAATAAAAATTGTATGTGGCCACATTCAGCGTTGAATGCACCCTTCGATAAATAAAATGCTTTCCCAAAAATTACTTTATAGCCGAAAAACTGGAGCTTCTATCTAAACATAGCATAGGCTTTTGAAATTAACGTTCAAAAACGTTTCAGATGTAATGGTATTTAGATTCGTCTTATCCGCTCTAATGCTCAGTCCAACATTTTTGACTTATAAGGGGGTTGCCTTTGAGGATTGTAGTTTATTAATGAACTTATCAGTAAAGGACATTTTCCTAAGATAAAATTGGCGCCATATCTGAATCGCAAATCCAACAGCTGCATCTATTTTCCTGCCTGCATCTCCTGAATACATCTCCAGCTGATCCCCAGCTTACAGGCACTTATCCTTAGATATACACCAATGATGGCTGGGATGATTTCATCTAGACCCAAAAGTGTTTTCCCTACTGCATTTACCTAACAAGTAGTATATACGTTACGTGTTTCTCTTGATGAGAACTTTCTTGTCTTGAGATATTAACTTGTGTTAGGTTTAGCATATTAGATGAGGAAAATTCAATACTCACAATGTTTTTTTTTTCGACCCTAAAGTTTATTTTCGACCAATTAGAGCTTTTAAATTTAGTAGTTCGATTCGGCAGAATTTCGAACATACAATGCAAGAAATATACAGAAGAAGGACATAACTAAAGAAATTCGTCTCGTCGTGCTGAACAAAATTTATATATAAAAATACACTTATACATATATTTTCGGAAATGCTTCGTTGTATGCGTTGCATACTTCTGACCAAAATTAATTTACTCTATTTAAAATGGTATAAATATATTAATAAACATGCAAAGGGTCTGTAAAGTATCTCTGCAACGCATGGCATTTTTTAAGGTGTAATATGTTGGAATCGGTAAAGCGTAACTTTTTTGTAAAACATAATAGCAGTTTATTAAATAAGTTGAACTAAAACTTTTGCATATTTATAGCTGATATATTGTATATCAGTGCATACGTTTGGTCAGTTGTCAAGCAAAATCAGTAATGGTCTGCCTGGATTTGGAGATTAAAGCGTTAGGCAAAGAGTTGTATTAAAAACAAAACAATAAAAAATCATTCAACAATAAGTCAATTAAAGGTCCAGTGACAAGAATAGAAAATGGAACATACAAGAAGTTTCTAATATATTCTTAAAAGGGCTTTTTGGAAAAATATAAATCGAGAGGGATGAATTAACTTCGGTACTGTCGAAGTTTGTCGTATAAGTTCTAGTATTACTCGATCCGTACTTAAAGGCTGTTAAGTGAAAAGGGCTGTATAGGGTAATGCGGCACACATAATGAAAGTATCCTCAAATAAATTTTATAATATTATGGTGCTATACGATATATAGTCATTCGGTTTTCTATAATTTAAGCAGAGTTACAACTGATTATGTAAATGCGATTACTAGACTGTTTACTTAGATTGGTAATGACGGTATATAAAACACAAAGTTTTAAAAATGGAACATTTTTTCGAGCCGATCGCTCCTATTAAAGTTAAATGATATAGTAGCCCGATCTTGATCAAATTTGTAATTGTAATTTTAAGTTGTACTAAACGAATATAGTGTCAAAAAAGCTGTGTTACTCTAAAACTGAATATTTTCCGATCTGATTGAATCCGGGATTTACACAGAAACACAGAATTCCATTTGAAACCACGAAGTTATTATGCTAAAACGGTCCGATCGGGCCTACGAACGGTTAAAAATATATCATTTTGTTAACATTATTTTTAAATCGAGAATATTAGAATTAAAGGCAAAACAAAATGTGCGAAATATTAGACAGTAGTATCTCGTTAGCGACATTATAAAGTAGCCGAAATATGGTTTGAATTCAAAGTAAAGAAGAAGGTCCACATCTTGACGATGGCAAATAATGATGTTAAATTTTTTTAAAAAGTGTCACATACTAGCCGTAAAATGAACATTGTTCTTAAATGCGTACAAGTATCGGACAGGTGCTTTAATTATATAAGCACAAGCGTATAGACGACAAATATTTCTTGTTTTCAAAGACACTTGACAAAAATAGAATATCGAAATGTACTAGAACTCTATATTTAAACATTATAAACTTTCAATTTATATAAATTATATTCCGATTTTAATTTCCAAAATTTTTTAGACATCTTACAAAATATATACGTACTTTTTATGAATAGACGTCTTAGTATTGATCACACGTTATTTTTAGCATATAAAAAGCACAGTTAAGGGAACAATAAGTCAAATTTAAGGGTATTGAACTTTAAGTAGGACCAAATCGTACAGATGAATGATCGGACCAATTAATTTCACCATTTAAAACTTGTGTTCACAGATTATTCCAAGCATATCTGCAGACTCCACGATGCAAAAATAAAGGGTAGGTACACACCCTTTTTTAAACGATCATTTGTCCTGACTTAATACACACACAGTATCGTATGGCCATTTTAATAAAAGGCAGTTTCATTGTGTAACTTTTGATCAATGATACATGCAGGTATAGTTTACCGTTTAGATTTTATAAATAATTTTCCGAACATAGCAAAGCAATATGGAATATCGGCGTTTTAGGTGTTTTTCGTTAAAATTAAATCAATTTATGTCGAAAGAGACCTAAAAGCAGGTTCATTTTATTCGTAATTTATATTTGTTGTTAAAAAGAATTAATTTTTTTCAGTTAAACAAACGCGATTTTCCAAAATATGAAAATATTATTTAAATTTTTAGTTTATTCTTTAAGAACAACAAAATGTATTTATTATACCCTTTTTAAAAAGGATATATGCAACGTACAGAAAAATGCGTTGTCGACCATATAAGGGATGTATATTTTAACCAGCACGAGACGCTTTTATATAGTCTGGATCAGCGCAAACTACTCCTCTACAGTGCTGCAATTTTGCACGTCGAAAGTAGAGTTTTGTAGCTATCATACGAATTAATCGGTCAAAACTTTAGTTTTAGACAAATACCTTTCTTCTATTTTATGCGTTGTTATAAAAATGAATATTTGTTAGTTTAGTCAATGTCATCAAATAATTTCGATCGATTTGCAGTGAACTCTTATTGTCTTTTACTGCGATGCTCTTAAATATCCGAACATCGCGACTTGCCAAGAACGAGACTTTTTCCCGTAGTTCTTAGGATCGTTTATGAAATTGTGGACGGTGCTCCTGCTCCTATTTCTTGTTGCAGCAATTGAGCTAATCGACGTCGTACGCCAATATTTTAGAGCGATCAGGGTCGTTTAAATAGTAGTTATTTGACATAACTGCAATTGAAAAATGCAGTTACTCAAAACTTACTGTTTTTTTTTTTTTTTTTGTACATATGTATGTAAAGTGTTCAACTAAACTGCATAGTACTTTCTAACAACGATCGCATCTTATATATATTGTTCTTAAGTTCAAAGCAAGCGACCAATTTTCTAAGAAATAGAGTACTAAAACATCTGTGATGTTATTGTAGTAGGAAAGATAAGTGACTATTACGATATATAGAAAACAAGAAATTATAAAAGCTTTCGTATAGTTAGTTAGTTATAATAAAATGTCTGTGTACCAGATACCTATTTCGCGGAGCTCACGTATGTGAGCTGCTCTCTGTCCCTTTCTCTTTTGTTAGGCTATCCGAAAACCAAGTATGCTTGAGCTACTCCTAGATAAAAAGATTTTTACAAAGGAGCTAGTTTTTTGATAATTTTCGAGAAAGATATACGTGATAAAACAATCCAATCCGTCTAAATTTGGCGAACAGGTGCGGACGTTAACAAAACACATTATTGGCGTTTTCATTTCCACTATAACATATTTAAAAAAAAAGACAAGTTTCAGTAAAATTAGCATTCTTACAAACATTTTGGCTGTGATTCTTAAGACAGAGGTGTCGCAGAAATCTTTACTGATTTTTCGGGAGGTTTTGTTTAAAATCTCCCAAACAAAGTGAAGGTGTCACAGGATTAACCGACATTTGATTTTAGGATTTTTTCCAATACGCAAATCAAATGAATCGATTACGGATTGCAGCTTTTTCGATTGTGTCAGAGTGCGATAGGGCCATTCTAAACAAAAAAAATTAACTTAATTATTAGAGAGGCACTCGTATTTTAAAATGCAGCCTAATCAAATACCCATTTGTTTACATTCATACATATATGAAACTTAATAAATGATCGAATGCTGAAAAATTGAATTATCACAGCTGTGTTTACGTTTCTTCTTTTTTCTTCGTAGGCCAACATCACAGCAGAGATGACAACTTGGTGCATTTTTTTGTAATCTTTTAATTAAATTCTGCCGAAATAAAAAATTAATTTATTTTAATAAGGCTTTCTTGTGGCACATAACAAAATAAAGTTGTAAATATACAACTTTAGTCAGAATTTAAGATTTTTCGTTTTTAGCTCGTTGCTTTTGGTTGTTTTCGGCAAAAGGAACCGATGCTTGATTTTTTATCGGGGGATCGGAATAGTAAATAAAGCTAAAGAAAATATAGATCTAAAAGTTATTGATTTAAATAAAGGCCTAATAGGGATAAATATCGATTTGCTTAGAATTTTGTATTTTCCACGGATTCGCCCACAAAAAAACAAACTCTTTTGGAAATTCCACGGGTATTTGATATTATGCAGACAATGTTAAAGGAAAATATTGACTGTGATAACACACTATAGCACTATAGGAATTTTTTTGGAAAACTTCAGATAAAGTGGTAGAGTTACACATTTTTTGCGATGTCTCTACACTCGACTATAAAGCAATCTGCGTGTTCCAAACAGGGCTTACTTTGATTCGGGAGAACGTACTTTAGACAGCTTTTCGTTTATTATACTAATGCTTTTGAAGGTATTACTTCTGCCAAAATGCAGGCGAACAAGCTTTCTTGCTTCATCTTCCTTTCTTGCTTTAGTGACCTGCATAACGAATTATAATGATTAAGTTACTTTAACTAAACATTGTTAAATATTTCATTTTTGATAACTAGTAATAACTAAACGAAAAGTATTTCGATGTCCAAGTTATTTAATCGATTAGACAATATAAATTAACCTTAATTGTAAATCTTAAAACCTAGTTTTCTGGAAACAAATAATATCTGTAGCGCGTAAAACAGTTTTTTACGAAAGTACTACATCAGAAAACATGTAAAGATCATTTTATCTTAAATTAATTTTGTTTGGCTTGAAGGAACCTTTGTTACCATTGCAGGGTAGGCCAAAATCGGCACGCTGCATACTGCATACTTCAAGTGTTTTAAATAGCAGTATTTATTAAGACTCAACTTAAAAATTGTAAACATGTATTTTTAAATTACTTACCGCACAAAAGCTACACCTCTAGGTCGGCCAGTTAGCTTGTCTCTTAAAATATTGCGTTGGACAATCTGCCCGAATGGAGAAAAAATTCGATCTAGCATTTCATCATTAATATTGCGCGACAGATTAATGACGTATAGATTGGTATCTTTAATAGATTGTCCGCCTGGACGTGCATACGAAACCTGCAACAACGAGAGATGTTAAAATTTTTGGAGAAGATTTTAAAAACTTGTAATAACCTTTAATCGTTTGTTGCGAACATAGAAACCATTGAGCTTCTGTATGGCCTCCTCGGAATCGGCCTCCGCATTATAATCGACGAAACCGTAACCAAAACTATACCCGGTCTAGAGAGAGAGAGCCAAATAGAGCGAGACAGATGTAAGGGTTATTTCGTTTTGTATATTGCATCGAGGGACAAGGACAGCCTGTATAGTGATTGGCCTTGTAACCACCTCCCCCACCCACGGAGGACATCCAAGCTTTAATCACCTTGAAATCACGCATTATTTTACAGGTATTAATGGAACCGCAGCTGCTGAACAAATTATATAGCTCACGGTCTGTCATATCCTGAGGCAAATAGTTGATGATCAAATTGGTAGCACTTGTGCGATCCTCGGGATTGTTGCCTGAAGACGGCGATGAAAAATTGCCACTTTGTTGCTGCTCCTCCATGCCAGCATTGTTGTTGTCATGATGCTGCTGCTGATTTTGATTTACACCACCCTCCTCTTCTAACTGCTGGTCTTGGCCAGGTTGCTGCTGTTGATCATTGCCGTTGTTCCCATCCAAAAAGTGTTCCTCTTCGCTATCATCTTGTTGACCCTCACGCTCCACAGCATCAGCTGGTTCCTGTTTTAAACCAACAAATGTTTTTGGATAAAAATTATTGCGGAAAAAGTTGTTTTTCTAAAAATTGAATTGAGTGTACCTCAAAGTCCGAAGATGTCTCGTCATCCTCATCGTCATATGGGCGAGAATGGTCGCTTTGCATCTTTTCCGACTGGGACATGGCTGTGAAAAATTTTCCTGTTCTTTTTTCACTTTTAGCCTTTAGGTAAAACTATTTTATCTATATAGTTTTGCGTCTCCACAGACTTGTCTGACAAAAAAAAAAAAAAAAAAAAGGCACAACTACTGGAAAAATACAGAACAAATTAAGAGAATTTTTATTTTTGCAAAGCCATTAAATTAAAATCTGTAAACAGATAATCGGAACCCTGATCTGTGTACGTAAAGGACTCCATTTCTTCGACTAAAATATGTACATAAAGTCCGTTTCTCAACTTTCAAGTTCGGGATGGCACAACACTATCCCCCTTCTAACGACCTGATAAGTTTTTGTCTAACGGGCAGGGGGATATGGAAATGGATGCGCACTGGCACTAGATTTGGGATGCGCCCAAGACTGCAAGTGGCAAAAGGGATGGTCGAAAAAACTGGCGCTCTGACGCACACGAAAAATGTGTATTAAAAATGCAATCTATGTGCGAACTATTGAACCCTGGCAGAGGAAAAAGAAGCAGGCCAAGCGGCAAGAAAAGATGTACCTCTTTTTCACACTCACTCATACACCCACAGAAAAGAATTAATATTTCTTGTAATCAGCATTAAGCTTAGTGTATCATTAACAGTTCATTCAAAACAAAAAATTATTTCTCATAGTAAACCGTTTACCAATCGAGCCTAAATATTTTCTGATTCGAATTTTTCATCCACAATTTTATTTTTACTTTTTAACCACTTACCGCTTGCTACACTTCTTTAATAAATTTTCCAAAATCGATGAGAAGTGCTAAAGAATCGATTTTTTTCCAAATTATCGAGTACAACAATAGTTAGCCAAGCCAAACACGCACATCGAGTTTGAATTCACTTTTAATTAAACTTGGAACGGTGATAAACGGAACATTAATACCTGGCATAAATAAACGGTGGACGGTAAATAGTGAATCACACAGGTAGCACCTACCATCGATTACCCTAAACAAATGATTGTAAAGTTGCTACAGACAGACGAAAGCTAAACTAGAGCGGTGGAAATCGCAATTTCATATAATAAGCGACATTATAGATGTATAATTAGCAACTAATAAGACATTATACAAATAGAAGTTTTTCATTTACCTATTTTTAAACTTACATATGCGTTTTTACCAACATACAATATTGCCAACTGATGTTTAAAACATTTGGTGTCGTATTCTTTATAAGTGAAAAGGAAACAAGCACGTAATACATTAATACCTAATGCATCAAATATTTCTGACTCACTAAAGCAATATTTAATTTAATCACATTTATATATTGTTGCTCAAATAAATCTAATGGAATTTAATAATTAAGCGTGGGCAATTATAACATTTTTTTAAAGACACTTTGTTTGATAGGAATTTATATATTAGTAACAATGATATCAGGGGACTAACAGGCAGGTAATGTTAAAATAGCTGCCGGAACAAGGAAACACCAAATATCGGGGTGACAAACTGAGAGCTTAAATGTAAAACTTAAAAAAAAATAAAAACTAATTGATTTATTGCACATTAAAAATTAATGCTGTATATCATGTTTAATTGAATTAAACAGTTTTAAAGTCTTAAATTTTATTGAATTTTTAATTGGATGACGACTGATAACAGTTAAATCGATAAAACTTTTGTGATCAGAAGAAGGTTTAAGGTCCTTACATTTACTAATATTTAAAAGGCAACTGAATCCCTTCCAAAACTAAAATCAATCACCATTTTAGTACTATACATTGCTTGTGTTTCATATCTCACCGTTTCAAGTTAAAGCCGCCTAAGCGACGTATATGTACATCATGAAACATTGACTGTTCGTTGTTTCTAATTTATGAAATGATGAAATTTTCAACGTTTTTGTTTTGTTGATTCCTTTGATTTCTGGAAAAGAGTCAACACGATTGCGTTTGCTGAATGCAATAAAGTACCCTCGTAAAGCAAGGGGTCAGACGTTTATGTAATGTAGTAATAATTACGTTCATGACAATGTTTATTTTATTTGCCGATTAAATTATTCATGAAAAGAACAAACTACTTTTGTTTTACATGAATATACACTCGGCGATTCACCAGTTCGAGGATTCACCGAAATAAACTTTTTTCATGTAATTTTTTTTGTGTGTATTCTTTGAGATGTATGTACATATGTACATACAGTTGCGAGCAAAAAAAAAGTAGTGCACTACATCCGCCAACACTTATTCCGACAACTTGCCAGACAATATTCTGTTCTGACTAACACTGCTAAGTACCGTTATCTGAAATGTATGTCACATGTTCAACTCATTATAACCTCATTTTGTGCCTCCACTTCACTGCAAATTCAATTTTAAGCATAAATTCCAAATTTGGCACGAGCAAAATAATAGTAGTGAAGACTCTATCATCGCAAAGAACCCAAATTTCTGCTGGTATGTTGGTTCTCTGCATTTCATTTCATCTGTTTAGTATTCGCAATATAAAATCTATTAAAATATTTTCATTTGAAGCTAAAATGGGCCGGGGTAAGCACACTTCCCTTGAGAAGAAGATTCAAATCAGAAACCTCATATCCGAGGGCAAGACATGTAAAGAATTTCAAGATTTGCTAAAGTACTTACCAACTTCGAAATGCTCTAAAAGCTGAAAATACAGCAGAAACCCGCAGCCGAAAGCGTAAAATTTCGCTTAAATTGGAGAAAAGAATAGTGCGAGCTTCAACACTCGTCCTTTCGCATCTGCTGTAGAGATCCAAAAGTGGCTGCCAGTATTTGGACAGTGCGGCGAGTGTTAAAGGAAAACAATTCAACTGCTCAAAGCCCACGGAAAGTTCCCCTTCTCTCAGAAAAAATTATCCAACAACGGATTCAATATTCGAAATTCCACATAAATTGCCCAGAGGAGAAGTGGCGCAACATACTGTGGTCGGATGAGTCCAAAGTTGTTTCGTTTGGAGGGAAGGGATCCAAAGTTGTTTCGTTTGGAGGGAAGGGATCTCGACTGTATGCTCGCCGACCCAAAAACACCGAATACAATCCGCAATACATCACTAAGGCAATTAGTCACGGTGGATGCAATGTCATGGTGTGGGGCTGCTTTTCGTATTACGGTGTCGGGCCTATATGCCGCATCGAAGGCATCATGGACCAGCATCTATATGTTTAAATCATTGAGCAAGTAATGCTGCCCTATGCCGAGGAGGAGATGCCACAAGCAAAGTGGCAAAAGCTTGTTTTCAAAAGGCAGGGGTAGACTTAATGGAGTGGCCCGCACAGTCACCCGATCGAAAATTTGTGGTGCGACGTCAAGAAGGAAGTAGCTGCAGCAAAACCAACAACAAAAAAGGATCTTTGGTCAGTTGTACAGCGCTCATGGATGGCAATAAAACCTGAAAGGTGCCAAGTATTGGTAGACTCCATGCCACGTCGCTGCGCAGCTGTACTTGCCAACAAGGGTCATGCTACTGAATATTAATTAGTTAATAATAAATGTATCTTTAATTTAACAATATTTCATTGAAGTAAAACTTGATAATTTGAATTATTTTAATCTTCAAAATATACACTGCTATAATTTTGCTCTCCCCAAATAGTCACAATTTTCACAAAATCATCATTATTTTCAAGTAATGAATGTGGAGTGCTCGTTTTTGTTTATAAAATAAACATTTACTATCAGAGTAGTAAATGTGCATACCAAAAAATCTCAAACAAGCGCCAAAAACATAAGTTTCTATGTGTTGATCAAAGTAGACGAGGGCACTACTATTTTTTTGCTCACAGCTGTATACTTTGAGTTGCTATGAGTTCAGTGCTAAAATTACTTTTCTAATTTTCGAAAACGTGGTAAATAAAAATATTTGAAAAAAATATGGCCAATGGAGCTTAACTATCTTTTGTTCAAAAGAGAGCTATCATTGCTCTAGTGTATCAACGGGTATCAGTGCGCGAAATATCTCGTAGAATAGACTTAGTCTGTTAGACGTTTTTTAAAAAAATATCGTGGGAGTGCCGAAATAAAAAGGAAGGAAGGATCTGGAAGGCGGAATTTTACAAATCTAAGGGAATACCAAATTACTTTGAGGAAAAGTTTATAAAATCGCTCCAAAACTGCGGCAGCGATTAGTTCAGAACTGCAGGAGGAGTTTCAGAGAACAATTTCAACTCAAACAGTTCAAAATCGCCTTAATGACATGGGAATGTTGGCAGGGAAGGCAGCAAAAAAGGCACTTCTTAACATAAAAATGAAAAACAAAACGTATAGAATGGGCTGAAAATAAGGCAAACTGGACAACTGAACGTGACTGGTCACGAGTGATGTTTTCGGACGAGTCTAACTTTAACCTGATTGGACGCGATGGCTTTTTCACAGTTCGCCGTAGAAAGGGTGAACGGTTTTCAGATTGCATCCTCATACTGTAAAGCATTTTCCATATGTCATGGTGTGAGAGTACATTTCCAAATATGTATAATGTTGTTTGTTGCTGGACGGTACAGTTAACGCCGAAAAATATTTGGACATCGTTTTAAAAGGTGGTTTTCCCAGTTTGGAATGTATAACAGAGCAAGAAGACCCGATTTTAAGATACTTCTGTTCCTTGCTATAGGGCCCGTTCTGTAAATATCCACATTAACACGAACCATCTAACTTCTTTTTTGCAACTAATGATTTATTTTAACCCTTAAATTTTCTAAACTTACACAAGATTTGGGCATTTTTTTTACTGGACTGGCCAGGCAATGGTCCGTATATGAATCCTATCGGAAATTGTTGGGCCCTTATGGCTTCCAAAATATTTGGTTGCATTATTCGCATCTATGCCCAATGGGGTCCAAAGTGTGATTACGGCTAAGGCGGCACAACAAAGTACTAATTTACGGTTTTAACACTAATACCAACGCCTAGTTAATGTAAACCAAGTAAATTTTTAAATTTAATTTAAAGTGTATATAAATTAAGTCTGTTACACATTTTTTAAATTTTAAAACTAGTTCTGCTGATTGAATGATCAATAGCTTAAAATAAACAATGGACATACATTTTGGGCTTCGTTTCGATTTCGTTTTATTTAATTTTCCAAAAGTATTTTTGGCATAAATATGCTATCATTTTATAGTATAAATATCATAGAATATTTTGTAACCACCATGTTTTAAGTCAAAATATCTTGTTTCAGTTAAGTTTTTTACCGTCAAACCTCAAATCTTAAAAACGTTCACAATAATGTATAAAAATAAAATTAAATTAAATTATTGAATGTATTGAATTTCACATGATTTTCTAACCAGAGAACGCACCAATTTTTAAAACCTGCCGAGTGCGGTTTTTTCTTTGTCGTTGGGTGTACCGATAAAGCTACTGTGCTGTAATTTTGCATGTAGTCTTCTATATATTGCAGGCATTGTATATCTCGGATTCAGTCGGATCGTGCCACTATATTATAAAACTCCCATAAAAACGATTTATTGTTATAAAAATTAATAATTTTTGGTGCAATATACTCATTTAAATCAGTTCTAAATTTGATCAAGATCTGGCGACTATGTCATATATGTAAATATATTGTTATAGGTCTTATAGGGATGTTCGCCCCGAAAACCAATTTTAATCGGAAAAACAGAAAATCGGACAATTTAATTTTCTTCACTTTACATCCAAGGTAATTTGTATACTTAAGGTTAGAATGACCGTTTGGATTAAACAAAAAATTGTCTACATTTCTGCATCACAAACTTTAATATGGGCTTTTTTTTCCTCGAACGTTATTTTTAAATACAGTCGGGCCTCGATTATACGTGATGGTCGGGACCAGACTCTGGTCACCAGAGGCATTACGGATAATCGATATTCACGGTTAATCGAATAACAATTTTGATTTTACAGTTTTTTAAATATTTTTATTATTTTAACAGTAAACATTTTTTCACATATTTTAATTAAGTATTTATACATTAAATTTTTACCAAAAATATGAGGCAAAAAAGCTTACAACTTCTTAAAAAAAAGTTGAAGTAAATAAAAAAAAGTCTGCCATCACGGATAATAAAGGTAATCACCGTTAATCGAAGCAAACAATTCGAAAACATTGCAAACAAACAAAAATAGACAGATTTTTGGCCGTGACGGTTAAATGGGGTTACCGGTTTACCGGATCAAAGATAATCGAGGCCCGACTGTACATGTTTTTAAATTTTAACCTTATAGAATTTATAACTCAATTTACGATTTATTTTATATACATTTTATTTATAATTTATATTTTTATGAATATATAAAAATAAATAAAATATGTATATTAAATATTTTCCATAAGCGTGATTACGCCAGAGTTAATATTTTAATACTGACGAGAATACCTTTAATAAAAATTGATTATTCAGAAAGTAATATGCAATACATCGCCAGTATCGATGTTTTACTTCAAAGACTTATCAACCACATTTATAAAAATTTTTGTTTAAGCACCTTTGTGATGTTAATATGATCAAGGTTGACAAATAACCTGTGAAGTAGCAGATGTTTAACGGTCTTTATTGCACTGGCTATCCAATGACTCGTTACAAGTACTAAGTGCGCAGCCCTGGCTTTTTTGTATATGTATGTACATATATGCATTGTGATATACGGGCATACATATTTGCAAATATATGTGTATGTTATTAATTGTACTGAGCTAATTTTTTTAATTCTCTAGAAGTTTATTGAACAATTGCAATTGCAGTTGCTATTGCATCTCGTTCCTCAACTAATGCAGAAATAAAAAAGCAATAGACGATTAAGTTTGTAAGTAATAGTTTTAATGAGTGACGACTAAATTAACTTTAAATACTTGACAGCAGACGAGGAAGACGAGAATACGCAATAAATGATAACGACCTTACGTCTTACAGCAGTGCGACGACGACGAAGTTTTCTTTTCTCGCTCTCTTATATTTGGACGCACTCTCCGATCAGATCGGACATAATTGCAAGAGGTGGGCAGTAGGAAGCAGCCATTATGCCACAGTTAAGGACCGCTGCTGCCGAAGCAGCAGCAGCCGCAGCCGGAAGTGGTGCTAATGGCCAACCTCTAGTAAAGATTGGACATTATCTTCTTGGCGCAACACTGGGCACAGGTACATTCGGCAAAGTAAAAGTCGGTGAACATCAAATCACACGCCTGAAGGTCGCCGTAAAAATCCTAAATAGACAAAAAATAAAAAGTTTGGATGTGGTGGGCAAGATTCGTCGGGAGATACAAAACCTTAAACTCTTTCGGCATCCGCACATTATAAAATTATATCAGGTGAGTTTTATCTTTAACATTATTAGGCATTATTCGAATTGATACAATCCTTTATATGAGGTGGAAAAGCCTTCTTAGCTACTAAAAAATTTTACAATAAGATATGCCAACTTGGGTATAGTCCCTAGTTTCTCTACTATGAAATTAGTCTACGATGTAACAGATCTCTGGCTTACCTTCAAGGCAAAAATCGATGTATGAGACACGTTCATTAAAAAAAAATGTTAAAAAAGCTAACTTTGGCTATGCCATAGCCGATCAAATTAAAAACACCCATCAAAATCATTCTGCAAAAGTACAAAAAAAATGTTGTATGCACAGTGATAAAAAATTACGTCAAATTAAATACTACGACCAAAGTTGAGCGGAATGATTAAAAATGCATCAAAGCTTGTATGAAAATGGTCGAGGCGTAGATGAGGTAGCTCTTTTACTTAGTGCAGGGTGTTCGAAAAATTGCAGCAAAATCTTGAACTAATTTGTCATATTTGATTAATATCTCTTTTTTTTAATTACACTACTAGGACATACCCTATGCAAGTTTCCTGTTTTTCCTGCTCGTTATTATGTGTTAGATTTATATCTTTATCTCTTTCTCTTGCATGCATTGCAAAGAACGACCATACCAATTGCATGCCATCTCTCTCACTCATTCGCTGCCCTTTTGGGATTTCTTGTAAAAACATTAATGCATATAACTTGGCTAATTTTCATCCGATTTTTGTAAAATCGCTGAGCTGATAAAAAGTAATAGTATATATTAGTTTACCAAAGTTCATTACGATGTATTAAATATTGCGATAGAAATTCCTTTTTTTCGAATTGCAGGGGCCTGCTAAACATTTTCAACAAGCTTGATCGGAGATTACCCACTATACAAGTCTACATACCCGATTCGGCACAAATTAATTTGTCCCATCTGTATTTTTGTTTTTTGCGCAGGTAATTTCTACACCCTCGGATATCTTTATGATCATGGAGTACGTAAGCGGCGGTGAACTCTTCGATTATATTGTCAAACATGGAAAACTGCAGGAGCATCAAGCTCGTCGTTTTTTCCAGCAGATAATTTCCGGAGTGGATTATTGTCATCGTCACATGATTGTTCATCGAGATTTAAAGCCAGAGAATCTACTGCTTGATCATAATATGCACGTAAAAATAGCCGACTTTGGCCTATCCAATATGATGCTGGATGGTGAATTTCTTCGCACCTCTTGTGGATCACCCAATTATGCTGCACCTGAAGTGATTTCGGGAAAATTGTATGCAGGTCCCGAAGTGGATATATGGTCATGTGGTGTTATTTTGTACGCTCTCCTGTGTGGGACCCTGCCTTTTGATGATGAGCACGTACCCACACTATTTCGCAAAATCAAATCTGGCATATTCCCAATACCAGAGTATCTCAATAAGCAGGTGGTAAATTTGGTTTGTCAAATGCTACAGGTAGACCCTTTAAAGCGGGCCACCATTGAGGAAATTAAGAAACATGAATGGTTCCAAAAGGATTTGCCAGCCTATTTGTTTCCCTCTTCGATTGAGCAAGATTCGAATGTGATTGACACCTATGCGGTTGCCGAAGTGTGTACTAAATTTGGGGTAAAAGAATCGGAAGTGCATAATTCATTGCTGAGTGGTGATCCGCATGATCAACTTGCAATAGCGTACCATTTGATTATTGACAATAAGCGATTTGCTGATGATGCCGCCAATCAGATCACTGAGATCAATAACTTCTTTGTGGCTGGATCACCTCCACCTGCTCCAGTCCCGATTACATTGTCATCAAGTCATTCGCCAAATGAGCGTGATGTTACTGTAATAGTCGGCGGTGGTGGAGGCACTGCCGCCAGTTCTGGCTCTGCCACACCAGTGCCGACCAATGGATCTTCGGCTACTCCCGTTAGCTCATCGGTCTTGCCCAACATTCGTCCACATCCGGAGCGTATCGCTCCCATGCGCGAACGTCAGTTGGCAATGTCGGTGCAAAATTCCGGAGGTGCTGCTTTCCCCGAGAAAACAGCACGTGGTGGTACTCCAATCAAACGAGCCAAATGGCATCTAGGTATACGATCGCAAAGTAAACCGAATGACATTATGCTCGAGGTATACCGAGCAATGAAGGCTCTTAACTACGAATGGAAAATCATAAATCCGTACCATGTGCGCGTTCGCCGTCAAAATGTCAAAACCAACAAATTCTCAAAAATGTCCCTACAACTTTATCAGGTGGACGCCAAAAGCTATTTGTTGGATTTTAAATCCCTGACCAACGATGAAGTCGAGCAAGGCGATGATGTCATTATGGAGAGCTTAACGCCACCGACCCACAGCGCATCTGCTGGGGTAATGCCGCTGCAACCTACGGGTCATCATACCATGGAGTTCTTTGAGATGTGTGCGGCATTAATTATCCAGTTGGCACGCTAAAAAATGAAAAATGAGAATGTCGTTGCAGAAAAACAATATTTTTGTTCATCGGGTGCTCGCTAACCGCTTAATCGTTATTAATGCAAGCGCTGCCCAAAAAGTTGTTCTTGTTGTTGTTATTATTGTAAGTCTTCATAAACTATATATTTTTTGTCTAAATTTATTTCCATTGATTTTTTTATTGTGTTTCTTTTCAAAGTTATTTTTCGAGTATTCGTTGTACGAGGTAGTATTCCGTTCAGTCAATCGTAAAGCCAATTAACTCAAAATTGTAACTTCCTAAATATATACTTTTTTTTCGAGCAGATTACTATTTCGTAATTATGTATAATATACGCAATAAATAACAAAAACTCAAATCTATATTTATATAGCTTATATAAGTGTATTAAAGTATTATTGTAAACGCCGCTTATCTCAAAAATGTAAAGAAAAAACAAACTTAACATGAACTCACATAATTATGGAAAGATAAATTAGAAAAAGGTGACACTGAGGTATAATCGGACAACACAAGACTAAAAAGTCTGCTTTTAGTGTAGTCATAGCGCTCAGAAGCTTAATTGGGTTTTATATGCTCAAGATGCATTTGTTGAGTGAACTTTTTATTTTTATGTAAATTTAAATAGCTAGCCCGAGGTCAAATTTATTTTCATTAAATTAAGGGTAAAAATAAAAATAAACAGTTTTTTCTGATCTTTTGCAATATATTGCGATTACTCTCTTAACTTCAGTACGAATCATTAACACGTCTGCACCGTATGACGTGGAGTTTAACTCGAACATAACAAAAAAGATCGGCTAAAAACTTTTTAAGAATTCTTGAATACCTATTTAAAACAAAAAAAAAAGAGTTTTGAGAAAAACGCAATAGAACTTCGATGAGTAGGACATGCTTTAAAGAAGGAAAGCCCCAAAAGCAACATCTTTTACGAATTTTAGTTTAAAACTTTGAGATATACCTCTCAAAGTTTTAAACTAAAATTCGTAAAAGATGTTGCTTTTGGGGCTTTTGACGTTTCCAACTAATTTTAACACAAACAAAACTATTTTTCCGTGTAGCATTACGTTGGTTAGCAGATTTAACGATTGGGGGTGAGAGTCGCGTATTTAGTAAGGCGACAAAATCGTGTGGCAACAAAGTTAGAAAGAAACCTAATATGTATGTAAGCCCGAACTAGTAGTTATAATCAGAAGGTCTGACGACGTTGCATCTGGATTTAAATAAACTTTTCCAAAAACGATCTTATTTATAGTCATTGTGGTCAGAAGTGTACAGCGCGAAGAAGAATGCATGTATGATCATATAAAGCACACATATTCGTGAACAGCACGAGACAAGTTTATATAGCCATGTCCGTTTGTCTGTCTAGATAAACGCAAATTGACTTCAAAGAAAATAAATTTTTTAGATTTTTTGACTCCTATAAGTGGGGATAACAACAACTTTTAGCGGTTACTTTGACAGGGCCAAAGTTTATTAGGCTCTTTGGCTTTTTTTTAAAAAAACCAAGGTAGACTGCAAAATCAGCTTTTACCGATGACTTTTTTTCATCCGACTATTATACAAACAACATCCTGCTACTCTTTAAAGTACACTCTTGTAATTGTTAGTCATATGGGCATAAATTTGAATATTATTCGATCTGAGTGGCGAATTACCAGTTGTGAACACATCATAGGATGTCATAGCTTATGCTTTGAAGAATCTGTGTATTGACTTGTCCTCTGTCTACGAAGCACACCTAGTGTGAAAGGCTATAAGGCCTAGTATGAAAGGCTATAAAAGCATAAGCTATGCTTTGAAGAATCTGTGTATTGACTTGTCCTCTGTCTAAGAGGCACATCTAGTGTGGGCATAAATTTGAATATTATTTGATCTGAGTGGCGAGTTACCAGTTGTGAACACATCATAGGATGCCATAGCTTATGCTTTGAAGAATCTGTGTATTGACTTGTCCTGTGTCTACGAGGCTAGGTGTGTAAAAGGCTAAAAAATAAGATTTTTGAAAATTAATTACTGTATCGAATACTTTAAAATTTTTACACATGCTTTAAGAATACATACAAGAAAAAATGAAATATTTTTTGCGTTACATGCTAACTCCTCTATTGCTGCAGTAATGCCGGCTTGTTCGTGGATTAAACCACAACAAAAATCGATTTTTGTTAAATTTCACCCTAGGTGTGTTTCTAAATAAAATAACTTTGTTGTCCCTGTTTTCAGTTTTAAATAACTAGTATGAACTTACTGATCTGAGTTTGGTTAAAATATGACTCATTTATTGGAAAAGCACATAAAAAAATAATATTTAAAATTATAATTTTTTTCTAGCAGATTTTGATTTTCACTTTTATTGAGTTATATATGTCTATGTACATTTCCTATATACATACATACATTCGTTCTAAAAGAGTTCATAACAGCTGCTGGCAATCGTAATCTTAAATTTTGTTTATCTACGCATATGAAAATATCAGTTTGCGTGTCTCTAACCTACGACTAAGCTACCATATTTTCATTGTTTTTGTTGTTGCTTTCGCTTTAATTTGTCAATGAGTGTTTCTATGCAATTAGCATCTACTAGCCCAATAAATTTATCTACTACGACGCCATTACGAAAGGCCAGTACAGCGGGCACAGCCTTTACTTCAAATGTCTCAACTAGATCCAAATTCGTTTCCACATCAATAACTGCCAAATCAATTTCATTTGAATTTTCCAGAAGTTCCAGCATTTTGGGAGTAAGAATTTTACATGGATCGCACCATTCGGCATGAAAATTCACAATTACTGGATTATCGCTGTTGATTACCTACAAAATGAACGAATAAAAGAACAAAATTTACATAAGAAGAAGCGATACACATATGTACATATGTATGTACGTCAACATCATTGCTTTAGACGTCTGCAATGCCTCAATGGGCTTTTAACGCAAGCGAATCGTATACATAGATATTTTTTTGGCCGTATTACCTTCTGATCAAACTCATAGTGATCTTTGATCACCAGCTTCTTATAAAAAATTTGGGACTGTGACAAACATTTCTTGTTGCCCCAAGTCGCCGCATGGGGGACAAGGAGAAAGCGCTGAGCGCTAGCCTGGATGGCGGCCAGTCTTAGAGCAATGCCCTCTGTAGCTAGTTTAAGCATTATGTCAGCGCTTAAGTTTAATAAAATTGTGATAGTTGTTTTTGTTTTTTTTTTCCACTATTTTGTGTATGTTTTGTTTATACAAAAAATAAATTACAAGTTAAAGTTTTCCAACACTACCATGGTAGCAACTCTGAAATAGAGTATCTTGCGATTCGATAAAAGTGTTGCATTGTAAAAGTGTCACTCATTGTGCAGCTTCAAATTAAAAAATATTTTTAGCGACCAGAAACTTTTTTGCTGAGAACATCAGTTTCAGCAGATATGATCAAATTTAAGGTTACAGATACTGTATATGTGGGATATGCATTATTTTAGATTTGACATTCAAAATTTTACGATTTTAGGTTAATTTAAATTTTATTATTATTCTTTTATAATAAAACGTTATTCTGCTTATATCTATAAAATGAATTCAAAAAAGTTGACTATATTATTTGTATATTCCTTATTGTACATACAAAACTCTTATTCCTTATTGTATGTACATACATACATAGATACAAAAGTATTTTTTTAGAAAACTAACAGAAATTTCTTTTAACTTTTAAAATATTTAACGATTCTTTTTGTCTAGTGGCTGATTCTGTTTTTCTCAAACGGTATACATAATTTTATTTATAAATAATTTAAAATAATTCAATCTATGTACATTACACGAAGAACATGTGTACATGTGCGTATATATGTACATACATATGTGCCTATTATTTTGCGGATTTTAACTCTGGATGATGATAAAATTCTTGTCTCAAAAATTTTTTTTTTATTTGGAAAATCAATTTGGAGGAACTACCGCTCAGCTGTTTAAGCGATTCAAAGGAAAATATGCGTATGTCGTGAACAGAAGCTCCTGTAATCGATACAGAAACTATCGATAAAAAATGGAGGTCGATCTATATATATCTAAAAGTGGAATATTTCATCATTGGTCTACGTGTGGGAGGGAGACAACAGATAAACCAAAACAGTCAGTTACGGTCTACGCGCGTTCGTTTCTTCTTCCGTTTTGTCTTATCTCTCTATACAAAATTGTTGCTCTTATTGTTAAGTTCTTAATACAAGTTTTGGTGTGTTTTGTTATATTTGCTGGTATCATTGTCAATTTTAATTTATTGGTAAGAAGTTTCAGAGAATACAAGTAGCAAAAGAATAAGCGTTACTAGGTATGTACATTCATACATGTACATAAATAAAAATGAATTGGATGGCTAAAACGTTGAAGTCTAGCTCAGACATTGTGCACATATGCTTCGAATTAACTACAAAAAAGTATCTATGTACAAGATTTTATAAAAATCCAATTGGAGTTTTGCTACTTTCTAAATATGTGTTTGTGTTTCCACCCCAAACGGGAGAGCGGTTTTCTTCTTTAAAACGCGGACACAGCTCGACTCCGACTTCGATTTGGGCTTCGTTTTTATGCGCGCAGCTTCCACCTTGAGTCAGAGCTGGAATTTCCAACCCTCGTGTGGATGGCTCGGCTCACACACGCAGTCAAACACACTTTTGACATTAACATACACATTCCTTCGGGTCTATTTCATCCTTATTCTTCCTTTTCACACATACACACACACGCACATAAGCAAAGAAGCTCTAAAGCTTTGAATTTTTATACTTTGCCTACGCAGGATGAAATAGTACATAGTTTTTTTTTTTAGAGTCGCCAAAAAAAAGCAGGCAAAGAAGGCGTTTTGACCCAATAACGTGTCCATATTATTGATCAGCATGAAAGAAGCACCGAGCTTAGCCGGCAAAATTGAAAGTGTTGGAAAAAAATTCAGATTATTTATACTTCCCCTATCGGCCCAACGAAGTTAAAAAAACCCAGAAGGTTGTGCTAACTTCGGTCATGCCGAAGTTTGTATACCCTTGCAAGTTTTTTGTTACACTTTTTTTACGGATAGGTGTTTAGGTAAAAAGCCTTTTATGTAAAAAGTTGGCTGTTTTTCCGCCTAAAATCGATTATTCGTATGGCACCTACATATATGATATAGGCGCCCGATCTTGATCAAATTTGGCATTAATATTAGTAAGTATACCAACAAGTATAAAACAATCGCTTGATAAAGAAAAAAATAATTGGTTAGAAACGGAATTTTCTATATGATATAGTGTCTATATGATATAGTCTGATATACACTGTAGCTTAAGTGGTCTAGGAGGAGTTTGAGCTGATCCAGACAGACGGACGGACGGACATGGATATATAAACTCGTCTCATGGTGCTGATCAAGAATATATATACTTTATCTGGTCGGAGATGCTTCCTTTCATGCGTTGCATACTTCTGACCAAAATTAATGTACCCTTTTTGCAAGGGTAGAAAAATCTGATGATAAATAGCCAAGTTATACGCATAAATGTTTTTCATCCTTGGTGAGAACCAAAAAGCGTCCTCAAGGTGCGCTGAAAGTAAGTAAGCGCGATAGCCTTTGTTTGGTACTCGGCATATCAAAAGAGTCATTTATATAAAATATCAGGGAAGGTAAGTTTGGACGTGCTGAAAATTTTATTTTGTTTTGCGCTGCGCAAACTTTTATTTTTAAATGTTTTACATTATGTCGTGTCTTTTTGCATTAAATACTCTGAAAAGTAACAAAATAAGTGGTCGCATCCACCAAGTGAAACAAACAATTACAAAACACAAATTTATAATTTAAAAAAAAACTTTATTTTTTTAGTGAAGTCTCTTTGAATATCAGCACAGTTGTTTCAGGGAGACTTCAATTTATGAATTCCATTCCTAAAGTGTGAATCTGGAGGGCTGTAAAAATGTGCCTTTACAGCTGCTATGATTTCTTCATTTAATAAAAAACGCTTTGCACCCTTTTTTTTAAACCCTGTACCAATGGGGTAAAACTGTATATTAAAGTCGCTAAAATGCATGCATACATATGGACATATATTCTTTATCATTATCAACAGCTTCGTCGATTTAGCCATGTCTGTCCGTTTGACAAGTTCAAGTTCAAGTTAATTTGAAATTTTTGTTCTAAAATTCCTTAAAATTCGTTAATGGCCAAATCTAGTGAATACAACAGATGCAACAATTAAATTCACTTAATAAACTTTAAAAAATGGGTTATAGCCAAGGTCAAAATGATCTTGTAATACTGTGCGTTGTCAAAATTATTTTATTTTTGCAAACATAGCCTTTTTTCCTGAATTGTTTACCAGTTTGCAAGTAATTCGCATAAAAAATTACCAACAAAATGACAAACACAAACTCGTTTAGGAGCTGAACAACCAAATTCCGCCGTTCTTCAGCGGTTTGTTTTATTTTAGGATCATGATGATAGACCCAAGTCTTATCTATAGTAATAAATTTACCCAGCAAATCTCTTTTAAAAATGCTTTAAATGTTGCTGAGAGAGTCGTCTCAAAAATAATTAAGTCGGTTGTATTACAGATATAATTACATCAATTTCTCTGTTGATCCTGATCAAGAATATATGTACTTTATAAGCCATTTACATACAACTACTTTTACATATAACTACATCAATTTCTCTGTTGATCCTGATCAAGAATATATGTACTTTATAAGCCATTTACATACACTTTGGCGACTTTATTCTTTCACACTATTGTAGAAACAATTGAAAACTTGTGGCTAAATTTAAATATATATTTACAAGTCGTTCACTAAGTAATTTCGTGTTTATTCTTTACTAGCGTCAACAGCCGAGTTGATCTAGCCATGTCCGTTTTTGCGTCTATCCGTCTGTATGAACACCTAGATCCCGGAGGCTATAAGAGCTAGAGTCACCAACTTGGTATGTAGACTCTCATAGTGTGTACGCAAATTAGAGTATTTCAAATTTTTTTATATCAAAAGTGATTTTTTTCTGCAACATTTAAGGTATAGTGAACTTTGAGAAACAAAAATATATGTATTAAATATTTATCGGCTAACTCGATTCAGTGGAAAAAAGGCAAGTTGTACGAGTGAACTTTTTCCAGGCGATGTCAGGCGCCAGACGGGGGAGGGAGTAAGATGCCATGCGATTGGAAGGTGTTCGTTTTTTGCAATGCATGCGAGAGATAGAAGGAGATATATATTGTTATAACAAAGGATAACAAAGAGTGTTAAAATGGCGCATTTTTAATTGGTGCAGGGTATATACAAATCGGTAAGGTGGCTTGCTTACATTTTTTTTTTGTGCATACTCTTTGGACGTCTTTTTTCAAAATTGCTGTTTTTGTTGATTGGTATCGAAAGAAAGTGCCTCAGGATGGTCAAATGAAAACACTTTTTTTCAAGAATATATAGCGAATACGAATAATTTTTAAAAAGGGATCGGGACAAAAGTGGCGCCAATTATCAATAATCAACTTTTAACTATATAAAGGACATAATTATAGTTCTGAGGCGTGCTGAGATATTTAGAGCTTTTGTTTTGCACTAAATGAAATTTCCAAATGCATACACACGATGTCTCTTCAATTGAACTTAAAAAGCTTTAATAAATAACACGTGGCGATTGAAGCTTAGATGTAATTTTTTAGAATTTTGTATCAACATTAAACATTGCAATGAACCTCTGTACGTGTTGTCGCAACCCTAAAACTACTCGAACCTTTATTTTGTAAATGTTTTGAGACCATTCAAGCTAAGTTAAAGAATATTAATTTAATTTTTAAGGGGCAATAGAGTAGTGTTTCTTTTTTACCACCTAAAAAATAGACAAATTTAATTTTTTGGGTATCTGTGTACATAATAGGGTGTATCAATCTTGGTCACAACGGTGTAACGCTTAAAAGGAAGCTTCTCCGACTTAATAAAGTATGTACATATATTCTTGATCAGCATGAAGGGATGAGTTCATATAGTCCCATATCAGTCCGTCCGTCTGCTTGGATCAACGTAAACTCCTAAAACTTTTTAGCCTTAGTGTAGGTCGGTTTCTGTATAATGCAGGCAAATATCTCCCATTTCGGGCTACTATGTCAAATAGCTCCCATAGCTCCCATCCTATACAATTGAGTTTCAGATCAATAACTTCATTGTTTTCAAAGCAATTGCATTTAATTTTTGAATCTCAAAAATTAAAAAAGAATCAAACGGAGCCTTATGTCTGAATATATCTAAAAATGGAATAAAAGCATAACTGCAACAACTAAATTATTAATTGCTTAACTCTTACAACTGACACGATCAAGACTAAACAAGGAAAATTCACCCTATGCAATGATGTTAAAGCTAGCTTGGTTTATATTTAGCTTATCTAATAATAGTCGGGCTCGGCTCTAACGCTTAACAAAGAAAGTTCAATTACCTTTTTGAAATGGGAATTTAGTATAAAAAAACAGCAACATGATGGAAGCCCCCTATATGCGCACAAATTGTTGTTGTGCTCTGATCCCGGTTCCCTCTTCTGGTGTTGCTGATGCTGTGTAAGCTGAGTGGTAAAAGGAAGTGGATAGGGAGGGGCAAATGCTAGCTGGGCGTCGCTGCCAAAAATAAATTTGAACTCAAATCGTGGCACAGGCGGACAACTAGGCAATGAAAACCGATTCGATTGCCAAGAAAAACCAACGCAATGAATTGTGGTGTATATACAAAGATACTTACATACATATATATATATACACACATACATATATATATATAAGAGAACGGAAAGGTATCTATTCGAGGCGCGCTCAAGTGCGCAGCGGAGAAATGCATTCTCTACTCGCTTGCTGTTTTATCTTTCCCACACTATGACCCTCACACCCCCTGTTCCTAAAAAGTATACCTTGCTTGTGACTTATGTTTACAAATACATATTCCATTCTCAAAACATTTTTATTATATATACACACTCATGAAGCATATGTACGTGTTAGATTTGAGTTCCGAAATATTCACATACACCATAAATTTTCGTCATGATCAGAAAGCTTAAAGTGCGACCTATGTATTATATATATAGTATACTCCCCCGCATCCCCATCCTAGTCCTAAAAGCCCAACCCATTTTGTGTATTTTGTCCATATACTTCTTTCTCTCTCTTCTCTTTTAGTCTTTGTGGCCTTGCTATTTTTAAAGTCGAAAATACTCGTATAAATCGAAAAACAAATTTTCAGCTGCCAAGAACAGCCGCTCGTTTATGGCTACAGATTGAGCGAGTCATCTTTAAACTACCTTGATCATTGATCAGTGCAAGTTTTAAGTATTTAAATGAAACAAAAATAAGGGAAACTTTGCGTCAGAGTTATGCATAGAATTAAGGCTGGTATGAATCTTTGTATAGCCGTTGTATTATTGATTGTTATATTGCCTAAAATTCACTGAAAGCAAAAATGAATTTTATTCATTATACAATTATTTCGATAGATTTTTAGAATATTTTCAACAGTTTAAAAAAACACAAGTTCCTTTAGTCAACATTTTGCAACTTATAACTAAAAAAATTGGATGGCACGCTGTTTGTCTGGATCAACAACCTAGTTTAAAGGACAGTTGCTGAACTTTGAAGAAATTTACTGAAACATTTTTTCTTAAATACCGATTAAAACCCATAACTTTAGTTATTGGCAATTTGTTTTTGTGTTGAACTTACAACGCTATAGTGTTTAGTTAAAATGGATGACACGATCTTAAAACGACACATGACACTGTAATATAAGAAAAATACCCATTAAGGGTAGGTTTGGCTGCATGGTTTAAGTTAATAATTTCTCTTATTAAACATATATTTTAGCTCGGATTATTTTTTAAACGATAGTGAATGAATACCAATGGAATGTGAACCAAGTGTTTTTCTCGCTTTCGCGCTATGTAAAAATATTTTTTGTTTTTGTGGTCCGGTATGAAGCTGCGCTCTCTTTTTCTCTTTTTCCGGACTGCCAACACACACACACAAAGGCAATTTTGGTTGGAAAATTGCCAACCCCTCATGGCGCTTTCTGTTTTCGGGCATGATCAGCTCGACCCCAATAGGCGCAGCAGAGAGTGGTTGTAGGTAGGAAGACGGGAGTGTGGGGGATCCACACTCAAACGTGCACCTTCAGCCAACGCTCGACATGTTCACTGAGAACGCTCAACGGGCCCGCAATATATACAACAGGCTGCGTTGGCTGCTCGGCCGCTCGTGGCTCTCGGGCCCGGGCCAACAACTCGAAGTTTATGTGTTGTTGTTGGCTGTTTGGCTGTGTCTCTGTGTCTGTGTTTCTGAATTCAGTTTTCAGTATTCGTTTGGACTGCGACTGCGACTATTTGTGGCGGATAGAGAAGATTTCGACTATAATCCACTACTGCAAACCAGTGAGAAAGAGACTACACAGAAAGTATCAGACGGAGAAAGATAGAGTGCGTGAGAGGGGAATTGGTATTTTCAGGAAGCGCGGGACTGTTTTTATTATTTTTAAATTCTTAGTTTACCATCTTTATTTTATGACTATAATCGTATTCAATGCCTTTCCAAAACATGTAAAGTCATTAATAAAGCTTGACTTACTGTCACTACTTAAAGGAGACCAAGTGTTTTGACGTATATTTGCTTATATGTAAATATACATAGCAATGTATATGCGAAGTTATTTGTAGATATAAAATTATATAGATATACATTTGTATTGTATGTACATGCAGATATATACAAATGTATACGTATGTATATCTTATCAGACCTTTGTATGTATTGGCTACATTGACTCACAATGCGTATTGAAGCCACAAGCCCACCTTAATGCGATAAGATAGAGCTTCAGTCAGATTAGATTATAAGTTTTAATACGCATAGAACAGTCTAAGCAGGAGTTTTAATATAAAGAAAAACCAAGTTCTTTACACACTCAATTTACGTGCTACATCTATTTTGTGTAAATTTGTCTAATGTTAACTTTTCGTTTTATTTCATTTTAATTTTGTTCGTCGTGATTTCTCACAATTTCGTTTCTATTTATTTTTAATTTTAGTCCAAGGTTTAAAACAACAATAACAGCAGCACCGTTCAAGAACTGCCACTGAGAGAGCGAAGATAGTGAGAGAGAAATAGAACGAGCTGTACTCTACAAAAATTACTTATACGTCGTGTAAGCGTATAATGTTTGGTAATCTGGCATAGAACCATCGATTGGTTTGGGCAATCAAAATAACAAGATTGCGGACTAAGACAAGACCACGACAATAACGGCAGATCTTTAATTCTCCCCCGATTAGTGCAGGAGTGGATAGTTTATTTTTAAACTGTAGCCGGTTAGAAAGCAGGTGAGTCTTTATATTCAATTGAAGTGTCTAGAATCCGCATAAACCAAAGTCAAATTAAATTGTATATCCCAATTAATTTTATCTTAAAAAAAAAACACCGTACATTTTTAAACTCATTAAAATAACGTACTCGAAAAACTTATTTTTTTTGTAACTTTCGATTCGTATATGTTCAAGTAGAAAAAACCTTCGACTATCCATTGTATTTGGTATTAAAAGGGCTTTTACTTAAACGCACATCGAAAAAAATCCAAAAACTGACAAGATAAAGCTCAGAGTATATGTATCTCAATAGAAATACCAAGTCGTAAAATTATTTAAAAAAAAAAGTTGTCTAGAATTCGAGAAAACTAAATTTCACAAAAAAACTGTGCTAAATTAGAGGCCATCGCAGTATGTTCTTTATACAAATGAAAAGGAAATGTATAAACTGGATAAATAAAACTCCGCTTCGTAGCATTATAAGTAGCTTTACCGCAGCGTGCGTTCATTCTTACTGCGAAAATGTTACGCACACAGATGCGAAGCTACAAAAACTGCGACTATACGTATTTATAAATATAAAGGCAAGATATAAGTGAAAGTTTTTGAATAATGTTGTAATATAACAATGTAAGGACTCCAATTAATGTAATCGATCGAATGAAAAATTATTTACTTTTTTAAATCCTTGCAAAAAGGGTCTATTAATTTTGATCACCACGACAAGATATGTATGTTCATATAGTAATATACATATGTACATAGGTCACTCTTTCTGAATCAATGTAAACTCTTTAAAATTTTGCTTGCAGGTAAAAACTGCAGGCATTGTATAGCTTGGGTTCTGCTGCACCGTACCATTATATCATAACTTTCTCACCGATCGGTTAAGAATAGAGTTTTAGATAGAAATTTTGTTTATTTTTATACCCTGTACCAATAGGTAAAAAAGGGTATATTAAAGTCGCCAAAATGTATGTAACAGGCTGCGTTGTATGTATGGTATGTTAAGTGTACAATTTTACCCTATGGATACGGGGTATAAAAAGCCGAGTCGATATATCCATGTTCATCTGTTTAAGAGCTATTGGTAGAAGTGGTTTTTCGAACCAGGCTTACATACCTCTAAATTGACCATATTATATTACCAAATTTTGTTAAAATCGAATAAGGATACAATATAATTCGCTGTTCATTGGAAAATCTCTTTTAATAATTTTTTTATAATATTGTCATCATCGGTTCGGTTTACTACACCTCTGTTAATTTTTGCCAACATATGTACATAAATAGCACTATCGCATCGCTGCCGTCAATCATTACAGCGTAAATGCTCGTGTGCCATCGGTTTAGTCGTTCACTAATATACATATGTACATAAATTAAAAAGGCGTTAGTTAAAGGAAAAAACATTTCTTGGGATAACGAAAGAGAAAGAGAGTACACACATGTATATACATATGTACATGTATTTTGAAACACACAAAGAGTTGGAACAAAATACGACATAATATTCGGATTTTGGGAGGGTGTATAAAATTCGGTATAGCTAAAGTCAACGTCTTTGATATAAGAATATTTTTTCCTATCAGCGGCTTATCAGTAAATAATTCCACCTGTTGCAGTCGTTGAATTCAGGTTAAAAGAGCGGGGTAGTGAGCAAGTGCAATTATATCTATGTATGTGTATGTATAGGTGAGAGAGATACATTTATATCTTTTGTGAGCCATGACTATATAAGAGAGAGGCTAAGTTTTGACTGTGCCTATTTAACTTTGCTCAATGGAAAGCCGCTCGCATCCATAGGATTTTTAAGATAACCGCAAAACTAGGAATGCCATGAAAGTCGATATACTATAGCATTCTTATACATACATATGTACCCAAGTATGCGTAACCAAACCGACTCAGTTTTGGGTTTTCTTTTTCTAATCTTATCTTAAAACTTGAGTCGACATCGACACACCATACTGACGCAGACTCTTCGCATTTGTACAGGCATGCACGACGTACACGTATATACTAAGACATCGATACAGTCTGGTATATGTATAAATGTAGATACATATGTACATACATATAAGTATTTATATGTGTACATATAATGTATAATTATGAACATACGTACATACATAAATGCATACCTCTATTTTTGTACTCCTCTTTAATTTAATTAAACATATTTTTTAACAGGTATTTCAACGATCACTAGCCAAAACTTTTGGAAATATAGTATATCCTTTATGGCAAATCAAAGTAGTTTCTAGCTAAATAGAGAATAAGTAAAAACCACTGCAATATACATTTTCATATATATGTACCTATGTATTTTTATTGTACGCGTACATAAATCTATATACATATATAAACATGAATGTCTGTCTGTATGTCACCGATGAACTAAAAAACTGTTGGACCTGGTGGACCGATTATTATGAAAATTGGTATATACATATATGTATTCTTTATTTTTTCTTGATGCCGCTCACCGCCAGGTGGCGCTGCAGAGCAGCAATTTCTGCCCCGCTTAACCGACTGTTATAATGTGGAAGAAGGCAGAACAACGTCTGCCGAGGTAGCATGTGTAATATAAAATAGAAAATTTTATTAAATTTTTTAAATCTAATACAAATCTACTTAAACGTAAATATGTTTGCCTGACAAAGTTGTCAGTGCATACAAATGTTACATTTCTAAGCAGACGTGCTAATAAATAAGCAGTTATTGTTTAATCGCATAGTTATGCTATGCTAGACTTTAACGTTGATTTCACAATTCTCTCTATAAAGTAGACTACTAATCTGCAAATTGTAAAACCTGACTTAACCACCGGTTACCAATTATATTCTCCTCAATACTGTCTTATTGTCTAGCTTTTTTTAATATACCTACATATGTACTTAGAATATTTACTTGGGCTTATATGTTTACATATGTACGTATACATATGTATGTGTGTATGTATTAATAATTTCTACGTAAAGAGTGGATTATAAATATATACTCCACATGCAGCCTTTGCTATATCTCAACCCTTACTTTGTTGACAGCTTAAACCATAACTGAAGTTGCTATTTGCTCTTCTGTTTTTCTGGTTCTGTCACGGTGTGTGTGCAGTTTTATATTTTTAAACTGCGCTCATTACCCTTTGCCCCTTCTTTTGCTTTTGGCCTGTAATGCGGCTTTGCTGTGGCCTCCTGTTTAAAAGTACTCTCTCGCTCTCAATATGGGGTACGCTCACGCTCACACATGCGCTGTGACTGTTCTGTCGTTGGATGTCATACTGTGGTTGTTGTTGTAAACTCGGTTTCAAACTTTAATTACGTCTCACACACACAGGCCAGCAATGCCAGCAAGTAAACAAACAGACAAACTCATTCAATCCCCCAGCTGCGTAATATGGCTAGAGGGAGCGGTGACGGAGCGGGTGGGGGATACGTCGACGTTGGCAGTTTGCTGCCTGCGCGGTATTCCTATTTTTGGTTTGCCTGTGTTGTCGACGTTGTCGACTTGTTGTTGCTACTGCTGCTGCTATTGCTGTTGTACTCCAACGGTACTTCTGAGCGCCAGCCCCCAATATTTGCTTGAATTCGATTTCAGTCGAGCTTTGTGCTTCATTGTTGCCGCTCGCGAAGTTTTGTTGTCTCGTGGTCGTCGTTGTCTCCGTGTTTGTCCATTTACCACCCACTTTCCGTTTCCACCTCACACTCGGTTCGTATAGCCGGCTTTGGCTCGGCCTCAAAATGTGAGTACTTTATGGGGTCTCACATGTGTGTGCGTCACACTAATCTCTCACTTAAGATTAGATATGTATGTATGTGCCTGTGTGTATACAATATGACCAATGAACAATACAGTTTAAATTTTTTTTGTTGTTAAACCTACAGTCTTGTTGTTGCATCATCAGTATCCTGGCTTCACATTAAGCTAATACAGCTTTTCATGTAAGCTTTAAGCTTCGCACATTCCCCAAGCTAGAACTTTTTTCAGAAAGATAGACAATGCGCTTTGTTGAGCAATTTTATCAGCGGGTAGAAATTGTAATTCTAAGCCATGGCATAAGTATACATGCTGACTTTAAATGCCACAAAGGATTTCGGGTAAATGGCTTTATCGGAGAAGAAGGTGGGATGTGTAAGCGCTTATGCCTCGCTTGCTTATTTAGCTGCGTCGCCAGCTTATCACACATACATATACGCATACATGTATACCTACACATGCAACTACCTACATACATACTCAAACTCATACATACATATGTATGTATGTATGTATGTATATGTACCACCCGAGTATCGTTATCAATAAATGGAGAGCCGTTTACGTTCGCTTAACTTGAGCATCCATACACATTCGTATGTAATACGATATATTTATATGTATATATGTGTGTATAAATGTGTGCACGTACATGCATATAAACATACACATGTGCTAAACAGTTAAGCACTGATTTTGGTTTTCGAATTGAATTTTGTAACTTAAAAAAAAACGGTTTGTAGAACATATGAAGATTGTCTGTGATTGTGAATATATTAAAATTATAACAATTATTTTTAAACCCTTGCATAGGTGTTCAACGCATAGAAGAAAGCATATCCGACCATACAAAGCATGCACATGTACAAACATACATACATATGTATATATTTTTGATCAGCACAATGAGATGAGTTCATAAAGCCATGTCCGCCCGTTCGTCTGTCCGTCTGGAATAGCGCAAACTCCTTTTAGACCGCTAAAGCTACTACCACTAAGGCTCCCTTAGAAACAATCTGTCAAAAATAGAGTTTTGGATCCATTACTTTGTTTTCCATGGGACTATCAAAGAACTTAACAAATCCTAGTGTGCCTTGGATTCAAACGTCCATGCCAAATTTGATCAAGGTCGGACAACTCATAAGAAAAATTCAGTTTTATACCAAAAACTTTCTTTGTTTTCAAGCGATTGTTTAAAAATTAATATTTGTTTGTTTAATTTACTTATAAATACCTATGCCAAATTTAATCAGAAAAGCAGAAAAAACAGGAAATGCGCCAGATTATGTTTTCGACTTTTTACATAAAAGGTTATTTAACTTTGACAACAACAACAACTATGTACATGTATTATAAGTAAAGGGAAACACAAAATACTTGCAATGGTATACAAACTATGGCACGGTTGAAGTTAGCCCGGCCTTCTGTTTTTACGTTAAAATTAGAAGTACTAAAATTGTACATTTTTGGGTACAATTAGTGAAAGAAAGTAGAAATTAATTGTGCTAAAATAAGTGAAGTTTCGGTAAAAAATATTAAGAGAGCGTACAAACCGTGTTTGTGCTAATCTTAAAATAATGTAAAAATTATGATTATGTACATATATAACTGCCTTCAAAAAAGCAGTGGAAAAAATGTCGCGTGAGCGTCCCAGGTTAATCCCTCTCAAAAGCACATTGCACATTTAAAAAAATCGTGAGTCTAATAATAAAGCTTGATATTTTTCGTTAATGCTCAGAAATACTTTAAGTAACAAATTCTCACACAGTTTGCAGAGGTTACCGATCACTAGCATCGATGTCTAAAGCTATGTTCATTTAAGTCGCGTGGGTGACCGCTCTTTTATCTCATTCGATAAAAGCAAAACGCTCCCAATTTTTATTCCCTTATAGGGAGAATAGGGTATATTAAGGTCGCCAAAATGTATGTAACAGGCAAAAGAAAGCGATTCCGACCTCATAAAGTATATATGTGTGAATATATCGTTTATCAGCATGAACAGTCCAGTCGATCTAGCCATGTCCGTCTGTCCGTCCGTATCAGCACCGCATGTAACAGGCAAAAGGAAGCGTTTCCGACCCCATAAAGTCACCAAATTTGGCCTATCAAATTTCATAAGAATCGGATGAAAAATAGCCAAGTTATACGCATAAACATTTTGCAGCCAATGTCAAAGGGGCGACAGTCGGGTTAGTGAGTGAGATGGCATGCAATAGGTATGCGTTTGGTCTTCGTTTGCGAAATAGAGAAAGAGATATGGCTAGACATCTAACGAAACATAACGAAGAGTGAATAAACTGGTTCAGGGTATATCCGAGTCGGTAAGGCATACTATATTTTTTAGGTGGAAAATTTAACATTTTTAATTTGATCGAAACCGAACTAAAATATTTTATAGGACCCATAAGAACTATCGGTTAAGAATTTAGGTTTAGATCAAGGTGTTTTGCTTAAGGTTTACGTTCCAAACACCACGATGCAAATTGAAACGACGCAAAACGAACTAAAATTTCCAGGGTTCAGAAAATTATACTTTTTAAAAAGAAAATTGAACAAAGTAAAAATTTAAAAAGCAAAAATAATAAAAAAAAACCTGTTCAATTAGAACAAAATAAAGTATCAAAAAAATTAAAAACAAAATTAAGCTAATGTCAATCGCCTTCCAAGTCTGCTTGCGTAAGTCGGGGTTCTTTTAAAAAAAATTGAAAAAACAAAATCAATATTATAAAAAATGTTCAGATAAATTTTGTTTTGTTCGATATTTTTAAATTTTTGGTTTAAAAAAAAGGTTTTTTGATTTGATCAAACTCAATTGGAATCGGCCGATCTTCTTATGGAAAAGCTAAAATAAAATCTTTACTTTTATTTTTGAGCATAAAAATCAAGCTCAAGGAATAATCATTATTTTTGATTTTTATTCTTTCGCTCAAAATAATTTTAGTTTTTGCTCACAATCGATGATTGATTAATGATTTCTAAAATTCAAATCTCACATAAATATTATTTTGTAATTTTTAAAATAAAATCTATAATGATTACATATCGGATTAAAAATAGACAAGGTATACGCAAAAGCGCTTTACAAGGAAAACCAAAACAGTGGCAGCCGGGTGAGTGAGTGGGATAGCATGTGATTGGTTTGCGGTTTCTTCGCGACACATGCGAAGAAGAGATATGTAGAAATAGAAATCTAGCTTAATGTAACGAAGAGGGAGAAAATAACGCATTTGAACCTGGTACAGGGAATATCCGACGCAGTACTGCTTACTTTATTTTGTCTAACAGTCGTTTTAATTGCTGTATCGAAGCATAAAAGTAAATTAAAATTGTCTATTCAGCGAATTTAGAAAGATATGTGAATCCTAATTGAAATATTTTTTTGTTTTTAGCTTCAAGACGTCTTGCAAACGGATTAAAATGGAAAAGACTCCCCGTTATACGCAGCGGGAGCGTAACATGGTGCTCGGTTATGCGGCACAATATAAGGATGTGATTGAAAACAAACGAACAGATGCCGAATCGAATCGCAAAAAGGACGAAGTGTGGCTACAAATAGCAAAGGAGTTTAATTTACGTGTCTATCATCAGCGGAGCTCCAAGCAATTACGTCAATTATACAAGAACATGAAACTCTTGCTGAAAAAGGATTTATGTGGTGAAGAAAAAGGCAATCGCTCATTTATGGATGTATTGAATACATTATCACAACAGGAATCGGTGGCACAATATATAGCCGATCAGATGTCGCCAGATGGTGCTGGGAGTCAGGCGGGTACTACAGGTGTAAATGGTCCAAACAATACTGATGACTATGAAGACACAAAAGTAAGTCATTTATCTTTAATAATTATTGTTGGGTATTGCATAATTTTTACCCCATACTTTTTTAAAGCTACCTTTATATGAGGGGGTGGATGCGGACGTTATAATGATTAAATCGGAAACAATTAGCGATAATGAGCAGACCGTGAACGGAATGGATTGTTTAGATGATGATGATGATGAAGATTGCCTAAGTCCCAAAGCACCAGAAGTATGTCTAGAGGAGGAGGATGATGAAGTGCTCTTTGCCACAGATTTGCGTCAACTACAACAGCAGCAGCATGTAACTAACTCATCATCATCATCATCGTCCCTACCAGCTGGTGGAAATCATACAAGTCAAACAGAACCCATACCAAGAGCCGCCAGTTCACCGGTGTTATCCACAAAAACTTCAAGCTCTTCAACAGGCAGCTATAGTATTTCAGCGAATCCGAATATAACCATACAGAATGTGGGCCAAATACGTGTAGGTTCGTTTGCTAATATTAATAAAACGCTGCAGAACGGTGGAGCAGCTATAACATCATCAACAACAGGTGCATCGCCAACTACCGTATCTAACACAAACACAAATGCCAACAGCATTTTACCTCTTACTGCGGAACAGGTGCAGCAGCATTTATTATTAAATGGTTTGGGACTGTCGGCTGTAAATCCACCGCCAACCCATTCACTACAAGCTGCAATTAATTCCACCACTCGCAGCACTTCAGCCACTTTGCAATTGCCACGTCTCCAACGTGGCAATGGACATACCTCAACGAATCCTAGCAATACCGCAAATGTCACGACTACTGGCGCGACCAATGGACTTCAATTATTAATCAATAATGGCCATCATCATCAAGGTCGGGATAAAGCAAATCAACCGCCGTTGCCAAGTGGTGTAGCTATTGGAGCTGCTGGCAGTTTCAATGGCTACAATGGCCTTGCTGTTACTGTGCCCAGCTCAAGCAGCGGAAGCAGCAGTGCAAACAGTAGCGGCCTAAATATAACAGCTGAAAATGTTGTCACGACTAATGGCATTAGTGGTGCTGGGAATCCTCGCGCCCAGCATCAGGAGTATATAATGTCACTGGCCATTGAGGAACGTAAACGTAAAATTGATTTGCTCAATGCTCAAATTGAATATTGGCAGACATTAACCAAAAAATTGGACTCCCAGTCTGCTGCAGGGCATTTGCCGAATCCCGCCTGTTTATGTCATTTACCCAGTGTGGTAATGGGTAATACGACAGCAGCTGGTACAATGCAACCACAGAAAAGTGGAAGCTAGTCCAAAGCATTTGAGGGCGGCGATAAAAGAGAAATAGATGATACCCGCTCACGAAACGAATCAGAGGAAGTCGAAATTTTAGAAGAGGATGCTGAAGAGGAAAATAGGAGCGACATTATATCGATAGTAGATATTGATGATGATGTTGTTGATCAAAATGAAGAAGAGAATGACGATCAGAAAAACACAAACTTAACATTAAACAAGGATGACTCACGCGATGCCTTAATCAATGATGTGGGCGTGGTGGGCGGTTTATCACCGTTACATTCACCATATTCATCACAGTGCCCCCCGCTACGACCAAGGCGCTTTAAGCGCCACATAGCCATTTTGCCAGCAGAAGCTGCATCAGCCTTGCTAGTGCATCTGGTCCAACAGGCACCACCCTAATACCCCAAAAAACCGTTAACAAGTGTCGCCCTGTATAATTATTAAGAATAGTCTACTATTTTTATAGCATGTAAGATTTTTAATTACATATACATACATATGTTTATATGGCTATATATCTAAATGTATTAACTCTTTTTTTTCTTAATGATCTGCTACCTAAAAGCCAAAAACAAAGTAACTGTTGGTTATTTACCCATGATTATATCATTATTTTATTGTTTTTAAGTTTTGTGCCAAAGGAAATGATACCCCCTTTTATTTTAATTTTTTCATATGCCATCGAACTTGCCAAATGTTTTATTAATTTTAAATTTTATTAAGCCACTTGACTCGCTATTTATTTCTTAATTTGACTATGTTGTGAATTTATATTTAATCGCACCAAACAAAAAAAAATAATAAATATTTTATTTTTATGTAGTATTTATATTATTGATAAAAAACTGTACAAATGTGGTTCCTAATCTAGTCCATAAAACATAAAAAAGATTATGTTAACAAAATTGATCTAATTAATGTGACCCCAAAAAACTTAAAAGAACTGTTGCTTATTTCAATTAAAAATGTGTACTTAAATTAAAATATAAAACTGCAACTGAAAATCATGCTATTAGGGAATTGTTTTTTAATTAAAAAGAAAAAAGTGTACAAAATAATTGAGAAAACTCTTACTAGTCGCTAGCCGCATAAACTGTATTTTTTGTCATTTAGTTATTGCTACTTTTATTGTTCTTTTTTTTTTTTGCAATAAACAAAAATAATTTTTTTATATTTTCAAAAAATGTATGTTATTAAAAATAATCAACTGGGAAATTGGGCTTAAATAAGCATTCAAAAGCTCTCAGGGAAATGCACTGAAAGGGTCCCAGTGGCCATCTATAATACCAGTTGCCGTTTTGTCTGCAGTTGTAGTCTTTATTGAGAATTTTCAGTCTCAAAAATAAATTCTTTCCTGAATCGTGCCCGTATTTTTTTCAAGCCCGATTGATTTTATCAAAGATAGTAGACAAATTGGACTTAAACGCGGAAAGACTGTTTTTATACCCTGTAGCCATAGGGTAAAAGGGTATTTTAAAGACTCCAAAATGTACGTAACAGGCAAAAAAAGCTTTTTTGACCCCATAGTCGATCTAGCCGTGTCCGTCTGTGCGTCATCCTGTGATTTTCTCTCGCAATATTTAAAATATCGTAAAATTTGGAAAATTAATTATTTTTATTAGTATTAAAAGGCACGTAAAATTCCACAAAAATCGTATGAAAAATTGTCAAGCTATATGGACAAATGTTTTTCACTAGAAATACCAAAGGGGGTGCGGGTGAGTAAGTGAGATGACATGCGACTTGCTTATTTTATTTTTATAAAAGTAATGAATATTTGGCTTCTCTGGCAGCCGTATGTTGCATATTAAACACTTATTTGATTATAAAGTTTTGAAAGTTTCATAAAGCTGGTGCTGTCCGAAAGTTTGAGGCGTGTGAAGCGTTACTATCTGCGTCGCAAAAATATTTTACTTTTCAATCTTCGATCGAAATTTCGATTTGCGTCGCTTAACGGTTTCAAGCAGTAACGTTTATTTCAGTGTATGTTTTTATTTATTTTTATTTTTTTATAGGGGCTTCTCAGAACTGGCAAAGTTTTTTCCGTGTGCGCGTGGGTAAGACCAGCTGTATAAAATCACTATTTCGTAAAAAGGGGGTTCCCAACCACTATAACACGAATGTGTATTTACCTTGACATTTTAAAAATTAAATATGAGCCAAAGACGAAAGCAAATAAGTTTTTAAGTTAAAATGAACCTATAAAAACGTTTTAAGTCTGGAGAAAAGGCTGCTGACAGTTAGGGCAATTCGCAATCGAGATGCTGATGAAATAACAAAGTATGCAACAGCTAAAAAAAAAATGCCCGTAAGAACCAAAATGATAATTCAAATAAAGCAATAAGCATTTTTTATTATCTAAAGAGTAGCATTGCTTCCTAAAATAACTCACGGTTGGTTTCAACGTTTTAAAGCTCGTGCAAATTGTATAATATCGCCCTAAAAGGAGAATCGGCTTCCGCTGATGGGACAGCAGCAGAAAACCTTAGACTAAAAGCAATCATTTTTTGCTATATTCTCGCAAGCAGATTTTTAATGTCGATGAAACAGGATTGTATTGGAAGAGATTAACTAAAAAAATACCTACATTTCCAATGCCCATAAATATGCTTCAGGGCATAAGGCCATTCAAAATCGAATAACACTTTAGGGAGGAAATGCAAAAAGAAATTTCAACTTTTTACGTTTCCTTATTCACCACTTAAAGAATCCAAAAGCCTTCAAAAATTTAAGCAAATGAATTCTTCCGGTTTACTGGCATGAAATAAAAAAAAAAAAGTGGATGGCCGCTAGCCTATTTACAGATTTGACTGAAAACTGTGGTGCTCCTTAATTAGAAGCTTATTCTTAATGTTGTAACGCAATGAAGCAATGTTGTTTTTTAATGCTTGTACTATTGAACAATGCTCTGGGACATCCAGTATATTCTGATAAAATTTTAGAAAACATAAAAATTGTTGTTTCCAAGCAGGATCAGTGCCTCCGAACACCACCATTGGATGGACAGATAATTTAAACGTTTAAACAACTTGAGAAGCACATAATATGATTTGCATCTCAGAAGAAGATAAAACGCCTTGCGTGAATGGAAAGTTGGGAAAGATTTTGGCCAGATTGCGTATTGAAAAACAATCTTTCGATTAACGATTCACAAATTCTTGACGAAGAAATTGCTAAATTAACCAAGAACATAAAATGTTAAATAAATGGAATTAAAGAACTTGAAATGTTTTTTTTTCTTTTGGTAAAGATGATGAAATTAAGGAGACCAATATTTATATAAAGGCAAAATCAATATCACTGGTTAAGCAGGCATTACAAATTTAATAATAAACCTCAATCTGAATCGAAAACTGTACGGTACTACAAAGATTAGCTTTTGGTAGAGCTTTTTTTAGATCCATAAACATTAAACTTATGTTTCCAACAAAAAGAAAACCAGACTGATTAAACACTTACATTTAACATAAATGCTTTTCCGTTTTCCTTTTAATACCCTGTACCCATAGGTAAAAGGGTATATTAAAGTCGCTACAATGTATGGAACAGGCAGAGAAATCGTTTCCGACCCTATAAAGTATATATATTCTTGATCAGCATCAACAGCCGAGTCCATATAGCCATGTCCCTCTGTCCGTCCGTCGGTCTGTATGAACACCTAAATCTCGGACACTATAAAAGCTAGAGTCACCAAAGTTGGCAGACTCGTATAGTGTGTACGCAGATCAAGTTGATTTTAATTTTTTGCCACGCCCCCTCCCGCCCCTGCAATTCAGCATAATGTGATTTTCTCCCTCAATATTTAAAATATTGCATACATATAAAAAATACACATGTATTTTCTCATAATATGTATCGGCTCACAAAATTTCATGAAAATCGGGTAGAAAATAACCACGTTATACGCACAAACTTTTTACTGTCAAGGGGGCGGCGGATGAGTGAGTGAGATGGTATACGATTGGTATGTATTTGGTCTTTGCATGCGAAAGAGAAAAAGAGAAAGGGCTAGTCATCCAACAAACATAACAAAGAGTGAATAGTACAGGGTATATCCGAATCGGTCAGCCGACTTGGTTTTTTCTTTGCTTTTGAAACAATAATGAAAAATATTGTTATGTTTGTGATCTCTTATTAAATTAATTGTTTACTTGCTCAATTAGTAAATTGAAAAAATAAAAATAAAAATATAATAACACATGCAAAAATGAATTCCGGTTCGCCTCGTTTTGCTATGCGTCGGGTTTCTCTAGTTCCCATTAACGACGCACACCGAGACCCTGGTGTACGTAAATAATTTTAAATTGGGTAAATATTTACCATTACTGCTCCACCTAAAAACAACAAAAAACTTATTAAATTTGGTATAAAATGAAAATTCAATTAATACAATCTTGGAAGAAATTGGTGGAATCATTGCGTAGTTCATGCACAATCAATTAAATCAAATTATGAATTTGATCGCCACAATATCGATTTAATGAAAATTTCTAAATATTTACTATTACTGCTTCACCTGAAATAAAAGATAAAAATTCAACGAGTATAATTTTGGGTGCGATTCGTAAATTTATTGCGAAATTTTTGCATAATCAATAAATGTTCATTAATTTTCCTACTATTTTTGGAGCAATATATTTATAATTAAGATATTTTGAAAAGATCGCCAAATGCAGTGGTATTTTTCTATCTGGGAACTGGGCCGTGCAGTATGGCAACGCTTTTGTTGTTGTTCTTTTTTTTGTTCTTTCTTTATTGAATCGATATTTTATCGATACAAAATTTAGTTTGGCATTTGTATAAAAACGGCAATAAATTCAAGAATCGCACACAAGGTTGCATTCGCAGAATATTTATCTTTCATTTGATACCCAAATCATTAAATGTAATGCTATTTTTAGGTGGAGCAATAAAAGCAAATATATATCAACTTTTTTGCTAAGAATTACTTTTTTTTTTTATTAATTACGCAAAAACAGGGCAATAAATTGCATCAGCGAACCCTGTACTCATAGAATTCTATATATGTACATACATATATGATACATTACTACATTCGGCTGCTCTACTCTTTACGAAAGCAAATAATGCCCGTAACACAATATTTTCCAACAGTAAAAAACATTCATTGAAATTAAAGGAATAACAAATTATCACATACAATCACAATAACATATCAAACATATGTATACGTAACTATCCCAGAGGCGTATAAACTAGTTTTTTCATGTAATTTGTTTACTTAAACTTTATATATTATTATTTATTATTATTAAGAATTAGGATTCTTATTTTCAATTTTATTTAAAATTTTTTTTTAATATTTAAATAACTTTTTTAAATGCAGCGAACAATTTAAAAAATAACCGCGCAAGAATGTGAGGGTCTGGCAATGCCATCGAGCACATTACTATCACTGTCAATAATGGGCCATTTCTGCTTTGACCAACACCACTCTCGAAATAGCAAAATTAAATACTTACGTTGCAATGTGAACAAAGATTTGGTTTACAATATATCGATATTTTATCGACAAAAATTTAACTAATTTTTTTATTAATCGTGTAAAAACTACTAAATAAATCGAAAAATGTCACCAAAAGTTGTGTTTTTGATACTGATTTAATTAAGTTTAATGCTGCTTTCAGGAGGAGCAGTAATAATTAATAATATATATTAATAATATTTACTCTATTAAAAACTTAAGGAGCAAACGAATTTTTACACAAATTAATTGATCTTAACCCAATAACTTACTTCTAGATTCACAAATGTTTTCATAAATGTGATAGATTGCGCGGATTCTCGCAGACGACAACTTCATGGTACCTTATTTATTTTCAAATAAACCGCTCTAATATTTTTTAATGACTGGCAGCTCTGTCCTCTAAAAAATCAGTGTTCAATAATGTAACCCTTGTGAATATTATCTGGCAACTCGCCTTGTTACTCATTGAACTCCTATTTTTTTTGTGAAATTATTAAAATTACGAATCAGAATTTTTTGTGCGTGTCTGATCAATTGCTCGTTCAGCTAACGCAAGTGCCTCAACTTGCTAGTTTTGCGAAAAGCTTAGACTTCTACTTTCTTCTTTTGTGTGCGTGTGAGTGTGTTTTTACCTACCCAGCTGTTTGCTTTGGCCGTAAAAGACCTTGCCCTCCATGCCCGGCTTCCATGTTAATGAAATGGGCGAAATGGTTTTAACGGCCATCGATGACATCGGCGTTGTGGATGTTTACGATCTGGCCTCGGATATTGGCAAGGAATATGAACGGATAATGGATCGCTTTGGTACAGATGCTGTCAGTGTCTTGATGCCTAAGATAATCAATACTCTGGAATTGCTTGAGGCTTTGGCGACTAAAAATGAACGTGAGAATGCTACCATACAGGATCTGCGGGACAAAGTTGCCCAACTGGAGAGTGAGAAGCTGGAAAAAGCTGAATTTCGCCGACGCTTTGAAAAAGAGTTGGAACTAATTGAGGAGCAGTGGCGAAGTGAGACCAATGAGCTGGTTGATTTAGTCTCTTCTCTGCAGGACGAGAATAAACGACTAGTGAAACAGACGCAGGATTTGCAATCTTCCTCAGCCCAAAGTTCTGGTCTAGGGGCCAGTCTGACAGAGAGCATAATTTCAATGACTAATAATGAGTTGCACAGTGCACTATCAGATACTCAGGTTTTGCAGCGCCTCAAGGAGCAAATTTACAAACAGCGAAGTGAGCTGAAGCAGCGAGAACGCGAATTGCAAAACAAGCTTAGCGAGCTGGAGCATGTAAGTTGACCTTAAATATAGAATAACATCAAGTGAGTTAACTTGCGACGTTCACTGAATTATAATGCGAATAATTTTGTTTTCAAAGTATAAGTAATAATATTAATAATCTCAGTTGCAACTTGCAATATATAGATACATACTCTATCCACTCATCCCAAATTTTTAGTTTATCAATCTGATTTTCAAGTATCCCTTATTGCCCCTGTTTAGCTTAATATTCAAGCCGAGCGCTTGAAGGCTTCTGAGCGGGATACACGTCGCCGTCACAAACTAATGCAGGCTCAGGTAAAAACCTTGTGCGAAGAGCGGGCCGATTTTTTAGCTCAACTGCAGGATCAGTCCCGGGAGATTAATCAGTTGCGGAAACGTCTTGGTCTAGCCGAAAAGGAGAACGAAGATTTGGTCCAATCATATGATGTGGATCAGAATGATCCAAATCGGCCTCGTTACACCACACGCGAGCTAAAAGAGCTGATTAATGAACGAGACGAGCTACTTACCACCATTGATGGCCTCAACGAGCAACTTGCCGAACTGAAGCCTTCAAGCCAGCTGAAGGAGAAACCTATGCGTCCAATTTCAAGCTCTGATGACAGCGATGATGAAGACGACCACGTGGGTGACAAAGATCATCACGATGATGAATTTTATGTGCCAGATGACGGTGTCGAAGTAGATGTACCACCGGAGAGTGAAGCGTCAGTCATTTTTTTGAGGCACCAAGAGAAAAAATGTTGTTTAAATCCAACCCATTCTTTTTCTAGGCCGCCTGGTCATGATGCCCCCGTTCAGGGACCTTTGCCCTATGAGCCAGACGATGCGCCCTGGAAGAAGAGCTCCGAGTCCGGAATACGCAAGTTGTAAGTGAAAAATGAATCTTTTATAAACACAGTTAAAGGCAAAAGACCCGTACACCTTTGTACCAAAAATAATGAAAAGTCTTTAGCTTAACATCAATCATTTGTCGGTTGGAGCACTTAAGCCGCAAGTATATATAAATTTTGATTTTAATCGTTATTTTGTTGGTAAAAAATGAACAACAATGCGTGATAGTTTCTAAAATTTATTACTTGCTTTCTTTGTAGTTTCCGTAAACTTTTTCGGATCCATCGGATGACAGTAATACATTTCCAAAACGGTCCTTGGCGACGCTCTCTAAAATGGCTTTATCAGCCACACCAGGCACCAGTTCAGGCGAGGTAGCGAAGTAAGCGCCTTTTGTAGTAATTTGAGTTTCCATTTTTTTTATTTGTTTAACCATCCTGATTTCGATTTATTAAGTTCTGATTCTTTGTTAATTTCACTTAATTTTTTTTATTTATTTTTTGTTTTTGGTTTTTGTGTTTCGCCATTTCTGTGCCTTTTGTATTGGTTAATCTTCAATTTAAGCAGCTGTCTTCTGCTGCCTTTTGCTATGCTTTATACGTTCGCTATTTATATCTTTGGTTTAAGCTGTACATATCTCATCTATACACTCGATTGCTGTGCCCACCTAATAATAAGTTGTTATAATCTTTTTATATAACTTTTAATTTTATATATATATATATATATATATATATATATATATATATCATTTATTATTTATTTTATATACATACTTTATTAATTATTTTTGATTTATCTTATATTATATATTACAAAGTTAAGAAATGTTCAGTATATTTAAAAACAAAAAAGCGTTAATTTATCTCACATATATGAAATATGTATCAATTGAAAATCATGTAATATTCATTCCACAATTTAAAACTTGCTGAGTGCTTGCTTAACCCAACACCCAGAAATTACCCTGGGCTTAGTGAGAAACTTATGGTTCTGGTAAAAGCACGCAATATAAATTTCTTCGTATTTACATACATATTTAAGTAGGAAAATTGCAACGAAGCGGAAAGGAAAAAAAATAATCTATCCATTAGACTATTATATGTAACACCTTATTTAACTTACTACGTTGTGCCAAATGGTATAAAAATCGGTCAACTATATAAAGAATTTTTCGTAGGTTCAGTCAAAGAAATTAATCTCTCGTTCAAAAAATACATGTTTGTTAAATTAGTCAATCTTTCATATTTTGCGTTTAACGAACAAATAAGCGGTTACAAGTTAACAAAAGTACGTTATAGATCCAGCCTTTTCCAGCCTTTTTCTCATAAAGTTCCGCAGTCCTGGTCAGTGCTACCAGCACTCATTTTGAACCTAGAAAGCTAAATTCACATTTTGGACGATTTATCTCGATTCGGCTTTATATCATAATCAAATGCAGCTTTCTGTAACAATTTTAAACTATTTTATTGATATTTTCAGTTTAAGTACGATTTTTGCCACGTGTGACATTTCGCTGTTCGATTTAAAATTGTACACAAAATATGTATCAATAAAATATGACAAACCAAACAGTCGATTTATTTTTTATTATACTTTGTAATATTTTGTACGTATTGGTCTCAAAAGCTCTTAATTTTTAAAACTTTTGTTTCATATTAATAGTCAAATGTATGACTGAAACATTTAAAATATAAAAAATATACATTTAATAAGTGGTTTTGTAAATTTTGTATCCATGTATAATGAAAAAGTTAGGTATCTTGAATGTCAGGATATCTCGTGATTTTTTTGATAGTAAGAACAGATACCAAACTTAAACGAAGAAAAGCACCCAACTTGAATGCATTTTGCACCCAAATGTTCTTTAAAAATTTTCTAAAAATGGACAGAAAATATCCTTCGGCCAAACCGTAGAATTATCTAATAGAAAGGGAAAGAAAATGTGCAAGATTTAGAGAAGATTTGCTCATAACTTTTTGAGAAATCTTAAATACTAATTTAAAAAACCAGTTTCGAGAACAGAAACAAAATAAGAAACCTGCACCGCAAATTTTAGTTAAATCAATTTCAAACTTTGTGAGAATTTTTCAAATGTATTTAATTATTTCTTAAGCAAAGAAAAAATGAAAAAACGATTTGTGGTGGCGTACTTTGATTCTGATTTTCTCGACTTCTTAATAATTTTTTTAAGCAATTTGTTTTGTCACATCAGAGTCAAAGTACGACAACACAAAACGTGTCAATTAATCTATTGGCAGAATGCAATGACTTATTTACACTCGATTATATAAATATTTTCATACATTTACAAACATATTAAAGAAACGTAACCTATTTACCATATATGAATGTATGTACGTATGTTTTAAGGATATACAAAATTAGCATTTTAACACTTAAAAACAAGAAATTAAAAAAAGGATTTAGAATTTTTAATGAAAGATGTACATATGTACATACATATGTGTTTAAAGCGGTGTGGGTTAATATTTTCCCAATTATTTTTTTTTGGAAAACCAAAGATTTTGGTGCCAACTATGGAATTTATAGACGTTCTGAAACAAATTTTTAAAAGAGTCACTTATGATAAATGAGCACAACTTTTTTCGTTGGATCTGTGAATTGGATTAAAAGTAGCGCTTAATAAGTTGAAATTTAAAATAGAGAATTTGAACCAAAAAAAAAGGATGTTATTATTGACATATTTTAATATTTCACAAGAATATGGGAATATAAAAAATTAATTGTTAGACTGATATTAATGTTATTTTTTTTTTAAATCGGTGTAGCTTTGACAAAGTTAAAAATGTACATTATAAAAATTTTTTTGAGAACCAATATATCTTTTATTTCAATTAATTACGTTCCAACTCTTTATGTCTCTTGCAGTGCTTAGTTCTTATAAAATGTTTTCCAGATATATAACACACAGTAAAGTCTCTACAGGACGCGTTATTTAAGAGTCAATAAAGGCTCTCTCTGCCCTAAGCAACTGTTGTCTGTTAACGTATATGAAAATTTTTGAGAAATTGAGAGCTTTCAAGTTCCATGCGTTGAGGAACAAGAAACTGTTAATGCTATTTCTCTGGGGTTTTATAGGGAGTTTAAAACTGATTTATCTTGAATATCCAACCGTAGAACTCCCCGAAAATGAAAGAAAAATTAGACTTAACTAATTTCTAGCTACTAAGCTGCCTAGATATCACCTCTATATTATTTGTCTATAAATATAACCAAATAAATGATTGGTTGTTGCATTTGCGATTTGAACAGAGTATAATGTTAAATTTGAAGAGAGTAATGCTCGAACATGATTTCAAAATGCTTGTATGAAGCAGGCTTGATGTAAAACAAAAAAATCATCTTCGAGCATTAGTCTTTTAAGGCGGTTAGGTGGCTTTCAGATTTTTTAAAATCGATATATTTGTTAACTTATTTTTTATGATATTCCCTAGGGAGAATGCAACTTCGTGTCTGTGCATGTAGAAGGTACGCAAAAAAAATGACGGCAGCGCTACGGCAGTAAAATTGTAAGAGGTATAGCTTTCGGAACTTCCGAAACACCGTTTGAAAATCGATAGTTGAGGAGGAGTACATACTAGTATGACACTTCTAGCACTTTTTGCCAATGTATGACCATTTACTTGATCATCCACTTACATAATTTAAGAAATGAAGTCTTAACGACAAAATAAAAAACGTAAAAACGACTGTTAATGCTGATCAAGAATATTTACACCATCTGACCATTTGGGCCTAACTCGATGCATGGACTAGCCTCCACTACAAGTGCTACTCCAAGTTGTTTCCTTTGGTCAGACCATTGCTTATTGAGTAAAGAAGAAACTCTTTCTCAATTTGCACTGTCTGTTCGTCTGTCCGTCTGCATGAGCACCTAGATCTCGGAGACTAAAGAAGCTAGAGTCAATTTCGTGTGCATACTTGTATAGTGTGTACGCAGATCAAGTTTATTTCAAATTTTTAGCCACGCCTCCTCCCGCCCCTGAAATTTGGAAAAAAGTTATTTTCTCCCGCAATATTTAAAATATCGTAATGAAAGAGCTTAAGCATTGCAACACGAATTGTTGCACCAACAAATGTTGAGACTCAAATGCGACATATTTTGCATTGCATCTTGGGCACTTCATCAAGTTTAATAAGCCAATTCATGTTATTAGCAAATATATGTGTACCAAATTTTATTAAGATAGTTTAAATATTGCAGAAGAAAATCCCATTTTTTCGAATTGTAGTGGCGAGTCTGCATACCTAGCACTATAGTCTATAGTCTTATAGTCTCCGTGATCTAGGTGTTCATACAGACGGACGGACGGTCGGACAGACGGACATGGCTTTATCGACTCGACTGTTGAGGCTGATCAAGAATATATACACTTTATAGTGTCGGAAACGCTTCCTTTTGCCTGTTACATACATTGTGGCGAGTTTAAAATACCCATATATAGGTACAGGGTATAAAAAATGTGTATAGTCATTAATTTATGATAATTGTTTTAGCAGACAACCATAAAATCGTAAGTAAAACACTTATTCTTAAAGTGTAAATGTAATTGAGCTGATTGAAATTGAAGTCCACAGTAGTCTATCCATAATTATACCCTGTATTCATAAAGTTAAAGGGTATATTAATTCGCCAAAATGTATGTAACATGCGGAGGGAAGCGTTTTCCTATAAAATATATATATTCTTGATAAGTATCAACAGTCGTGTCGATCTAGCCATATCCGTCTGTCCGTCTGTATAAACACCTAGATCTCGGAGACTATAAGACAAGGGTGGGCACGTAGTAGTAGCTCCTTTTGCTCCGAAGCAGCAGCTTCAGTAAAGCGAGCAACGTTGGAGCTGGGCTGAGCAGCGATAGAGCAGAGAAAAGGGTCGATTTCGCGAGATCGGAACACACAAAATTTTGTGTGTTCGAGTTTTACGACCCATCATAAACTATTTTTTTCCGAGCGATCGTCGTCCCAATATGCTAACAAACACAGACTACAACAAGCTACTACACCCATGAGAAGGAAAATGGGAACAAGAATCTGAAAAATTAAGCATCTGAGGAATCTTTCTATGTTCCTTTGTTTGTGACCTCTTTGGGCTCTCTTGCTTTCTATTTTCCTTCGCTTGTGTGCTCGAGCTCAAGAGATCGACCTTTTTCCAAGTTTTTGTTGTTCCTGCTCCGACGCTGGATTTTCGTGCCCACTAGAGCCCTATAAGAGCTAGAGTCGCCAAATTTGGTATGCAGATTCGTATAGTGAGTTTAATATACTTGAAACAACAAAGTTTTTCTCATTAGAACTTTAATTTCGATTTTTCGTATGCCATCTTTATGCTAAAGTAGTCCGATCTGAACAAAATTTGGCAGAAACAACCACAACAATACACATTTCCTAATGTTTGGTTCAAAAAACTTAAAAAATAAAATATATTTTTACTACCTTGGCAATTATATGATATAGTAGTTCAATCCAGACCGTTCAAAAACTTCACCTACTTGTTACCCTCTGCAAGGGTATAAAAATAAACTCAAACAATGACAATCTAAAAATGTTTGTTTATAGCAGCGAGTCTAAAACTGATAAGCCAATATTGGGTTAAAATATAGATCAATTCAGTAACTAGTGATTAATTTTTGTATTTTTAACTATATAACCAATTATCAGATTACATATTTTTGCCACGCTATAGTATGTATGCATCATACTGTCATAAACCAACAAGGCTGTAGCTTTTCTTCTATTTTTAGAGTCTAAAATTGATTAATTGTTTAAAATTAAATGTACGCGCTTTACAGTCTGAAAATAATGTCCTTATTTTTTTATAGTAAAATTTAGTAATTTAATTGCTAATTTTTTGCCGTTCTTTAAATAAACATAAAATTATAAGAAAGTTAGTTGAAACCGCCTATTTGAAGTGCTAACTCTTGTTTAAACGAGAGTTGTTAGTTTAGCGACTTAAAATCGGTAAAGTGTAGTTTAGATACCGCTTTGTTTTATTTAACAAACTCACGCGCCATATATATTTTTGGGGCAGTAATCATTGCATTGTTTGTGCCTGTTGTATATGCGTACGTCTTAAAAAGTTTTTTTTGTAGAATATTATGAAACAATTATTATCCTACTTCGAATTATTCAGCATTAAGAGCCGGATCGCTCGCTTCGAACTGATTCTTCAGAAAAATTGAAAATGAATGTCATTGTACATTAGTAAACAGGAAACATGAACGTGGGCGCGGACAATGTTTATTCCCATTATTATTATATCCTGTACCCACAGGGTAAAAAAATATCGAAATTTGGTACACATCTATTTTCGAATAATATGTATCGTCTCGAACAAATTTCATGAAAATCGGATGTTATACGCACAAACTCTTTTTACAGGCAATGTCAAGGGGGCGGCAGCCGGGTAAGTAAGTGATATGGCATACGATTGGTATGTGTTTAATACGAAAGAGAGAAAGAGACAGGGCTGGTCATCAAACAAACATAACGAAGAGTGAAAAACGTTTGCGTTGTTACAGGGTATATCCGAGTCAGTGAGGCGACTTGCTTTCTTTATTAATTTACATGTCGATTATGGAGTGACAGTCACTTCATCCTAGCTAATAGCTTCCTGATCTTTCCCATTTAAATATGTAAACACGGAATTGTTTCAAGTTTTAATAAAAACAAAATGAGTCCAATTTTATTTATAACTAAAAAACATATAATTAGTATTGAAATGAATTTATATTAATCGTATACTCGTATATTATATTTATTAATATATTATATGATTATCCTATTAATACACTTACCAACAAAAAAATATTACGAACAAAAATAAAAAGTTATTTATATGAACGTATTTCTCCAAATAAGAAAATTTTCAAAAGTCAAAGGTAAGTGTACTTTTTATTTATTATTTATCATGTGTATCATATATGTAAGTCCAAAATATTAATTTATTAAGCTGCATACATATATGTATGTACGTGTATATAGTACATATAGAGTGACGTTATTTTGACGAATTAAGTCCAAAGCACAAACCCATCTGCAGTTTGTATCCAATACTCAATGTCTCGAATGCGAGCATTAAACCCCAAATGTGGCTACTAAGCAGTTTTACGATAAAGGCATCTTCAACTGGCATAAACAACCCTCGGCGACAGTTGTCCGCTTTATATATGTATGTACATACATACAGTGACGGTACTTACTTTGACTTTAATTTTCTCGACTTCTAAACATGTTTTTCAAATAATAATACCCTACTCATGGGGTAAAGGGTATATTAAAGTCGACACAATGTATATAACAGGCAAAAGGAAGCGTTTCCGACCCTATAAAGTATATATATTCTTAAACAGCATCAATAGCCGAGTCGATTTAGCCATGTCCGTCTGTCCGTCCGTCCGTTCGTCCGTCTGTATAAACACCTAGATCTCTGAGACTATTAGAGATAGAGCCAACAAAAACTCGTATGCAGACTCGTATAGTGTGTACGCAGATCAAGTTTATTTCAAATTTTTGCGACGCCCGCTCCCGCTCTGCAATTCGGATAAAAGTGATGTACTTCCGCAATATTTAAACTTATTTTTGGTGCGTAAAGGGAGTGAGAAGAAAAGAAACAGATTAAGAGATGTTAGCAATCCCCTACAGAATCCCTTAAGCCTCGCGACTGATGGTCGAAGAGTGCTAGAGCGACTTAATGCCCTTTATTAATTTTTTTTCTTGGTGCAAATCCATGAAGAGTGGCAAGCCCTAATTTTTGTTTCATATAATAGTAAAAACGCAACAAAATTAAAAAAAAGGAAAAAACTAGGTTAATTTTCGTACACCCTAAAATTGCAAATATTTCTTTTTATTATAATAATTTTTTTTTTGTTTATTTGTAATAAACATATGTCTATATACTTATGTATGTCAATTTACCTCAATAGCTCATAATTTTATTTATAATAAACCTGCCTAAGAGTATGCAACAGGATTAATTCAAATTCTACCGCGAAATTCAAAACAATAAAATAGACCATCATCATTTATGGTCTTTTTTGTTGTTTTGAATTTCGCCGTAGAATTTGAATTAATTTTGTTCCATACTCTCAGGCAGGTTTATTTAATGCACGATAGCCAAGTTTTATTTGTTAAATCTATATATGTACATATATGTATAAAACAAAGTCGGGTTTGTTACTACACTTATAACTCGAGATCTGCTGGACCAATTTTCAAGGTTTTTGATTTGTTGGATTTGTCTCCACTCCGAGATCTATGTAGGTGTTCATACAGACGCACGGACGGACACACGGACATGGCTATATCGACTCGGATGTTGATGCTGATCAAGAGTATATGTATATTATAGGGTCGGAAACTTCTCCTTCTGCCTGTTACAATGCGTCAATTAAAGTGGGCTTGTCTGAACAGACATGAGCTTTAACATAGCCCCACAAAAAATAGTCTATAGGCGTTATATCGCACAAGCGTAAGTTAAGCTTCCCGTGTGGCATGTGGCACTGTCTTGTTGAAACCACATGACAAGTAAGATAAGGCTTAATGTTCAGTAATGTAAATTTGGTGCGAAATTTAGTCATAATAGCCGAATAGCTATTGTAGCTCAGTGTGTCGATTAAACTGTTCATAAAATGAAAGAAGCACGCAATGAACTTTTTAAACAGAGCACACATTTTAGTAATTAAATTCAATGATTTGCACCTGTTGTTGATTTGTAAGACGATTCATAGTGAAATTATAGACTAAACTAAACCACTGTTGCCAAAAAAAAATATCTAAAAAATCACCCTTTATGTTGTCGAACTCGCACTGCACACATCGAAAATACACGAAAATACTGTTAACAAAAGTTTCAATGAAATAACCATATATAATATCATATACTCCGAAGCAAATAAAGACTTACCGAAAATTTAAAGTTTTAAGATACCCTGATCATAATAAAAATTGGCTGAAATATGAGTCAGAAGAGGAATTTTATCAAATAAAAAATACCATCTAAAATATGGACCAAAAAATTATCACATATAAATGTATTAGAGGCAAAATTAATAATTTAATTTAATTCACAGTCTTCGACTAGCTCTCTTTGCGGGCAGACGTCAGTTTTCGTATTAGCAGAGTCTAATCTAATCTGATAGCCCCCCGGCGAAAAAAAAGAGACAAAAAATCAAATTGACCTTCCCCCAACTCCCAACGATAACCCTCGAAAACCCGAAATACATTGTAATCGCATCAAAAAACAATGAAAAAAAATCTCAGATTTCTCCTGTATTGCCGTGTACAACGCCCTACGACTAATATCTAAAAAAATCTCCTCCATCAATAACTTGCGTGACGGCAACCTGCTGATGCTGGTTAAAAATCAAACCGAGGCTAAAAAATTCATCAACTCACCTTCTTTACCGGGCATTTGCGACATCACATGCAAAATGCAATAAACTCTAAACCAAGTAAAAGGCACAATATACGCTCCATACCTCTCCGACGTTCCCAACGAAGATATTATAGAAGAACTGCGATTCCAAAAAGTCATTGATATATTCAAATTCACCAAAACCACGGATACTAGCATTAAACCCTCCGGAGTCATTCTGGTTACATTTGATTTATACAATCTCCCCAGCAAAATCGACATTGCATGGCATTCGGTAAAAGTACGAGAGTATATACCAAACCCAATGAGGTGTAAAACTTGCCAGCTGCTTGGCCATACAGCTAAACACTGCAAAAATGAACCACTTTGCGGTAATTGCGCTTTACCTTCCCATTCGCCTAATAACTGCACACAAACGAAATGCGCCAACTGCTCAGAAGATTACCCATCTTCCTCTCGCCTATGCCCTAAATATCAGCAGCAAAGAGAAATTCTGAAAATCAAGACACAAAAAAAATGTACAATGCGCGAAGCTAAGTTAATCTTCAATGCAACAACAACAAAGCAATCCAACCCTTCTTCCTACGCTGCAGTAACGATGGGCGGACACAATAGAAACGAAAACACATCTGATCAAAATAACAACAAAAACTACAACTCAAGCCCAAATCACAACAATCTAAGCAAAGATAAGACAATTACTGTCACAAATGAAGGAACAACAACAACAACAACATCATCAAACACCTCTACGCCGCTGTCTTATCAGCAAAAATAACACGAAAATAACAAAAACGCATCAGCCGATTTCGACTATGCTACTCTGGGCTGCTCGCCTAAAACAACTGAATATTTAAAACAACCCCAAATTAACAAAATTACCAAATTTTCTAACACAGACCTCCCAACTACCTCCACAAATTTAACTCAAGAAGAATATAACACCACATCAGAAGAGTCTATGGAGGACTCTGATACGTAATTAGATATAAACTTTTTCCACTGCATATAATATCCACTTTACGCCTTCCAAATAATGACCCTTACAATTCTGCAATGGAATATTAACGGTTATTTCAACAATTACATTGATCTAGTATTACTAATTAAACAAAGCCGGATATTATATGCCTACAAGAGACTAATCTCAAATCTAACAATACTAATGTTGCAACTCCCAAACCATTTATTGGTTATTTTTTTAATAACTCTCCCAATCCTCATGCGAAGCATGGCGTGGGTATACTTATACGTCAAAACTCTCAACATAATCTCTTCCACTTGCTCCATGGGCATTGAGGTTTTATCCCACCCCAATATTATAATATTTAATTCCTATATACCCCCCAACCAAAGATTTCACCATTCAACTCACAACTCTTTTACTAACATTGATCTGAGTATGACTTCCGTGCCGTTCTTGAACCTCTTCGTTGCCAGAATTACGAAAAGCATAAAAACAGCAGCCAACGTAACCGTTCTACAAAGCAATCCTAAAAAACAGATAAGAAACCCTGTTTGGTTCAGCCCAAGTCTCCAAGATCTAAGAAAACAAAAGCAGACTCTCTGGCATAACTATAAAACCTTTCGAAACTTCACCAATTTAGTAGCCTACAAAAAAACGAGAGCCCTGTTTAAAAGAGAAGCTATTAGAGCTAAACGAGATTGTTTTTGCAATTTTACTTCTAACATTAACCCACTTTCCACAACAAAAAAATTATGGGCGGATATAAACAAATTAGTCGGAATTTTCCCAGGGCCTCTTAAATCCATCAGAGATAATAATGTTGAGCTACAAAATTCGGTTGACATTGAATATGCTTTTGGAGCTATGTGGTCCAATTAATCCAGCGATGAAAACTTCTCTAATGTGTATAAAGTTAATAAAGAAAACTAATTCTCTCTAGCATACTCGCCCAATCACATGTCCGCAGATGCTCAGTATCTTGATGCTTAGATCATATTGATTGAGCTAGAGTCAGCCCTGCAGTACGCTAAGGGGAAATCTCCTGGTTATGACCGCATCTCATAATCTATGCTTCGAAACTTACCAATAGAAGAAAAGCAAAGATTGCTAAAAATTTACAACAAAATGTTAGATGCAGATAGCTGTCCGCATACTTGAAGAACGGCTATAGGCATAAGTGACGAAGGTTCAAAGTTATGTCTACTATCCAGTTTTTTCAAAAAACATCAACTGGATATGCCATATCGTTGGAACAAAATCACCCCATCTCTTCCTTGGCAACTTCCGGACCACACCGTGAACACGTCTCTCAACTTATTTAAAAAATCAACAACACCCAAAAATGTAATTCAGCAAATGCTAGCTGCCGAAACGGAAAAAGTCCCCAACTGGACTTGGCTTTACAGTGACGGGTCGAAAACAATTGACTCCACGAGCTTCGCATTCGTTAGCCAATCTGGAACCCTGGTCTCATCTGGAATTCTCCCCTCATATTTTTCAATATTTTCTGCCGAAGCGGTTGTAATCCTAAAATCAATTAAACACGCTCTCGAACTTAAGGGCAAATTCATAGTATGCAGCGACAGTATTTCTACCCTCAATGCAGTTAATAACATATACAACCAAACTAGCCTGATATGTGAAATTCGACACCTTTGCATAAAACACGCTAGCAAAATAAAACTCCTTTGGGCTCCTGGTCATATGGGCGTAAAAGGTAATGAGCTTGCAGATGCAGCGGCCTTACATGCAGGACATTCTCCTTGCCCAACTGTCATCCCTGGTGTCAGAGAAGACTTATGGCGCAACATTAAGGAGATACAAAGAAAAAAGGAAATCATTCAATGGGACAGTTACGATCATAGGCTTAAACAATTTAACCCAAGCAGGGAACCAGTCCGATATCCACCTTCATTGCACAGAAGACATTGCACTATCATCACCCGCCTCAGAACGGGTCACTCCGCCTTAACCCACGACCATCTGCTAAATGGAAAAGCTATGCTCAGATGCCCGAAATGCGAGGGAGAATTATCAACTAAACACATGTTGGATACCTGCCCACAACTGCATAATTCAAGGATTTGTCTATTTGGCCAAATCCAACCCACCTCTCTTCTTATTTCATCCACACTCAATAACATAAAATCAGTAATCAAATTCCTAGATGTAAATAACTTACTCAATAAGATATAAGTTAACGGTCGCGTCGATGGCCTTAGCAGCTAGCACTCTTAACCCGTTAGTTATTATATTATTTTGTATAATAATTAATAATAAATAATAATAATAACAATTTGCTTACCTACAACACCTTGCGTTTTATTTGTTGACTTCAAGCCGTCAAACCAACAATTTAATATTAATGAATATTATTTGTGAGTTATACATACATTAAAAATCAAAAACAAAAATATCAGTCTATTGAGGTTTCCATCCAACCAATAGAGAGCGCTGCGCTACCATTTTTTTTTGAATACCTAATGGCGGAAGGTAGACGCCATGCATTTGGCCGGAGAATCAATCTTATTGGTCCAAAATAAGACGCTTCATTGGTTGGGTAGGCTCCAAACGAGCAACTAGAAATCATATTGCAACGTGGCGCACAAATAAACAGTGGCGCTAGTGGGTCATTTAAGTGGCAAGGCTGCTCCCAAGTGAGCAACAATAAGCGGCGAAAATAATAATAACGCTCACAGATGAGCAGCTTGACGAAGCGAGTAAGACGAACTGGGGCTTCATTTTCCAGATCTCGGCAAAGCACAGACCATTTGAATTTGGTTATCAAGCGGTGCACCTTGCGGAAGTGTTGCCATATTAGCTTATTTTAAGCTAGATTTAGCTTATTTTAAAATCAAATAGCTTAAAAAATAATTTAAATGCTTATAGCTTGAAATCTAGCTTATTTTAAATTTCATGTTGCTTATTTCACCTTAAAAAAATTAAGAACAAAACAGATTTGGTTTTTGATTATATTGAAGTTTTTGGTAATTTTTATCTTTACATCGCACATTGAGCCAGCGAACCGATAGTTCGACGAAAATTAAAGTTTTAAAGCTACGTTCTTGAAATTTGGTACATATGATAGTGTCGATGGACATACAATTATATCTAAGTTTCAGACCGATCTGACCACGCCTTCCCTAGCCACGCATATGAGATAGGTTTCCTCTTATAAGTTCGATTACGTCTGATAGTAGGGGTAGTTTATTTTGCTGACCCTATCTTTTTGTTAGATAGATGCGCAAAACTGAAGAATCCATTGCTCGGTGGAAAACATCTGCCATGTTTTTCTGCCGTGTACTCTTTCGAGCATGTAACCTCCTGTCACTCTTATAGTATTTGTTGCGAGCTTCTGAGGGGTTCTTTCCTAAAAGGAAATGATGGAAGGATTGATGCTTCTATTATTTGGTAGCAGGCAATTACACTTTATTGACTGTTGCCGACATTGGAAACCATGGATATAAAGTAATTGTTTTCTGACAATATTTTTTTAATTGTGTTGGATTAAGATGGCAAAAAATAGCAATTAAAATATTGTTAAAATATACAATGAGAAATTCATCAAAACCTAAGATTTCAGCTAGTGGCTTAGGTTGTGCAAACTCCCTCCTTGCTGTATTGCCGTCGTTGGTATTTCCATTGCCATTCTGCTTAGGCTTATCCACATGTAGAGCCATAGCATTCTACATCTGCTTCTGAATCGGGTTTTTTTGTTTTGCCATTTCTTTTTTTCCATTTTCATCTCTCACTTGCCATTTTTTAAGTTTCAGTTTATATGCAATTTTAAAAACGAATTCAACCATGTAAAGGACTTATGCCATATTTTAATGCTTCATATCTTGGCTTAAATTTTGGTGAGTCCATTTTAGCATTTTTCCATGAAGTCTCGCTCCACATATCGGACACAATTGGCAAGATTTGGTTTTAGTCAAGATGTTTAAAACTTTTCCATCTAAAAGTGTCATTTGAAGATCATATTAAACTGAAATTGATTTTCCATTTACAACGGTACAGGCATATGAAGACAAATCTTTTATTTGATTATCCAAATTTTTTTCTCAGCAAGAATATGGTCTTTTGTCTCTTTAACAAACTCAAGCTTGACTGGTCTACAAAATCTAATCGACTGAGAAGTACGATTCATCCAAAATACATTTTTAAGATAGTCCATTAATATGAGTGGAATTATTGTTGTCGGAAAAAGCGAGTCGTCAGAAAGCATTGAATCACATCCTAAAAAGTGTTGCTTATAGCTGCTTTGTCCGGTTGTTCCATCGAATCCATAGCTTGCAATAAGGATCAGACTTAAAGTATTGCCAAGTCGCTCAAAAAAATCTTCATGCATTTGAATTATACGGCAACTAGTGTGGTCTAGAAGATTTTGCAGCGGGACTTCAGCAACTGACTCGGTTATATTAATGTTAAAAGGTCTACATATTGATTTAGCTTCTCTCACTTTGTTGTAAGCAGAAAAAAGTTCACAAGATCGGGAAATGGTGAGCTCGCAAAAGTTGTTGTATTGACTTTTAGTCAATGTATTTTTAAGCAGATATGCTAAAGCTTCATCCTTCGTTAGTCGAACCGAGTCATTTTTATGAGCAAAAATGTTTTTGTCTAGCCTTATTGGGGTCACTCGGAGTAAGAAATGTGTTTTTTAAAACAACGGTTGCATACTTCTCGTTCGACTTTTCGGCTGAAACTGCGGCGGCATGCACAAGAAGAGATGTGTTGTGACTCTGGTTTACAGCTAAATCGGATGCCAATTTTTTCTTAACATATTCAATGGGTGGGCGTCCAACTGGTCTTGATGTTGACGGGTTTGGATTTGAAGACAACGATGGACTTACTGTTATAACCATATTGGTCAAAAGCCATTCGGTATGCTTTGTCTTAAATCTGGCCATATTTTTACAACATTTTGCAAGGTTCCTCTGTATGTAAAAGTGAAAGCTTCTCACTTTGGTGTTGATTTCATCCTTTTTCTGAGTGCTTAAGTTAAATTCCTTCAGTTGATCACAAATCCAACTCGAAACCGCAGATGTGCTAAGACTGTTTTGTACAGTGAATCACATTAATATTCGGTTTCTTCTTTTGCTCAACTTTGAGCGCAAGTAAGTCTACTTAATTTAGCTGAAATTAAAAAATTTTAAATGCTAAGTAATAGTTTAGAATGTTTTCTATTCATAGAGGCGTATTACAATAAATTTTATTCAAAACTAAAAAAGAAAATATCCAAAAACAAAACAAAGTCCAAAATTCAGCGTTACATAAATATTCGGTTTTTTCATACAAACTTAACAAACAATGGCTTAAAATAGTAATAAATTAATATTTAGTATTTGGTATGGTAACCATTATTTGTTAAGGTATCGCTTAAGCGCTTTGGCATATTATTAATAATTTTTTTAAAATAATTTGTCCCAATTTTATCCCACTCTTCTTGCAAACGTGACTTCAAAACTGTAATCGAGGATATGGGCGTTTTGCGTACTCTGCGGTCCAACTCATCCCATAAATTCTCAATGGGTTTGAGATCTGGCGACTGAGGTGGAGTGTCGAGAACTTTAAGACAGTTGTAAAGCAACCATTTTTTTATTATAACGGGGATCTCCTATTTACAATCTGCCCGATTTGTGGACAATAAGTAAATTATGAGGCGTGACAGTGACTTAGGGAATTAAATTTTACAAGAAATATAACAGACTATGATGTTTAGGCAAAATCATCGTTAAGGCTAGTGTATTTAGGGTGGTTAGGGTTATGTGGGTGAGGGGAAGCGGGGGCGTTGGTGGTGAGAGCCAGTGAGCTGATCACTCCTCGCGGGCTAGTAGGTCCAATGGATGGAGTCTTCTTAGGCGGCGGGTTGTAGTGCTGTTGTCTAGAAGATTTATGGCCAGCTGGTTGGGGTGCCTGTCGAGACGCTCCAGATGAGCCTTGCTGAGCCTAGCTATTTCGTCCTGAACCCAGGGCATGTTGAGTACCTCGTGGATCTCTATGTTGGTGGTGTATATATGCGCATTCGATATTATTCTGAGAGCCTTGTTCTGGAAGGTCTGTATGAGGTCACAGTTTTTGCGGCTGGCTGTACCCCAGATTGGAATCCCATATGTCCACATGGGCTTCATGATGGACTTATAAATAAGCATCTTCATGCGCAGCCGCAGTGTCGACCTTCTGCCTATGAGCCACATGTAGCTTTTGAGCCTTAAATCCAGCAATAGCCTCTTGTTTTTCAAGTGAGACTTCCAGGTCAGTTTCCTGTCGAGAGTGACACCCAGATATGTGGCATAATCGGAAGAAGGTATTATACATCCATCCAGCTGGACGGGGGGACAGTATCCTCTTTTTAGGGTGAATGTAACTTGTGCTGATTTCTCTGTGTTAACCGCCATGTTCCATCTTTGCAGCCATGCACCAGTGGAATCAATTTGCTTTTGCATTAGATTGCCAGCAGTCTGTGACGATTGATCCACGGTTAAAAAGGCAGTATCGTCTGCATAAGTGGCTGTGAGCACTCTTGGGTCTTCGGCATGTCGGCCGTGTACAGAGTGTACAAGACTGGGCCCAGAAGGCTTCCCTGGGGGACTCCGGCCTTGACGTCTTTGATTCCAGATATTGCATCTCCGCATCTCACATAGAACATTCTGTCCTTGAGGTAAGAACGTAGCCATAGGTAATGTGGCGCTGGTAGTGCGATCTTCAATTTGTGCAACAGCCCCATGTGCCAAACTCTGTCGAATGCCTGTTTGACATCAAGAAAAACTGCGTTGCAGTATTTCTTCTCCTCAAATGCTTCCAGTATTTTGTCCGTGATCCTATGGCCTTGCTCGGGTGTACCATGGCACTCTCTGAAGCCAAACTGGTGATCAGGGATCAAACCGGCCTCGTCCAGTGTTGGTCGTACTCTACGCAAAAATAGCCTCTCAGCTATTTTGGAGAATACGGCCGACAAACTGATCGGACGATAGGAGGCGAGATTGGCTGCAGGTTTCCCAGGTTTTGGGATTAGGATTATTTTGGCGCACTTCCACAGGGTGGGAAAGTGTCCTATCAGGAAGCATTTGTTAATGATGTTTAGGAGGAGCTGAACAGCATTCGTCGGGAGGGCTTTAATCGCTAGAACGTCTATACCATCATAGCCAGGGGATTTGGAGGCTTTTAGCTTGCCGATCTCTGCTAGCAGTTCTTCAGAATCAACCATCTCGATAGGAAGGGCCATTTGGCAGGGTATATCCAAAAAGTTCATCGAAAGCTCCGCATCGAGTTGGGAACATCTGTTGAAGGGGGTGAAGGCCTCTGACAAGTGGGTGGGTGCTGCCCTGTCGCTGTCTGTGCGGCACCACGTACCGTCTTCCTTCCTAAGACTCTCCTTCCTCATGATGGGTCTTTTGATGTTTTAGACAGCCGCCAAAGGTTGTACTGCTGGTCGCCAGGCTCAACTATGTCCAGAAAGCTTTCCAAAGAGTTAAGGCGGAGTCTGTGTAGGAGCTCTTTGAGTTGCTTGGCCGCTCTGTTGAAATCTGCCTTATCCCTGGGGTTGCGAGAATATTGCCACACACGACGAAGTCGCCTCTTTTCCGCAACCAGCGAAGATACCTCCGGGTTCCAGAGATGCGCGTACCTACGTGGAACATTATTGGTATTTCTGGTTGATGTCGGAGTGGCTAGTGAGGCCGCATTGTGGATGGCAATCTTGAGCTGAACAGTGGGGTCAAGGTTGCTCTGGAGCCACGACTGGTAAACTTGGACGTTTGTGTTACGCTTAAACATCCTGCTTCTGCCACTGTTGGTGCTGGTTGGCATGTTAACGAGAAGCTTGACTGCGCAGTGGTCGGAGCAGAGATCTATATCGTTGCTGGCAATAACCCTGTGTCTATGCAACCCCTTTGAGACAGCGAAGTCCAGAAGGTCTGGGATTTTGTTGGCGTCCATGGGCCAGTACGTGGGCTCTCCAGTGGAGTGGCAGTCAAACCTGCTGTTCGATATGCAGTTAAACAAGGCTCTGCCCTTGGGGTTGATAATGCGGGATCCCCACCAAGTATGTTTTGCGTTAAAGTCTCCTCCAATAATGAAGCGAGTACCTAAGCTATCAAATAGGTTTTGGAACGAGGATTAAGCAACGTGGTGTCTTGGAGGGCAGTAGACGGCCGCAATAGTGGTGTCTCCGGTTGGACTTAAGACTCTTACTTTGGCGCACTGGGCCCAGGGCTTCTGATACGCAGGGAGTTTCACATACTTGATACCCCTTTTGATGATTATTGCTGCACCTCCGCGCGTAGTTCCGTTGGGATGATTGGCAGGTATGACGTCATAGCCGTTAATTGAGAAATAAGATTTGCTTGTAAAGTGGGTTTCTGAGACGAGTAGAATGTCAACATGTTTAGTTATCAGAGCGTGCTCGACCTCTTGCCTGCTCTTACACAGGCCGTTCGCATTCCATATTAGTATATGGAGGCTTAGTTGCATAGCTTGGCCATGAGAGACATAAGCATTTGCGACAGCGCCGCAAACTGGTCTAGCATTTTATACATCATGGCCTCGAGACGATCGACTCTTGATTCGTTTCTTATTTCCCCAATTACCGGTTGTTCTTGCTGCTGCTCTTGCTGCAGGGGCGGCTTTTGTGATCCTCTAAGAGCGTTGGCGAATGTTGAGCCAGGTGTGACGGCTGTAGCGTTGGCGAATGTTAAGCCAGGTGTGACAGCTGTAGAGATGGGGCCTGATGGACGAGCAGGCACCTTTGTCTTGGGAAGGTAGTGTTCCTTGGCTTTTAGGTACACCTTGCATCCTTTGTAAGAGGCAGTGTGCTCTCCTTGGCAGTTCGCGCAGCGGGGAGGGGCCTCCTTGGGCTTTGGGCACTCGGCAGTGGCGAAGTCATGACTTCCACACTTCACGCAGGCAAAGCAAAGTCCGCAATTCGCTTTGGTGTGTCCAAATCCTTGGCAGCGATGGCATTGGACTACCTCTTTCGACTTGTGAGGGGGCTCGATAGCGACGATGCAGCTGCATAGTCGCTTGACGGTCAACGCTTCCTTATTGTTGCTGGCAGGTTCAATGTTTACAAAGAAGATCGCCATTGGCTTCTTTGTGTGATGACTGAGACCATTTTTGATATTGTTGCCTCTGACGGTGTGTCCTAAGGTAGCTAGCGCATCCTTAATGTCGGCTGGATCAGTTGAGTAGTGCAATTCCTTGATGACAATGCGGTATGCACGCTCGTCCTTTGGCTGAAATGTTTGAAAGAGCTTCGACTTTTCAATTAAGAAGTTTTTGAGCTTAGTGAAGCTCTCTTTGTCAGGTGTATTAATCCTCACACATCCGTCTCTGCCCGACTTGTAGGTAAAGTTCTGCTTTCCAATGACCGCAGATACGTCCGATAGCATGTCCTTTATGTTAACAACACCCGGAACAAAGATTGCGGGGGGCTTTATAATCCGCACAGGTACTCTAGGGGCCTGTGCTTCTCCTCCTTCCATTTCATCGTCATCGTCCTCCTCTTCCTCATCATTTGAGAGAATGTGGAACCTGTTGTTGCTACTTGAGGCCTCCTTGTTGCCAATATTCGGAGCATTGGTGATACCGGATTGCCGCTTTGTGTGCAATGGGGTTTTTCTTTTCATTTCCCCAGGCTCGGTGCTTGAGTAGCTATCGTCGCTTTCGCTCATATGGATGACTCTCTTGGCTTTGGGTTTGGCTTGTGAAACCTTAGTCTGTTTTGGCGTTGATGCACCTCTTGCATGATTGGTCTGCACTGGCTTTGGCTTTGGGCTATACTGCCACGATGGTGATGTTGGTAGTGGTGCGTTGGTTGTGGATGGCGAGTCCATTATGCCTATTAAGGCCACCTCCGCCTACAAGTTTGTGATGATTTTAAAATAATCTCTATGCCCGAAAGTATGCAACACAATTCGTCCGTTGTACCCTTGTTTTTTAATGGTACGACGTTAGATTATATACACTTTGAACTATAATGACTCATAATTACTTTTTGGCACAACTTGGCACAAAATTAGTTATAATCTACAACAGACGAGTGAGCAGGTTAGGTTTTTCCTACTTTTGGACAACACAAATAAACGTACATGAAAAACAAATTGACAAACATGAACAAAATCTTTTTTTAAACAAATATTCTTCATACCTTGGCCTTTCTTTTCCATAAGTTTGGTGAAAATAGTTTAAGCCATACTGATTTTGGCTGGTCGCAAGTAAATAAAAGCTTTCCTGCGCTTTTCAGTTTCGCAGGCATGCAATAAAACAGCTGACTTTGAAGGGCTGCCGAAATTCCAGGGATACATCAAACCAATTAAAATTTTTTGATTCATTTTAAACAAAGTATATACTATTCAAATTTTTTTTATTAAAATGGGTTTACTTTCAATAAAAAATTTGAATTTTCGTCGAACTATCGGTTCGCTGGCCCAATGTGTATTGGACGAAAATCATATTTGTTTTTGGTATTTTGATTATTTTTCGTTTTAATGTTTCGGTCACACTGCAATATTGCACTTATTTAAACGCGATGTTGAAAAAATGACGCAAGTTTCCTACAAGCAAAATCTCAGCGATTTGTGGTTAAATTTTGATGAATTTAAGGATTGGCTACGCAAAGTGCCTTCTGATCCCACAAGAGCGTATTGCTGCTTTAGTAAGGCATTGATTAAGGCCAAGTTGTGCGAATTACGGCAGCCTGCGGAAACCAAAAAGCATATTGCATCCGTTGGAAGCGTGTCGCAAACTAACAAAATACCTTTTGTCAGAAAGTCCACAAAAACAGAGGAACAGGAGGCTGCACTTTGTTTATACATATGTATATTGACGAATACTCGGCCATATCACCTATCGACCATTTATCCCAACTGTGTGTCGAATTAGACATCTGCATGAATGCATCCAAAAGGGCAAATGAATCATTTATTCTAAAAACTTGTGCACCTTTTTTCTGTACAATTTTAAATGGGTGCAAGTGTATACTGTACAAATTTTTTCGATTGACAGCTAGACTTCTCACTCACTTTCATGTTGTACAGCAGTTAATGAGTACACTCAAGTTGCTGTACAGCATTTTTACTGTACACTATATTAGTGTACAGTTCACTTACTGTACAGTCAGTTAGGATTATTTGCTTAAGAAAAAAAAAAATATATATAATAATAAAGAAAATAAATTAAAAATCAGAATGTCATATGCAAGAAAAGTTAGCCAATATAACTTTTAAGTTTATAAATTTATTTCAGAAAATAACTCATTATATAAAACTTCAACATTTGAGTGCAAGAACATAATCTTATTCACCTTATCATCTGTGGTTGCGATTTTACAGCGTTTATATTAAATAAGGTTTTTGGCAACAGAGAAAGCTCTTTCTGATGCTGCACTGCTCGCAGGAACGGCTAATAACTTGCAAGCAACCTTAAAAAGTAAGGGAAATTGCTGATTGTTGTTTTTCCACCATCTCAGAACATCAAAGTCTGCGTTATATGGAATATTTACATTTTGATATGTTCGAATTTCATTACTTATAATAGATTGAATACATGGGTTGTATATAATCGGCGAAAATATCATATATTTCTTGGCTGGATGGAATAATGTTATAACATTCTTCAGTTAGGTTCTTAGCAGAATATGTATCTATCATAATTGCTTCAAGGTCTTCGATAGTCTTTTCCTTCTCCAATTCAGTAAATTGTGACAATTATTTGTCTGCGGAAATAAAAAAGAGCAATATTATGAAACGTGTTTAGATTACTTTTAACTATTTTTACTAAATTTGACTCAAGAGCACGCTTGCATTTTTCCACCATTTCCACATCGTTTTCACCAGGTGTTAAATTTTTTTTTAAATTATTGATGTGTGGTATGACTTGGTGCAACGTTGGATAGTTGCTCCTCTCAAGCTTCTTTGAACACGCATCGAAAGGAGCCAAAAGTTTTGCCAATGCGCTTACATCGCTTAAATTCATATTTTGAATCCTATATATCCCATATATCCAAGTTTCGTATGATCAACTACTTCTTTTTTTACTTCATTAAAATGATATTCGTAGAGAGCTTCGATGTTCCGTGAGATGGTAGTGGGATGCGGCAATAATGATTCAACATTAACATTTTCCCCGAAGTTCGCACCAACAGATATAAAGAACTGGGCTATGTTTTTTAGTCCTGAGTCCGCAATAATATTAACCGATCGCCCATTCTTCATTGTCCATTCAGTTGCTAGCTTAGTAAACAACTTTTTGGATTCTGCATCTACAACAACTTCACGATGATTGCGTTTACGACTATTTGCCATTATGTAGCATTTGTGCTTTACTAAATTCGATGTGCTTTTTTTAAATTAATACACATTTTTGCATGTATTACATACACACCACTACGTCAGGGTTTTCTAATCCGTTTTCGTCCACTATTCGAAGTCCCAAACTTTGCTTCGACCTCTTTTAAGCGATGGCTTAAGTTCGTTTGCCAATAATTTTAATTTGATATTGGCGGCGTACTGTTTAAAATGAGTTCCTGCATTTGAACTGTCCAACGATGAGTACTGGTTGAATATTTACATTTATGATAAAACATTTGAAGCGAAATAATGGCGATATATACATAAATACATACTTACAGACAAACACAGTTATACGTGAGACTTTGCGACTTCACACAAATATAACCTTATATATAATTTTATTTTAGCAAAAACTTACGCTTACGTTCGCATTTATTGCGTTTGAGTAATTTTCTTTGGCAGCCGTGTCTTCGTTGTTCAAAATATTACACTTATCTGTACAGATGAATGACAAAACATATTTACCGTTCCAGTGGTGTACAACATGAAAAAAAGTGACATACACTGTACTCACTTACAAAGAGTACATTTATTACTGTCACTCACTCTAAGTGAGTACAGTATTTTTTTACTATACTCGGTTCTTATAGCTACTCGAATATACTGTACAGCAGAGAATGAGTACAGTATTTTTAAGAACACTTAACTACTGTACAGTACTATGATGTTGGAAATGAATCAATTCATGCAGACCTCTAGTTCGTACTTGTCTTGAAAATAAGAAGAAATTGAGCCTGCGGTCTTTTGTCCCATAACTTCAGACGCATTCAAATTGCGATGAATAAGTTTCAAATGTTTCCACAAAATTGTTGTGTTTCCGCTAATTGAATAAATTTTGGCACATTTTTTTTCCTTCGCTAATTTGCCATTCAAAGATTTTATAAAGTAGTCCCAAACTATAGACTTCCCAAATTGTTCGTTTATTGGCTGTCTCATCATTTTTATCATTAGAGTCAGTATTGCAGTCTTTACAGAAGAACGTATTTATATATTAAAAACAAAAATTCGTGCCACGCTTATATATATGTGTGTGTCATGGCTTCAGAGGACTCTAGACCCAGATATGGAGATTTCCTCCAAAGAATTTCTGGACGATGCGGTCGAGCGATTCAATGTCGAAGTTCACCGCGCGGCGTCACTGGCCCTCAAGAAACCTTGCCTGTCGAGACAAATATCTATGGTTTCCGGAAGTGCCGGCTATGGTAGCTGAGAAGAGGAGACTACGACGAGTCTGACGAAACTCTCGCAATCCTAGACTAAACTAGACAAAACGGCGTTTAATAGAGCGGCCAAAGCTTTGAAAGAACTCCTTCAAGAGAACTTCCTCCAGAACGTTGAACCTGGTGACTAGCAGCATAACCTGTGGAGGCTAACTAATGGAGTGAAAAGGTTAACGAAACGAAAGAAACCCGTAAAGAGAGCAGATGGTTCCTGGTGCCACTAAGACAGTGACAGGGCAAATGTCTTCTCACCACCCACATGTTTGATGCATTTACCTCATTCAGCAGATGCACCCAGGCCGAGGCCCAGCAAACGGAGAAGTTTTGCGATGTCTCATAACAAATGACCCTACTCATCCGGCCCGTTGACATGGATGAGCTGGTAGAAGAATTATCCAGAACAAAAGTGTCAAAGCCTCCGGGATACGACAGAATTGATGTGCCATCAATCAAAGCGCTGCCCGAAGAAGAAGTACAGTTCCTACTTACCATCGCAAACAAAATTTTCCAGTTAAGATACTTCCCCACCCAGTGGAAATGCGTCGAAATCATCCTAATCCCTAAACCTGGGAAACTTGCAGGCAATGTCGCCTCATAACGTCCGATAAGTTGTTGAAAGACTACTTTGGCGTAAATTGCTACCAATAATGGAGAAGGCCGGTTTGATCGCTGATCACCAGTTTGGCTTCAGAGAATGTCATGGCACGTCAGCATAATGCCAGCGGACTAGCAGCAGAATCATTGAAGCGTTTGAGGAGCGGAAATTCTGTACAGCAGCCTTCCTGATGTCAAACAAACCTTTGACAGAGTTTTGCACACTGGTCTGCTTTACAAGCTTAAATTGTTGTTCCCGGCGCCCAATTATGTACTTCTGAAGTGGTATCTTCTTAGGAGGATCTTCTATGTGAGATGTGGAGAGGCTTTATCGAAAATCGAGGTTGTCAGAGCGGTTGTACCCCAAGGAAGCGTATTGGGCGCAGTCCTGTACACCATTTATACTGCAGGCATGCCAGTCAGCCTGGTTCACAGAATACTTGCTGCCACTTACGCAGACGATATGGCATTTCGACGGATGAGTCACTGGTAGCAAGCAATATACTGCAGAATCAGCTGACGGAAACTGACCTCTGGCTGGTGCGATGGAACATGACGGTGAATCCCAGTTCAGATGGACAGCGCCTCTATACCCGAGGCGAACGAAGTGAAGTGTCTTGGCCTGATCCTGGATCGCAGGTTGACCTGGCGACCCCATAACAGAGAAGAGAGGGATACTGAACGGAAGATTGAAAAAATATCTCTGGCTGGTGGGGCAACTTTCAACCCTAAGGCTACGAGTAAGACTGCTTATCTACAAGACCATCCTCAAGCCGATATGGACCTACGGGATTCCTATATGGGATACTGCAAGCACGTCAAGCCGCAAAATCATTTAAAGATTCTAGAAAAAGGCACTGAGAGTCATCACCGACGCTAAATTCCTGACATCTAATGCCGAAATTTACAAAGCATTCACAAGATATCCCATGGGAGACAGATAAAATAACTAGGCAAAAGCTGCCGACCGCCTATCCAAACCGGCTCGACGGGCATACCAATCCCCTGGCAATCAACCTGCTAGAAAACAGCGCAACCACGAGAAAACTGCAAAGACGACACATCTTAGATTTACCGCACAAAATGGACCGATGATCAACCTAAACCCAACCCAACCACCAACCCATTCATAACATAATAAAATTAATGAGAATTTTGTAATTTTTAAATATTAACTGTATTGTTTATGTAATTGTCTATGTGTGACTTTCAACCGTCCTGCTTACCAGAACTTCTGCTGATTGCTTACATCGGATAGATTGCAGAAGAAAAACAAAAAAAAAAAAACCAAACCAATCGGTGGCTTTTGAATTGGCTTTTCTAGTCGTTGTCATGTTTGTAATGGTAATTCAACGCCAGTCAGAATTTGATTTAGGAGGTTTACTTTTACTGATGTCCGCACAACTAATCATATTTGTAGAAATTATACGAGTTAATTCACTTTTATTATTGGCCATCATTGGTTGGAAAAGAATTGACTTTGACAGACCATTTCTCCAGTCATTGTTTTTTTGTGGTCATACGAAAAAACTGCATAAACATTTCCACCTAAATAAACACAAAAATAATATAAAAAAATGCAACCTCTTGCGCTGCTGGACATGTGTCTCGGCTAGGAAGAGAGTGACAGGCACCAAGATGAGAACAGTGCCCACACAGGTCATGAAAGTCGAATTTTGTTTCACGTGGCTTTTACCCCTTTAGGGGCTCACAACCACTGCATTTACATATGCCATTTTGCGTCATATAATGGAGCGGATCGATACAAAGCGAAGACCAACGCCCATCAGAGACACTTCTCATCAGTTCAAATTTAAACGTATGCTGTCGGACATGACACTTTCCCTATAGCAAGGGCGAGGCCCATCTAAAACCTCTGCTGGTCTATGGTTACAGCACTCGGTTGAATACGCAATTCCACGCTGACCTCGAAGACACTTCTCGTATTTTGGGTGCCTAACCACAGCCAATCCGATCTCCCACAAGGGGGCCAACCTCTATTGGGCTAGCCTTGGACACTTGCCCATTTTGTAGTGGCAGATAGGCCTGGTCGGCTGTTTGCAGACGAAGCTACTTTCCATTTCCATCTGTCGTCGCAGCTGATGCTACTATCCATTTTTGCCACAGTTAAGGGAATGGGTTGACGCCGACTCACCCGAAGGTTCGTCTACAGACTGCAGCTCTGATAGGGGGCCATGGCCAGTAAGCAAAAATCCAGCCTTAAGGCCAAATCCTAGGCACTGCCGGCTGAAAACGAAACATGCAAACCAAAATTTTATTTACTTCCTTAGCTCGTCCTATATTGAAGTACGGATCTTATATATACTCACCTATATATGAGACACACCAAAATAAAATTGAATCTGTTTAAAACCAGCTTCTGCTCTTTGCTCTTCGTGGTCTAAATTGGAACGCAATGTCAACTTGATTAACCTCCCTTCTCTAAAGAAACGTAGAGTAATGCGTGGTGCTATTTTCTCGTACAAGTCTTATAATAGTGAAATAGACTCCAATGAGCTATTGAGTCATATAAACATATCTGTGACTCGTAGACCAACTAGAAAGTATATCAACCTATCCTTAAAACCCTGTACTTCTAGATACTTCTATCTACGGTTATGCCTAGCACAAACCTTTTCGGGTCCTTTGCTCTGATTACCATGTTCTCTTTTCTGTAATTGGATCAGGGAGAGAGGACTTACCTTATTTAAAACCTCTTTTATATCCTATTTAGCTCGTAGTTTGTATTAGTTAATAATTTTAACCTGCATGTTTGAATTCTCGTTATCTGTCCACGTTATCCATGCTCCAGGATGTGCAACTGCGCCCTTCGTTCGCTTCGGTGGGAGTTGGGCAGCTCTCTGCTTGGACTCGCGTAAAACAGGCACTGACCTGGTGTCCTATGGGCCACTTGAACGTAGTGCGCATAGTACGCGTGAACGTCTAGAAAAAAAATTCTACTGGTAGGCAGATGACATCTGGGTCGTCGATAATGACGTCAGAGTTCATTCTGTGTCTCTCGAAAATCCGGCTGCCAAACACCCTCATCCTGGCTGGGTAATTCGACCAACCTCGTCCACGTACGGCTCCTGGAGCAGCGCAAAGGTGTGGGCGGGGTTACGCATACGCACACCGATATTGATGCACGCAGCACGGTCCCGAACACAACTCGCTTGGGTAGCAGCAAACCGCGCAACTACCGTCGCATAAATTGGGCAAGCTGCCGAGAGCATGAAATACCGCGACGGTAGCACCTTCACCCGGCAATCCCAACATTCCACCAAATTCGGGCACTTTCTCGTGCTGTGGTCCTCTTGCCCACATTGCCAACAGGTGTTATGGCAAGCATAGTTGCGGACATGACGAGATGACTCCACAATCAAGGATGGCGAGCGCTTCGTCATTTATCCATAGGTGACGGACCGGGGCTTAGAATCCAGTTTTACAGACTTTTGGAACCTTTCCGCCGTCATCTTTGTCTCGAAGTTCTTGGCGCACAGCTCCTTCATGAACACCTTCGGCGACCAGTGCGTATCTAAGGCAAGCACGGTCTTCTTTGTCTTTGCCTCCTGGCGCTTCTGGACCCTAAATCCGATCTCCGCGAACCTGTTGTTCTTCACCACGCGCTGGTGTTCGAATAGCGACTCTGCCGTTTTTCAACATTCGCTCTTAATCACGAACTCCAATAGCTAGAGCAACCACCTTCTTCACCCGCTCGGCCACTTGCTTATTGGCCGAGGACCACGTTTCAACTGGCTTGTTAAACCGATCGGCACTCCGGGGACAGCGGGAGCAGCTCTGTTGGGTATAGCGGGGAAGGATGCATAATATGCGTGCTGATGGACGGCAACGGGATCAGGCGACAGGGGTGCGGTTGGTCCAACCGGGAGGCTTGGCAAGCGTTACTGTTCACCGTCAACGCCATTGCCAACTTCTCCGTTCTTCTGACTGCAGACGAGATCTTGACGCTCGCCTTGGCATCGATACCCACCATGGCTCGGCGGAGATCTCCGCCAAAATCCCTGGCATCCCCTCTGCCACGATGCAACAGGCTGGGCAATGCTGCAATGTGGATAGAGAAAACTTTTTCTCCTAACAGTAAGAGCTTGCGTGCATGTGTGTACTGTTAGAAAGCTTCGGATGGGATTCATATCTCAGTCTACACCAGGGTTCACTTTTTTACGATTAATGGAAGCTGATTTTTGAGTAAGGGACGAGTTTATAAGATAGTGTTGCTTGGTCTCTCATCCCAATTAGAATTCTTTCGATGCCGCACGTCGAACGAATCCTGGCAAGTACCAAACCTACCCTGTTACTCGCACTACTATCAGCTGTTCGATGCAACACATCGACTAAAATGCTTCATCCGCTGTAACTATTGAAGTTATTCTAACTGGTAAGGAAAAAACGATTCCATTATAGCAAATCGGAAACAACTTCTCTGTTGTGTCTCTGAAGGGAAATTCTTCGCTCGCTCCATGCCTCAATAGCACTGCACTTCTTTGCCTTTTCTCTGCTCTCTAACCGAAAAACCGATACCCTAACTGAACTGCAATGTATATAGTTGTCGTAATCATAAAGTCTTTTGGCCCACAGGGCTATCGTTGGCTTGAATCAAAGTCAGTGAAGTGAAGCAAAAACTTTCTTAAAATGACACCGTTTATTTATTGAATTCACGCATCACGTTGTATTCCAATAAGAATCCGGCATTCGAGAGAATTGAGACGCAATTTAGGACATCAATAGTTTCGAGATTTTTAACCACTCCTTTTTACTTTTTTTCCTTTTTTTTTGTTTTCTAGTTCTAGGACTAGATGTAGGATTATAATTTTCAAATCTTGTGTCTGTTTTACTTGAGATCCTTTGTTGTCCTCCATAGTTTAGGAATCCTTAGATCTGGTTCATTTGTCACTTTTCACTGAACTCACTGGGTTTTAACTTGTGCGGTCACTTTGATGGCTTCTTCAATACTATTCTTTCGAAATTTTCGCCACGCGTCTAATACGTTGGCAGAAAACTCACAGTCGCGGCGGCGGCCAAAATCAGGTAATTTTGTATTACCAGCTTTTGATTGCCTTTCTTTCTCTCATAGAACATTTGACATAAACCCTGCAAGCATTTGGAAGACTGTTTTAACAGAAATCGTCTTGATGAGTCTTTTTTGAGTCCCCTTGACGATTAAAAAACGACTAATCTTCTGGGCGATCGAAAGAAGACTCATAAAGACCCTTACATATGCTCAAAGTATGATTGGTTTGAAATACAAAAACGAAATGCAAAGCGATCGCTAAATGAGCATGCAGGTGATTAAAATATGATCATTGCTTGGTTTTGCTTTGTTACTTTGTACTCATATTTTGCTTGCTTGGCTGATCCAAAAGCGATTCTTATCTAAGCTTAGATCTAAGTTAAACGGCACTTTTTCTTCAGCACATGCCGAAATACACAAAAAAAAAACAATTTTGTCATTCGATCGTGAAAGTGCAAGTGAAGTGCAAGTGCAAAGTGCAAACAATATATAAATTATAACAAATAAAAAACTGATTATGTCAGTCAAACATTATTTCCGATTATTTCCTGAAAAGGAAATAATAGAGAAAAACAACAATTCAAATCATCTTTTGGCAAACGAAAGTTTTGATTATAATCATAGGAGTGCTGAAAGTTCAAGCGACAGTGACAGTGGGTCTTTTGCCAGTAGCAAGAAAAGTGAAGCTGATCTTTGTGAGGGACTAGCTAAATGGTCCACTGGGTTCAACATAAGTTTCATTGCAGTCAATGCGCTGTTGTCATTATTGCGAAACTGTTCCGAAAGATGCGAGAACTGTTTTGCAAACGCCTTGCTCTGTGGTGGAAAGAAAAGTTGGAGACGGCACCTATGTCCATTATGGACTATTGGAATACCCTTATTTCAATAATAACATTATGCAACACTTCTAACGTGGTGATTTAACATAGAGATTATTTATCAAGTAACTACATCTGGTCCCACTGAATCTTCTTTTTTTTTTTGTGAAAACCGTCTTAGTGTAAACAAGTGGTGTGGTGTTGCAACGAAAATATAATCAAAGAAAATAAAAGACATCATAATATAAAACATAAAATAAACTACAGTATTCTTTATTGAATAGCTTTATCTAGTTTTCCAACAGGTTATGGGCCCAGTCCATGCCTATTTTTGAAGAAGTTTTATTATTTCAATATATTGTGAAATTCCAACTGTGCACTTAAAAATTTTCTTTCTCCTTCTTTTTCGTGATATTTGTCCGTAAAGAAATGGAAAAGAATAAGTACAACATTTAACCGTTCGATGGAGAAAAATATGGTGTGTGGAAGTTCAGAATTAGGGAGTTGTTTGCCGAATTAGACGTTCTCAAAGTTGTTGATGAACTAATGCCAAATGAAGTGGACGAAACTTGGAATAAGGCAGAAAGAAGTGCAAAAAGCATATTAGTTCTACATTTGAGTGACTCTTTTTACACTTCGCGGCAGACAATATTTCCGCACGTGGTCTTATGCAAAAATTAGATGCCATATATGAACGCAGAAGTCTTGCTTCACAATTAGCTGCGCATAAGCGCTTAGTGACACTCAAATTATTAAGTGAAACAACTCTTTCCAGTCATTTCGTTAAAATTCAACATTAAATGCCACCATTGTGGTAGACTAGGGCACATAAAAAAGGATTGTTTTCATTTTTAAAAGAAATTAAAAATAAAGAAAATAAAACTAATAAAGAAAACAACAACAATAACAATAAACAAGTTCAGCTTGCAACATCCACAAATAACCACGGTTTTGCTTTTATGATAAAAAATTTAAAGCAAGTTGATAAACCAAAACAACTTGGTTTTATTATTGATTCGGGTGCAACTGATCACCTAATCAATGATGAATCGCTGTTTATTGATTGCGTGGAATTGGAGCAACCAATAAAAATTGCTGTGGCGAAGGAAGGCCAATACATATTCGCTACAAAATGAATCCGGAATGTCAATCCATTTTGACCAAGACGGTGTGTCAATTAAGAAAAATGGCATCACTGTTGTTGAAAGTTCGGGTAAGTTCAACAACATACAATTACTAAAATTCCAAGCATACAGTATAAATGCGGGAAATAATAATTATCGATTATGGCATGAGAGATTAGGTCATGTTAGCAAAGCAAAACTATTGGAAATAAAGAATAATAATTTGTTTATTGATAGCAGTCTTCTAAATAATTTAAAAATTTCGGATGAAATTTGCGAGTCCTGCTTAAATGGAAAGCAAGCTAGGTTGCCATTCAATCAATCTAAAGACAAAAGTCACATTAAGCGTCCCTTATTTGTTGTCCATTCAGACGTTTGCGGCCCAACTACACCAACAACAAGAGACGATAAAAATTACTTTGTGATTTTTGTAGATCAATTTACACATTACTGTGTAACTTACTTATTAAAATACAAGTCTGACGTTTTCAATGCTTTCAAAGATTTTGCTGCAAAAAGTCAAGCTCACTTTAATCTTAAAATTGTTAACTTGTATATTGACAACGGTAGAGAATACCTGTCAAATGAAATGCGTGAGTTTTGTGTTAAAAATGGAATAAGCTATAATTTAACCGTGCCACATACACCTCAGTTGAATGGTGTCTCGGAAAGAATGATTAGAACCATTACAGAAAAAGCTCGCACCATAGTAAATGGAGCAAAATTAAACAAAAGTTTTTGGGGTGAAGCTGCACTCACTGCAACATATTTAATAAACAGAATTCCAAGCAGAGCACTTGGTGAAAATAAAATGACCCCATATGAAATGTGGCACAATAGGAAGCCAAATTTAAAATCTTTAAAAGTATTTGGGTCAACTGTCTATGTACATAATAAAGTAAAGAAAGGCAAATTTGATGAGAAATCATTTAAAGCCATTCTTGTAGGGTATGAACCAAATGGCTATAAATTATGGGATGTCGTGAAAGAAAAATTTTTTGTTGCTAGGGACGTTGTTGTCGATGAGACAAATATGGTTTATTCTAGAGCATCTAAGCCTGAAGAAGAAGTCCCGAATGAGAGTAGGGAAAGAAACTATGAAAAATTCCTGAATGAAAGTAAGGAATGTGATCATCTGAATATCCGGAACGATAGTTCGGAGTGTGTTAGAACAAAATTCCTGAATGAAAGTAAGGAATGTGATCATCTAAATATCCGGAACGATAGTACGGAATGCGTTAGATCAGAACTCCTATACGACAGTAAGGAATGTGATCAGCTTAATTTTTCGAATGAAAATAAAAAAAGGAAACAAACTGATTTCTTGAATGAAAATGAAGAAATATATATCCCGAATGAGAGTACGGATTGTGAGAAAGATGATCAATCAAAAGATGGCGTGCAAAAGAATACTGATACTAAAATAACGCAAAGAAAAAGTGAAAGACTTAACGCCAAACCAAAAATATCTTATAGTGAAGATAATGAGAGTTTGAACAAATATATATTAAATGCCCATATATTCGATGAAATTCCAAGCTCATTTGATGAGATAAAATTTAGAGATGATAAATCTGCTTGGGAGGATGCAATAAAGACGGAGTTAAAGGCCCATGAAATTAATAACACTTGGACACTTACAAAAATGCCAGAAAACAAGAATATCGTTGGTAGTAGATGGGTATTTTCTATTAAACATAATGAATTAGGAATACCAATAAAATATAAAGCCAGACTAGTTGCAAGAGGATTTACTCAAAAATATCAAGTTGATTATGAGGAGACTTTTGCACCTGTTGCTAGAATTGCTAGTTTTAGATTCATAATGGGACTAGCAGTTCAATATGATTTAACAGTCCATCAGATGGATGTTAAAACAGCATTCCTTAATGGTGTTTTAAATGAAGAAATATATATGCAGCCTCCTCAAGGTATATCATGCGATGCTGGAAATGCTTGTAAGTTAAATAAAGCGATTTACGGCCTTAAACAAGCAGCTCGATGTCACAAAGGTGACGTAAATGATAAAATATATGTAATTTTATATGTTGATGACGTAGTAATAGCAACAAGAGACTTAGAAAGAATGAATAATTTTAAAAATTTTTTAAGTACAAAATTCAAAATGACTGATTTAAATGAGATACGTCATTTTATTGGAATAAGGATAGAAATGGATCAAGATATAATATATTTGAGTCAAGCTGCATATATAAAGAAAATTTTAAATAAATTTAACATGGACAACTGTAAATCAGTTAGTACCCCTTTGCCAAGTAAACTTAATTACGACCTGCTTAACTCAGATGAGGATTGCAAAGCCCCATGTCGTAATCTTATTGGATGTCTAATGTACATAATGCTTTGTACGCGTCCAGATTTAACTACAGCTGTTAATATCCTGAGTAGATATAGTAGTAAAAATAATTCAGAATTATGGCAGTGTTTGAAAAGAGTTTTAGATATTTAAAGGGAACCATTGACATGAAACTTCATTATAAGAAAAATACATCATTTGAAAACACACTAGTTGGATTTGTAGACTCAGATTGGGGTGGAAATGAACTTGATAGGAAAAGTACAACGGGCTATTTATTTAAAATGTTTGATTCCAATCTAATTTGTTGGAATACAAAAAAACAGAACTCAGTAGCAGCCTCGTCAACTGAAGCTGAGTACATGGCTCTTTTTGAAGCCGTAAGAGAGGCTCTATGGTTGAAATCTCTTCTTAGTAGTGTAAACATTAAACTCAAAAGGCCCATTAAAATTTATGAAGATAACCAAGGCTGTATTAGTATAGCAAATAATCCCACATGTCATAAAAGAGCCAAACATATTGATATAAAATATCATTTCTCTAGAGAACAGATAGAGAATAACGAAATTTGTATTGAGTATATATCGACAGATAATCAACTGGCGGACATCTTTACTAAGCCTTTACCTGCTGGACGATTTGCAGAATTACGAGATATGTTGGGACTACACATCGACTAGAATTAACAATTAATCTTTTTATGAATTGCTAAAGAAATCTAATTTGACTTAATGTTACTTTAAAAAAAAACGCATACTGAATTGCTGGATTAATACCAAATTTTTGATTTGACTTAATGTAATTTTTAAGAAACAAACTGAATTGTTGAATTTAAACCAAATCTAATTTGACTTAATGTTATTTTTTTAAAAAAAAAACGCATACTGAATTGCTGGATTAATACCAAATTTTTGATTTGACTTAATGTAATTTTTAAGAAACAAACTGAATTGTTGAATTTAAACCAAATCTAATTTGACTTAATGTTACTTTTAAAAAAAAAAACGCATACTGAATTGCTGGATTAATACCAAATTTTTGATTTGACTTAATGTAATTTTTAAGAAACAAACTGAATTGTTGAATTTAAACCAAATCTAATTTGACTTAATGTTACTTTAAAAACGCATACTGAATTGCTAAAATGGATACTCATACACTAAATTTATGTTATAACCCTATATTTTATGTATATTACAATGATCTGATCAGGTTTTCTCTGGGTTTCCCTGTATCCTTGCAGCAAATGCTGGATCATTCAATATTCCCCAGAATGCACACCAACCACGTCAGAATAAGAATTCAATATTTTTATATTTGTAAACTTAATGATAAGGTTATTTTTGAGGGGTGCCTATTGGAATACCCTTATTTTAATAATAACATTATGCAACACTTCTAACGTGGTGATTTAACATAGAGATTATTTATCAAGTAACTACATCTGGTCCCACTGAATCTTCTTTTTTTTTTTTTGTGAAAACCGTCTTAGTGTAAACAAGTGGTGTGGTGTTGCAACGAAAATATAATCAAAGAAAATAAAAGACATCATAATATAAAACATAAAATAAACTACAGTATTCTTTATTGAATAGCTTTATCTAGTTTTCCAACATGGACTTAAAAGATGTTTGTCGGACTTTTTAACCGCTAAAGATTGGAAGTTGCCAAATTTGATTTTAGACTTTGGCATTGATGGACTTCCATTATTTAAAAGCAGCACCACGCAAGTTTGGCTAATTTTGGCGTTTATGAAGGGAACTCAAAGCCACATTGCGCCCTTAACTTTCTTGAAGAGTTCATCGCTGAACTTCAAATTCTTCTTCGCGAAGGTTTTCTTTTCGGCAACAAGTGCTTTCAAATCATTATTCGCTGTATCGCTATGGATGCGCCTGCGAAGTCATTTGTGTTGGGCACTAAGGGACATAGTGGCTACTTTTCTTATGGGCGGTGCACTCAAAAGGGACAAATGGTCAAACATCGCCTAGTTTTTCCACCAGGTAGTGATACTATAGAGTTGAGAAGCAATGAATCCTTTAGAAATCGTGCGCAACCGGAACACCATGTGAAGCAATCTTCACCAATAGAAATGCTAAACATAGACATAGTGTCCCAGTGCTGCCTAGATTACATGCACGTTGTTTGCTTTGGCGTAATGCGGACTTTATTGAAAAGCTGGGTTCACAAAAAAGGCTTCGAGTTTTCCTGAGTGTCAACGGAAATATCATCAATTTCCAAGGAGTTAACTTTTAATAAAAAGAATATACCGAGGGAATTTAAAAGGAAACCTCAAAGCTTAAAAGACCTAGACAGATGGAAGGCAACAGAGCTTAGGCAATTTTTATTATACACTGGGCCTGTCGTGTTGAAAAAGAATTTGAATCGAAACATATATTGCCATTTTTTTAAATTATCGTTGGCCATGAGGATACTTTTGGACATACATGACTCCAAGTCAAACAATTCTGTTGCTGTTCAATTATTAAGATCATTTGTTGTTGACACACCAGAGTTGTATAACTTGTGTTTTTTAACATACAATGTTCATGCCTTGTTGCACAACAACGAAGATGCCAAACTTTTTGGAGCCTTAGATGGCATAAGTGCATTTAAATTTGAAAACTATCTGCAGCAAATAAAGAGGAAAGTCCGAAAAGGAGGAAGTGTTGCAGTTCAAATCTATAAAAGGCACATTGAGAAGAGTTACCATTTGGGAAAGGAATTAGGGCAAGAATTAAACATATGTTTTGGAAAGTCCATAAATGATAAAATATCAAGTATTTCTTTATAAAGTGTCTTTATTTTTTTGTAAGAGCCCAACAAATTTGTTTGGTAAATAATTAAATATTTAAAATAATAGAAATAAAGAAAAATGAGAATCTTCCAGTTTTTGTAGGGACTGAAATACATTGCTTGACACCACTTTTCGTGGATTAATTATATCAAGCGATTTATATATATATTGTGCAACCGACTTACGAGCCTTCGATAATACAATTGAATTTTGCTTAAATCAAATAAATAATAAAATAATATGTTTGCGAGATTCCTTAGACGGAAGATATTTTTCATACCGCAACTTCACCGTGTCCTTCAATAACATAACTTCATCGGAATTGAATTCCAAGTAATAATTTAACAACATGTAAGTAATATATTTTTATTAAAAATTTTCCAACAACATTATTTTTAATGACAAACTTGACGATACCAGAGACCGGAAACCTCCAAAATCTTTTACAAGACTTGGTTAAAGAAATTAAACAGTTGAGGTCTGAGGTTTCTGAGATAAAACTATTAAATTCCGATTTGAAAGCAGAAATAACTGCTTTAAAAGAGTCAAATAAACGGGGAGTCTTAAAGTTGACAGAGGAGGTTGTTTCTGTTAAAATGGAAAACAGAAAAAACAACACAGATTTTGATTCTGATGTCTTATTCTCGGACATCCCAAAACTTCCTCTCAGTGCTATTAGTGAAGTAGCAGCATTTGATGAGGAAGTGCAAAAAAATGCGAGTCAACTTAGGCAGTTCGTAAGTACTACAGAAACAGATATTAATATTTTATTTTATTTTAATTTTTTTTTTCTTTTTAATTAATATGTTTAGAAACATCTAATACCGAAAGTTGGAGGAGATGGGCGCACACAATTTATTAGAGCTGCGATCAGAAAAGTTTTTTCGGACAAGGTAGCTTCCGAATACAGCTGGAGGGGGACGAAAATTAAACCCTCAGCAGAAAGGTGCTACACTGTAACCGTAATAAAAACTATGTTTTATTTTGGAAAATATTTAAAATATTTTTTATTAATTAACATTTTCCCTTTTAGACATTACTAATGAAAAATATAAATGCACGGACAATGACAGGCTGGCGAAGCGTAGGCGTTTAGAGTAATACATGTAAATAATATTGTAAATATTTTTGTTATTATCTACATTATGAATTTCTATTACTGTTTTTGTTATTTTTTGTTTTGAATTTCTATGTTTTGTTTTGAATATCTATTTACTTTTTTTTGTTATTATTTTTTTAAAACATACAGTGGTGCTCATATACTCAAGCCACTGCCACTCCCATAAACTATTTGCTTAATAACTTTTTTGAACATATTTATTTTGCCCTGAAATTTTTACATTTAAGCAGCAGATCACAGTAAAAAATGACAAGTAGGAATTCGGGGGTTCCCAAAAAATTGACTAAATGTCAAAAAGGAGTATTGCGCTCTGCTCATATACTTAAGCCACCTTAAGCTAAAATCGCCAAGCTTGTATTTTTTCGGGGAAAGTTGTGGTAATTATTTTATAAACTAAATTATTAAATATTAAATTCGTTTTCCAAAAACAATTTGACCGCTATGGCTTAAGATAAAAATAGTAATCCGGCCGAAAGAAAGATAATATGGGAATATTACCAAAAAATCATAAGTATTCATCAAATTAGCAAGAGCTTACATTTTTCGCGTGGCAAAGTCCGAAATGCCATTGCATTTTATAAAAAAAATGGAACCTGGGAAAATATTCCACGCGAAAAGCCCCGAAAAACTACTTCAAACGACGATAGACGGATTGCAAAGCAAAGCCGATCCATTTTTGACCTTGACGCAAATCCGAGGTCAAATGGTGGCAGATTATGGCGTGAATGTGTCAGCTCAGACCATAAGAAGGCGGCTAAATGAGTTCGGGCTGTATGGACGCATTGCCCAAAAAAACCATTGCTGTTCGTTAAAAATGTTAAAAAACGCCTTGAATTCGCCAAAGAGCATATTCAATGCGAATTATATTCAATAATTCGGCGCGGGCGCTATTTTAAAAGGTGGGAATGATGAGGTTAGTTTCCCGGAAGTATCTCCTAACAATGTGAATCAATAGTTTGTTCTTAAAATGATTTTTTTTTTACTTTTGGCCGCCTAATTTTGCAAAATCTACCTATGTGCGGCGCCTCTACACAAAAAAAGAGAAAAAACCGACAGAATTTATATATTTTCATTTAAATTATACGAAACTGAGACAAGAGTTTCATTTTCAAAAGCCGTTTCATAAATATTTGTTCCGATTATACTGAGATATATATCGGGAAGTTGATAATTTTGGCAACATGTCACAGTGGTCGGGCTTGTATGGAGCGAGCGGCCAAAAATACTTCTAGTGGTGTTAAAAATCTCAAACTTTTTCTAAAATTTAATAAAAATATAATAAATAAAAAACTCCAAAAAAAGCATTCATATTCAACCCCCTACTAAAGGTGTACACTCTGCTCCCTATCTAAAAATAAAAAATAATGACTTTTTTTCACATATGGTTCGCTATTATTTAATATATTATTCTAAAATATGAAATTATACGAAACTGAGACAAGAGAAGAAAAGAGTAAAGAAAACGTTTTTATTAAAAACAGACTTATTTTTTTAGGGGGTAACTTTCGTTGTCCCGTTATGAATAGATCCGAAGAAAGAAGTAAGCGATTGAGTAGATCTTCATTTGTTCCCACTCGTTTTTTTCTCGTATGATTTAGACGAAATTTCTTAATGTCCTTATTTCTAGACTCAGCAACTTCCTTTGACAACTCCCCAATCGACACCAGAGCACTTTCAATTATGGATGGTCCATGAATTAAAATTTTATGAACAGTCGGCGGCAGATAATACCATGAATATGTCCTTGTAAGATCAGTCGCTATTTGGAGTGCAAATGTCTTAAATTTAAATTTAAATTATGTTCTCCGATTTCTGCTTGTACTCGCTGTACCCAGAGCTGCCGTCGAAGCCCCATTTCCCTATTAGTTTTAGGTTGCAAATAAGATCGGCGACTACATCACTTATAACACTTTCGTGCAACTCGATAATGCGCTTTGTTGTATGGTCCAATAAACTTTGAAGCTCCACTTCTGCATGTGCTTCACTAACTGTAATTTTTTCCGGATAACATTTTTTTTTTCTTTTAAAACATTATCATAGCTGCAAAACAGCTCAGAAGAAATTTTGTTATTGACAAACTCTCTAATGAGCATGTATTGGTGCTTTGTTAAATTCGCTGCCATTATAAGCGAAATAACCTCATTAGCACTTGCAGGCAAGATTTTTTTCTTCAACAGCAGCGGAACGCAAACATTCAGCAGCGGACTCATCCAAATCAGCAATCTCGGCAATCCGTCTTCTCTTGGTTTGGGTTGAACATTCGGAGAAACTAGTTTTTGGGCGGCCACGTTCAATGCTACGATCAGGTGTAATAAGTACATCGGATTTAAATGAAAACTGTTCATTTGTCGAAAGCCAATCCGTATGCTTTTCCAAAACGAATGCTTTATTTCGCTTGCAGTCAAAAAAAAGAGATTTGTTCTAAATCCAACAACAACAATATGAGTAATTTATTCAAACGGTAGACTTAAGAGATAAGAAAAAAATTACCATTTTTAATTCGAACGCTGCGTAATATGATTGCTTATCGTACTTAATACATTAATTTAATTAACATTAGAATTGTGTAATGTCGCCTTTGGCTTGCATTACGCATTTAACCTACTTTGGCATTGAATTTAACAAATTTTTGCAGTGTTCTTGAGAAATTTATTCGCACATCTCCTGAAACTTAATTTTTCAGTCAAAAATATTCCTTTGTGGCTCATTTCGAAGCTTGCTCTTCATTAGCCACCAAATATTTTTGATTGGGCTTAGATCTGGGCTGTTGGATGGCCAGTCTAAAACCTCCATTTGATTATATTCCAGCCAATTTTGGGTTCGTTTGGCTGTGTGCGATGATGCTCCATCCTGCTGAAAAGTGAATTCACCGCAATCTGCCAGTTTTGGTATTGATGACAGCAAACCATCTTCTAAAATATGCATGTATTTTTCAGCATTAAGTGTCCCTTCAATGAAATGCAGTTTTCCCAATCCTTTGGCAGACATACATCCCCATACCATAGTGCTTGCAGGAAACTTTACTGTTCTTTTAAGGCAGTCTTTATGGTATGTGTCTGCCCTCTTACGGATAACGCGTTTTCTCGAATCGCCGACACAAACATCAAATTTAGCTTCATCACTAAATATGATGGTATCCCATTGCCTTTGAGTCCAAGACATCCTTTCCCGAGCCTATTGCAAACGTTTCTTTTTTTGACGAAGCGTAAGCAAGGGTTTTTCCTTGGCCTACGAGTAAGATAAGTTATTGAGTACGATGCATACATAGCTAATAACAAAACATACTTTAAAAAACCCATATCCAATATTTTTTAAATGTAGTCGCGTCCATTCTCGCTTTACAGTTTTGCCAATTTTCTGCGACCACTCAGAAGCCAAATTTCTCAAAGATTGGCGACGATCAGCCTTAACAATTTTGGCCAGTTGTCTTTTGTCGCGGGGTGTTATTGCTGATGTTCGGCCTCTATTTTCAATGTTATTTTCAGTATTCCCAGTTTTTTTAAAAATTTTTATCACTCCATGCACAGATGATTTAGACAAATTTAATTGCTTGCAGATCTCCGTAAGTGTCTTCCCAGATTTAAAATAATCTCTAATCAATACTCTGATTTCGTTGCAAATAGGCTTACCACTTGCCACCACTTGCTCTAAATTGCAGCAATTTTTAAATTTGTTGTATGCTGTATTGTGATATTATTTGCAGATTATAACTGTAGATAGCGATTTCGTTGCATTGTTTGCTTTTGTTTTGCTCTTCTTTTGAGATAAAGGTGGGCTTACGCAGCGTTCGAATTAATAATGGTCATTTTTTTCTTATCTCTTAAGCCTACCGTTTGAATAAATTACTCATATTGTTGTTGTTGGATATAGAACAAATCTCTTTTTTAAATCGTTAAGAGAATAAAATTCTCTTTAAGACAAAATACATTGGTATGCGCTATATTTAGTAGTATTGATAATATAATGTGTTAAATGTGCGCACTGAAAAAAAAACATGCTGTTCGAATTAATAGTGGTTTGGGCTCGTATGTATAAATAAATAAAAGAAAATGAACAAATAAATAAAACGGACAATCACAAAACAACACAACAAAACGCACAAAGACGAAAACAGAGACGAAGGCGAAGTCAAAGACGATAATTGCAATACACATCACAAAAAGCACAGTTACACAAACGAAAAAAGTAACGCAAAAACGGCAAGACTGCTTTGGTTTTTTCAAGGTTACGCAGCGGCTAGCAAAAACTAACAGCTGAAATTTGCTCAAAATAATCTGTAAATATAAGTTAATATTTCAGTATAAGTTTGATCGTTAACTTCGATTAACTTCACAATTAAAAGTCAAAGTAAATTTTGAGTTAACATATAAATTGTTAGTGAAATTGAACCTATATTAAATTAATTTTTAAAAATATACATAAAATACTGGGTTGATAAAAATAATTAAATATAGTAGTTAATACCTTTATTTAAAATATTAAAGGCTTCCATTGCACAGTGGTTTTTTTAAAGTTTTTTTTGGCATAAACTCTAAATTTAAAGCTATTACATTGAAATTTGGATTGTATGAATATTTTACGCTCCTTAGATGACCTACCAAGTTTTATATGATTTGGGGCATTATTTCATATAGCTGCCATATAACCGATCTGGCTGATATTGGTGAATGTTGCATAAAATACTTTTTTTTTATTTTTTATTTTAAAAAAGAAAAAAGTAATAATTATAAAGAAATGAAATTTAAGTAAATATATTTAAAAGAATAGATCAATTTAACAAATTTTTAATTAAGTTTACTTTATTCTGGCTCAAAATATTCATCTTCTGAAGCAATGACCTCAAGTTCACCCTCATCTTCCTCGTCGGACGAATCCACTTTATTATTTTCCGAAGGTATTTCTATAAGTGGTTCTTGTAGTAGGGATATCACTTCTGCTGGTATTACTTTTAATTTGATTCGCTGCGATCCTTTTTTAAAAAAGGTGCTAGACAGCAATGGATCCGAACTATCCATTGATCTATTAAAAACATCAGTGATGTTGTCTAGTCGACTGCATTTTCTTGCGTGGCCTCTTCTATCGCTCTTGTATGGTTTATTTCTTGATTCAGATGCATGTTCCTCAAGGCAGCCTACAGGAACTAAACATGTATCTATTATTTGGTGCCCATGTACTAAGATTTTGTGAACAGTGGGCGACATGGGATACCAAGGATATTTATCGTGATATGCCACAAAAACTTTCGCACAGAAGGCTTTAAACTTTTCCGAGTTTATGTTGTATTCGCAGTTAATTGTCGTTAAAATAGTATGAAAACTTTGCAGAATGTCAAAATCAAAATGTAAAATTGATGACAGTAAAGCTGGATTTGAAAACGCCCTTCTCGCTGTGTTGCCATCATTTGAGTTGCCACTGCCGTTTGGAAGAGGCTTGTCTACATTTAGGCCCATTTCTTTCATCATTTTTGATTGCAACAGTCTTTTTCGTGCTTCCAGGTCAAACTTATCGCAATCCTTTACATGCCACTTGTTAAGCTCAATTCTGTATGAGACTTTTAAAACAAACTCGAAAAAGCGGATCCAAGCGTGTAAAGGACTGATTCTATATTGAAGAGCGTGTGCCTTAGCCATAAAAACCTTCGAGTTCATATCTCTAATGTTTAGCAATTGTTTTGGTTCATCCGTAAAAAGTTTTTTTTTTATATCATCAATACTCCCACAATTCCCAGCTGCTTTTAAAACAATAGCCAAATTCTTTTCATTTGATTTTTTAGCTGAAACTGTGGCTGCATGTATGAGTAAGGGAGATGAATTGTTATTCTCTTCAGAAATTTCGGCGGCTAATTTTCTTTTTAGACGTGGACCAGCGCTTTCGTAATCACATTTTGGGCGACCCATTTTATTTGTTAAGGCATATTGACCAGTGATGTCAATGAATAAGCTTTTGGCAAGCCATTCCGAGTGTTTTATCTTAAATCTTTCAAGAGTTGAATTACACTTCGGCAGGTGCTTACGAATGTAATTTACAAAGCCTGCAATATTTGCTAATATATGTTGTTGTACTGCGTCGACTAAGCGATTGTTGTTGCTCCAAATGTCCACCAGATTAGCACGACTAAACTCATATTGTACTAGAAAAATTAAATTTGATCGAAAATGTGTGGATTCGGACAAAAAAGATTAGTTTCATATTAATCTGTACAAATTTGTTAATAACTCTGCATATAAAACCTTTTGCAATGCTTTGCCATACAAAAGTACTGATCCACGAAACACAACTACGCTTGTTAAGTTCATTCTGAAAATACACATTTACAAAACACGGTACAACTAAACAGAAACACATAAAAACGATACAATTATAAATAAACTATAGTTTTCAATACCTGGACAACCGTTTTCCATATTAAATCTTTTTACTTTTGTGTAAACTTTCGCCAAAACAAACAATTAAAGTTGCCAAACTTTTGCGGCCAATTTCCTACAAAACATATGGTATATAAACAGCTGACTTTAACAGCGCCCTAACAGAAAACTATTGCGTCAAATGTTAAAGCTAAATATTTTTTTGTCTAACTAGAATGTTTAAAAAATAAAAATTAACAAAATTTTAAAATACCTAAAAAAAAAATATTGACTTTATGCCAAAAAAAACTTAAAAAAAACACGGTGCATTGTTCGATCAACCTCAATTTAAATTGATTTAATTATTTTACTTGTATCTCACTTCCAAGTTGCGTGCGCTTCAAACCCAGTCTATTTTTTTTTTCTCTATGTTTACCAGTTATTCTTCAAGAGGACAGCGAGAACAAAATAAAAATAACAGCTGACTTTAAAAGTTTGATCCATTATATAACAGCGTGGCCACATTTTAAGTAATAATTTTAACTTTTTTTTTTTTATTTTTGGCCTATGAGGGCGACCACTATGCAACGCTTGCTCGGCACAAATGCGCTTTTGTTGCTCCGCCTAATCAGCCAAAGTTAAACTTTGCATCAAAGGTTGTTCCAAAAAAAGTTCTTGATAAACTAGCTACAAAGCAGCTAACATTTGTAGCAAAATATATGATTTAAAATATTTTAGATCAAATTCAGCATATATTGATCGATTACAACTTGCAAAGTAAGTTAAGAAATTCAGTAATTGTTACTGACAATGGGGCGAACGTGGTGGCCGCGTTCGAACGGCTTTCTTGCGCGTGCCACAATTTAAACTTAGTTATGGACGATGTTATGGAAAAGAATTCCTTTGATGAAATTAAATTTTTAATAGACAATTCAAAAAATCTTGTAAAATTTTTCAAGCATTCCGAACTTAATCACGAATTAAGCAAATCTCTAAAACAAGAAATAAAAACGCGTTGGAACTCCATCTTTATTATGCTTGAAAGCATTTGTGATGTTCAGCAAGAAATTAAAGTTTTACTTTTATTAAAAAAATGAAATAAAACGTATAGCTAATATTGACTTCGCTTTAATTGAAAATCTAATTACGTTTTTAAAACCATTTAAAGATTGTTCTGACAAATTATCATCTAAAAAAGAGCCAACAATACATATATATGCTTTATGGTATGAAAAACTAAATAAACAATGTAAAATTGAAATATTCGATTCAAATGTTATAGAACAATTAAAAAAAAAATTTTAAATTCTTTGGAATTGCGTTTTCAGCCAACTTCAGTATATTTAGTTGGATTATTTTTAAATCCTCCATTCAATGAATTGAGTTTTTTACCTGAGAAAAAAAAAAATCATGTTTTGGAGACCGTCAAAAACATGATGAATGAAATTTGTGAAATCACAAGCAACACAGATGACGACTCAAAAATTGAAAACACTTCGCCAAATAGCAATAATGAATTTCAATAGTATTTCGACAAAAATCAACCAAAAAAGAAATAAAACTTGACAAAAATCCTATAGATTTAGAAATTGATAAATATTTTGCCACAACTAATCGTTCAAACATGCCAATTTTAGATTTTTGGAAACAGGCAACTGACCTGAAATTATTGCAAGTGGTGGCCAAACAAATATTATGCATACCTGTAAGCTCTGTCACAAGCGAGAGAGTTTTTTCATCGTCGGGGAAAATATTAAATGAAAGGCGCACAAGATTGTCAAGCGCAAATCTCGATATGTTACTTTTTCTAAACAGACATATGTAATTTAAATTTGGATTTTTTCTTACCTATTATTCATTTATAAAAAATGTAATTTAAGTACTGTTTTTATGAAAACATAAGAAATAAAAATTGTATTTTTCATTTCTATTAATGCTTTATAGAAAAGATGTAATTTAAGTGCTGTTTTGAAGAAAACAAAGAAAATAGCAAATTTCATTTTGTATTAAAATTTTTGTTCATTTCTGTTTTCGGTCGGGCGGGTTGGGTTCGGGTTACAACATTTTTTTAGCTTTCGGGTACGGGTAAAGTTTTCCTTTTCAGCCCATGGGCTGGGTCAGATTGGGTTGAAAATTTCGGCCCATGCCCACCTCTACTCCAAACGAACAACTTGAAAGCATACGGCAAGGTTACGCACAAATGAGCAAAGGCGCTAGTGGGTCACTTAAGTGGCAACGCTGCTCGCAAGTGAGCGGCGATGACAGTAAGCGGCGAAAATAATATTACCGCTCACAGTTGAGCAGATAATCGAAGCCAATCGGATGAACTGAGGCTTAATAGTCTGATTTTTGGCAGAGCACCGACCATTTCAATTTTGTTGTCATGCAGTGCACCTCGCGAGGGTAAAATAAAGCGGTGAAGTTTATTGGAGTTCAAAGGAGTTGGAATTAAATTCCATTCCGTCGCTTTAGAAGAGCGTGTAGCTGGGCCTTCACCTCATCCAGACCATGATGAAATATTTGATGAAATAAAATATTTTACAAGGACAAGCACTTTAATATTTTGAGGCATGATGAAATAACATAAGGTGGTCCCGTAGGCAAGAGACATACACTTAACGTATGCTTGCAATAAGTGCGAGTGAAAGGAATAGTATTCTGAGTGTCGTATTGAGTCTGAGTGAGACAGCGATATGATTGTTGATTAACCCTTGGCATGTCCGTGGGGTTTGAATTAACTCATAATAATAATTAGACGAAATTATTTTTAAAGTTTTATTTTTAATAATTTGGAATTTCCAATTAACTTTTGTTTTTGATTTTTAATTTTAATTTTTTTGTTTAAGTACTTAATTCTGAAATATATTCTAATTTTAAAATAAAAAGATTTTACTTGTTTATCAACATCGACGTTTTGCGCTGCTAATATTAATTTTTCCTTTACATTATTTTTAATTTCAAAATTAATATTAGTTGTATAATGCAAAAAAATACATTCTAGCTCTTTTAGCTTCTCTTGAAATTTTTCGGACGGCTTAATAAGTCCGCCGTGAGACACCTCGTCGACGTATGTAAATGTCAAATTTTCTTTTACTTTGTCACTGATTCTCAATTTTTTAATGACATAGCCCGCATCCTCCGTCAACTCATCCATTTCGGTGACATCTATATTGCTTAACATCTCATCGACAGGCTCATCATCTTTACTCTTATTTTCCTTTTCTTTAGAACTGAAGTCTAAATTAAGCCAGCTTTCAGAGTTTTCCTCTTCGATATTTCCCGAATTTCTTAACATTTCTGTATTCCTGGCTGGATAAGCATAAGGATAATGATTAAATAATAAAATGAAAAGAAACAAATAAAAGACAAAACACAATAGACAGCACATAACTACCTACATTCTCAACTGAAACTTTCCTGAAACATATAGCTAAACATTAAACAATTATAAATCATGGAATTACATTTTTGTTTACGTATTCTTTTAAATTTGTCATACCTATTATATATTTTCTTAACCTATACTTAAACTGTAGTGGAGTGGGATGGTCGAATTGTCCACCTCTCGATCGCATGCTGCCAAAAAAATGCTCCACAATGTCTTGGTTAAGACGGCTTGTTAATATGTATTGCATATTGAAGTTTTCTTGCAAATATTTATACAAGCCATCAAGCGAAGCATTATTCACAATGATACCTTTTTGAAATGGGAGCCTTTTGGGTTTATCCAGAATTCCTGTTCGCATAATTTCCGACATTCTATTCAAAATATCATTCTGTATATCCAACTGCTTGCCATAAGGTTGCGAGCACTCAATGCAATTGGATGTGGACAATTTAGAATTAAAAATGTCGAACCAATCATTCATCAATTGGAAGAAGTCCGCAGTTTCGGTGGCATTTTCAATGTCATACCCCAATAAATAGCAGCGTCGGATGGAGCTAGCGGTGGTATTCGAAAACAGTTGGGTAGCCAATTTAACCTTCTGTTTTGCGAGCGATCGAACATTAATGTGATTTTCATTAATTTTAAAGAGGATAGACAGATCGGACTTGTTACAAAGATGAAGTGTCTCCTGAATTGTTTTTTTTTGTTAGTTTTTTTCCATTTAGTGTTAATCCGGAATCCATGTAGTGGTTACGAACTAACATAATTAAATGTGGCGTATCTGAAAAAACAAAAATCTTTAAGTGGTCATCTGCAGGATGGCTAAACCAGGTTTATGCTAATAAATGAAATTTAAAGGATTATCTAATTTTTTTAAGGCATATACGAAACTTACATTCTGATATACCGAGCTCTGTCCATAGCTTTTGGTTTCCGGTACCTAAATCGGGTACAATAGCAACTACTAAAAATCCTTTCCTATGCAGTTTCCTTAATATATTGTTAACAGTATCCGGGTCCATTCGGGTATTAAAATAAAAAACAAACTGGCTGCTTCCACGATTTTTTTAGACCACAAACAATAGCCACTTGGACATAGTCGCTTGGCTTGTAAACAATATCAGCAGAGCTGTCATACTCGAAGTCAGCAGTGACCTTCATCTCGTCGAAAGCGAGTACGCAAAGCTTGTCGGCGTCATCAACTCTATAACCGTCCATTAGGTCTACGACCACATCCAAACATCCTGTTTTTATGTCCACATCTGATGACCATCAGTACAAAGTGCTACGACTGGGTAAAGGAAATCCTTTTTTGTACAGATGGTTATACGCTCGAGAGCCTGCGGTGTGGAGACAAATAGCCATAGAAATGTCGTCGGAATTGAACGTCGTTCTTTGTCCACCATTCTTCAGTATCCGTATCTGCGTTTCCGTGAAGATTTTGAGTAGAGACTTCTCCAACTGTTGAGACTCCCTCAGCTGCTGCTCTAAGCGACACATTTCGTACTCCAAAGTACGAATTTTTCCCTCAAGCTCTTATTTTCATTAAACAATGTACAGGACCTAACGCACAGTCACGTTATTGTTTACATACATGATTTTTTTTACTATTCAAACTTACTCTGTTTGTGTACTCCCACTGGCATAGCCTTCTTTTATCTTTTTTTTATGGTTCAGGCTCTATCACTTTACTAGGTACGGCATCTGCGTTAAGTCGCCTCCTTTTAAATGTCTGACCTTTTGCAGGTGCAGCCTTCCACTGCGAATCATTATAGTGGGTATCACAAATTTGGGAGTTTTTGCCAAGGCTGCACCCCAGGCTCTGCTCCCACAATTTTTTCTTAATAGCACACTTCGGCACGTGAATTAATTTCACTCCAGTCACAGCTTTGCAGCAAAATTTGCAATATTTCATTTTTTTTTTTGGTCCACGTAAGGGTTAATGTATTCCGAAAAAAAAAAAGTCGTCCGCACACAACCTTTCTCCTCAACAAGCAAACGTGCACTGAAGTTAAGTGTATACTTCGGTAAGCTTCGGCTTCCGACGAGACCACCTTATGTTATTTCATCATGTTTTGAGGGTTACGGATTAAAAGTTATTTTTGATTAAAATTTATAGCACATATAATTTAAGAAGATAGCATGTGGCAAGTCTATGCATAGTTGATTCGATTGAATTTGGGGCTAGTTTATTATTATAGCCTCAGTTATAATGGGTGATCAAGAGTTACATATGTATATAAGTCACTTGTGTAAATTATTTCTGGGATTTTTTCTAGTTTACTATGTATGACAACTTGCGTTTTTAGGTTAAATAAAGTCCTTTTTATAAGCATAGTTTTACGCGATATTGCACCAAAGTTGACTAGTGTGTCAATACAAGGATGATTAGAATTTAATTTTTTTAATAGACTTAGAAAAAAGTTTACTTTTTAACTTTTTAATTAGTTATTTTTCAATTTTTTTTAGCACGTTGTATTATGTTGTATGACAGACATGTGGGCATATGCCCACAGTATTGTAGAGTATACAATATAACAAGTGGTCATATGCGTAAACTAAAAGATAGAGTATGAGCGCATAAACAAAGTGACACTTTGTCACTCGCTTACACAACCCAGCCAAGGCCAATGCCGAAATATGATCAGCCACTTATATGTCGACTGGCCTGCAGCGTAGAGTTGCAAATCTATCGATGGTCACGCCATCGATTGTTTTTACCATCGATGGAAAAAACCATCGATTGTTTTACCATCGGTGTTTAAAACAATCGATACTATCGATAGTACTATCGGAAGTTTAAATTTTTGTTTCAAAGTCTGCATTTTCAGGATCCCAATTAAAATAATAAAAATTATGAAATATAATAAGCTTAATTTGTTTTTAAGTCCGCATTTAATTTTCAAGTTAGCAAACAAAAACAAAAATCAAAGTTCAGCTTTTGATTAACTGAACAACAACAAAATATTCAAAGTTCATACTTAAAATTAAGAAAATCAAAGATATATCAAAGTTCAGCTTTTGATTAACTGAACAACAACAAAATATTCAAATTTCATACTTAAAGTTAAGAAAGGCAAAGATATATCAAAGTTCAGCTTTTGATTAACTGAGATCAACAAAATATTCAAATTTCATACTTAAAGTTAAGAAAGGCAAAGATCAAATATGAGATCAAAAACTGACATGCTTTCAATCATGAAGCCATATGTTCTTGTTTAAGAAAAGAAGAGTGTCAACATTTTTTGGTTTTAGCCTTGTTCGTCTGTTTCCAATTATTTCCCCGGCTTTACTGAAAGTACGCTCCGATTCAGTGGAGCTAGCTGGTACGCAAAGGTATTTTGAAGCGCATCGTGCGATGTGCTTGAATTGTTGCGAATTTGTCTGCAAAGTTCAAAATTTTTAAAAGTCATATTTATAAATAGTGGAACTAAAAATTTACCTTCCAGTACTCCAAGGGGTCAATAACCTGTTCAGAATTTTGCTGCTCAAGGTATTGCCTCATAGTTATAATTGCATCTGATCTACCAGTTCGGTGTTTTTGCTGAATCCTATCAGCTAAAAACTTAAGAACATTGTCAGACTGCTTTGGCGGTTCTTCCATGGGTGGCTCATTTTCGTCAGCATTAATCAAACTGGTGACTTCGCTTTCTAGAGCTGCCGAGGCTTGTTGGGCGTTGACAGGATTTCCGAAACCTTCCTTCTTGAATCTAGGGTCCAATATTGTGGCCAAGCGCGGAACTGTCCTCGTCTCATAATGTAATAGTCTTGATTTGAGCCGATTCATAATGAAAGAACAAGCTTCAGACCCAATTGGTGTCCTCATTTTGCTCTTAAGTCCATCTAAAGTGCATCCCAAGCCATAAACATTTGGTATAATTAGGGATACTGACACCGCCTTCACAGCTGAAGCCTGCTTTGTCACGTCGTCGAACGGCTTTAAGATTTCACATAAATCTGTTATGCAATCATATTGTTCGTTTCTTAAAGGTGATGGCGCTTTTGAACAATTAAGAAGGACGCGACCGATAGCATCTCTTACAAGTAAAATCCGTTGCAACATATGTAACGCACTATTCCACCTAGTTGGAACTTCTTGTATTAGGCTATACTGTTTTTCTTGTCCTTGAGCCTCTTTAAGTTTTGCATATTCAATTGTGCTACTTTTGAAATAAGTCACTATTTGTTTTACAGTGCGTAGTAATGCTTTCACACTTTCGAGGGACAAGAGATCCTGCACCAGTAAATTTATTGAATGTGCAAAGCAAGGCAAATGTTTTTTTGATAAAATGTCACATGCCTTGATCATGGAATGTGCATTGTCAGTTACAATAGTAACGATTTTCGGATATAAGTGCCACTCATCAGCAATCTCTTTAATAGTTTCTGCTATATTTTGACTGCTATGGTTTGTTTCATTATTAAGCGGTCTGGTTGAGAGTACTGCGGACTTAAGACAAGAATTTTGTACAAAATGGCATGTAACTGTAATGTAACTTATATTGCTTTGGGAAGTCCATAGATCTGAAGTTAATGAACAATAATCAATGTCATTAAGAACGTTTTTCAAAGCTTGAACCAATTCGTTGTACATATTTTTGATATACACATTTTGGAGCGTGGTACGACTTGGCATCTTGTATTTCGGATCTAGCAAGTGGACGAACTCCTGAAATCCAAGGTCTTCTACAATTCTGTAAGCGTGAACGTCTCTTGCTACCATCTTGGCTAGAGATTTATCAAGCAAGATTTGCCTGGTAGAGGTCGCATCGTAGTAATCATTGCGTTTCACAAATTTGGAAATGTTTGGCGATTCTGTGCAGTCACCAAGTTTTAGAGAGTGACAACGCTTCAGATGATCCATTAAGTTGGATGTATTCCCGCTCCTTTTATATTCTTTTCCACATACCTTGCATTTGGCCGTAGAATTATTTTTACATTTTTCGAAATGAGTCCAAACTTCCGAGGCGTTCCTCTTGCGCTTGTAGCTTTGCTGCTCAATCGGAACAGCAGCATTTGTGTCGCTAGTATTGTTGAGAGGAGCTATTTTGTAAATTGAGAGAACGACATTAACTAAATAGTCAAGTGATATTAACAGAAGTGCAAGTAAACCAAATTTCGCAAGTGCAACCACGTGCAAAATGAAAATTACGTTTGTCAAGAAATTATTCACCTACCTGATGTTACTAAATACTTTTCCATATTGCAGGTATGCCCCAGATATCATCAACGGATACTCCCACTAATAACGAGGGAAAGAACAAAACATCAACAAATAAAATTAAAATTTTTAGAAATTACTTACATGTTTCTCGGCCATCTCCTATAGCTTTTTGCAATTTGGTAAACAATCGATAGTCCAGAAATACTATCGAGGTATCGCCATTTCGTAAAACCATCGATATTATCGATAGTGCCATCGATTGTTTTGCAACCCTACTGCAGCGTTAGATCTGCAGCGAAAGTATTAACGGGTCACATGAGCTGTCCAATGCCTTCAGCATTAGGCTTCGGCAACGCATTGAGCGATGAGCGACTGAGCGACGCGCTCTCGAGCGACGTTAATGAGCGATCGCGTTGAGTGAGGTGGCCACGCACTAAGCGACACCGCTCGATTGATTAGTTGCAAAAATGACTTATTCTAGAGAAGTTCTACGAAATCTCCTTGAAAGCCGCTATAGCAAATATAGACAATTAAAGAGAATTTAAAGGCGTAGGTTTGGCGTTCATCCCATAAATCGGGTGAGAAAAGAGTATGACGAGTTTCATCACCTATACAGTAGCCTTCGAGACCACCCACATCGATTTTGGCAATATTTACGCATGTCAATCGATTCATTTGATTTGCTGTTAAGTAAAATTAATAACAAAATAAATAAACCGAGATCAACAATTTCTGCTGAAGAACGATTGGTTTTATTATTAAGATAAGTAAATTCTGTTCTGTCTGTTTCCTTGTCTTTTTCGATTTGGTTTTTTAACATTTCAGTCGCTCTTTTTCTTTTTTCAAGACTTCGGTTTCCATATTTATTTTCCTTTTTTTAGAAGTAGGTTTTCCGTTTATACTTGTAGATGGTGTTGACATATCTTCATCAAACAGATCTGCAAGCATGTCGTTCATGCTTTCATCGTCCTCCTGCAAATTGCCCTCAGTAGGACCTGGTGCAACTGTTTGCTTTAGGAAAGACATCAGCTCCAAGTATAGCAATTTCACATTTATCGTTTGAGCTTCGGATCCTGATGGTAGGCGTGGTAGTCCTTCCATATGTATCCTTTAAATTTTTCCATTTTGCCTTTGCAGCAGCTCCTAAAAAATAATTAAAATCATCAGGTTAGCGCCCCCCTTACACTCACCGTAAATGTTAAATATTTTCCAAACCGTTTGACATAATTGACTGAAATTTTTTTACACCATAATTCAGTGAATTCTCTTTAAAATAAGACAAATTTAAATATTGAATGTTATGAGATTAATTTATTATAATTTTTCTTGAAAGAAGTATGAAAAAAGGGTATTGAAAATTTGTTCATCAGGTTAGCGCCATCAGAGATATGTCAAAAAATATAAATCTTAGTGAAATGTAAGACATTTTTTTTTAGTTTATAACTAAAATACTTGATATTTTTAACGAATTAATAATGGGTGGTCCCGCCTTATTTTGTTATTACTTCGAAAATTCGATTAGGCATCGAATCATACAATGTAGCAATATAATTTAATAAAATTAACGACCAAGCGTCTTTAATGTCTTTTATAAGGTCAGATTTTGAATTATATTGCTTTCCGGACTCGTAGAACTTCCTAGCTAACCATCCCCAGACATTCTCTATAATATTTTGGTCCGGCGAGTATGGGGGCCATCCAAGCACTTCTACATTTTGGCTCTGCATCCACATTTTAACGGTCCTGGCGGTGCGTATCGGGGCATTGTCGTGCTGGAAATACCACTGCAATTTCCCAAATGTATTTTTTATTTGGGGAAATGCTGTTCTTAGCACGTCCTTGTAGCTCTCCGCATTCATTCGCGATGTCAAGAACTGCAACTCGAAGGTTCCATAATAAGAGATGGCTCCCCACACCATTACACCTCCGATTCGACTGTGCAAACGGTCCAAATGATGCTCCTCTTTACGGAGATCGTGGAAGTAATAATTATACCCATCAGGGCCTTCAAAATTAAACTTTTTCTCGTCTGAAAAAACGACGTACTTCCATCGCGAAGTCCAATCCATATGGGCTCGGGCAAAATTAAGGCGAGCTTCTTTCCGCAGGTGATTAAGTGGCGGTTTCTTTTTAGTTTCCGTCGCTGCAAGTGTTCAGCTTCCCGAATAACTCTTAGAACACTGGATACACTCGCTTTTACATTAGTTTTTTCCTTTATTTTAGCAGCCGACTCATGCGAATTTGATGCTTCCCGTAGTATTCTCCGTTTATCTGTTTGGGAAACTACTCGATTGTTTCCCCCTTTATAGTTCATTCCGTATTTCTTCTTATTTTGAAGAAAATTGGATATAGTTTTCCTGTGCCTGCCAGTTTTTTCGGCAATTTTGTGCACTGACAGGCCCAATTCCGAGTAAGCTTCAATCTTTGATTTTTCTTCCACAGATAAAATTGATTTTTTCCCCATATTAAACGGTAAACTAAAGAATATAATTGACTTGTGATACAAAAAAAATTTCGGGACCGTGATTGCTAGATTAAGCGAGATAACTAAAATTGCATTTGGGGGCACTAATCTGATGACGCAAAAAAGGGCAAGCTTTTTCGTCGAGAATAAAGCAAAACGCGAAAAAATATATAACGGTTCCTCTAAGAAGCTTTCTTCTCTTGCCATAATGATCACAAATGAGTATTGTAACAACAACAAAAACCTTTTACGAAATCAAGTGCAATGGAAAAGTAAAAATTGGAAAATATATGTAGAGAGAGGGGGGGCGCTAACCTGATGACGCGCAGTGTATATGTCGCAGAGTCGTTTATTTCTGGTTGCTGGTCTACCATATTGACTCACAAACTTTGAGAGTGAAGTGAATTCCAACCGGCGCATACAATTGTCTGAACGCAACTAACTCGCATTCTCAGATCACGCATCGATCTCCTTTTTTTTACACGCCAAGCTGGACTACTCTCGGCGACAGCGCGACAACGCCATCACCTCACCCGTACGGTACCTAGGCGCCAATCATATTCTACGTTGTAGTCAAATTCTAAGAATCATTTCACAATATCCCAAACTCATTGCACAGCTTGGTCTTGCAAGCACAGTGGTCAAACTATGTTCATAATGTGACAGACACGTACAGTGTCCAAAATACGTCCATTATGCGACATGGCCTTCCTGACAAAATACACGTCCTCGTGTGTTGTCTTAACTCAGCCACATAAGTGACAACGCTTCAGGATTCAAAGGCTCTATGGATATTTTAATACATTTTGATTCGATATTCTTATTCATTATGTAACACAATTCAAAACAGTTTTAATTTCATTCTTATCATAGCATGATTACATTTTCGTATTATAATTTTAATTTAATAAATCATAACATTCGTGTAATTCCTTTAACACATTTTTTTTTTTAACCAAACAACTAACTTATCATTTGTGTAATGCCTTCTACACATACGAACTTATCATTTGGGTAATTCCTTCTACACATACGACCCCCGCCATAACATGTCTCTTCTGCTATGGTGCGATCTTTAGTTATCATATTGGGCAACAGGTGCAACTTCCATTGTGCTGTCTGTATCTTTACATAACTCATCGAGTATCTGATTATTTGGTATTGCTTTTAAACTTTCATGAGAATACTTATACTTTCGATTACACGTTATAGATTTTAGTAAATATCTGTCTCCATCCAATGCTTCAATTATCTCAAATGGCCCTTTAAATTTAGGATCAAGTTTAGTTTGATGACGTTCTTCGTTTTTGAGCAAAACGTGATCGCCCACTTTGAAATTTACTATTTTAGCTTTATTTTTATCAAACCTATTTTTGTTGTATTTTGCTTGAGTTACCATATTTTTTTTTTTTTTTTAGCCTTCTTTCTCAAATTTTCTTTGTTTACTTCATCATTGTTATCTTTGTTTATCGGCAACAAGCCAAAAGGTCGAGCTTCCTTGATAACTAAGTGGAATTCTAACCCTTTATATGGCACCCGGTCGGATTTTGATGTAGTTTCTTTCATTAGATAGAAAAATGGAAATAAAAAATACAACTTCTTTTTTTTTTTAAATTTTCCTTTTTTCATATTTATTTAAGGATAAAGGGATTGTTGCATATATGCAACAGATAGGCTTGTGGTGAAAATAATTGAAAGATTTCATAGTGTTTTTCAAAGTTAATTTAAAATTATAAAAATAGTATAAAAAGTCGAGTTACTTTAAAGTAAATGAAAATTTTTGAAACAATTATTTCTTTTGTTAAAGCAGAGTGCTACGCCACATTTTTCGCACATTGTCTGTGAAAACCCAGTGCAGTTTGGATATTTGCATCTTGTTCTGTTGTCAGTCCACGTTGGCCAATGCCCAATCTGATCTTGACGCACCATCTGATTCGGTACATGTTGAGTTGGACCTCTCTGCTTTTTTTTCTGCAATTCATTTTCAACACAATAACTTCGCTTTCCAGTTTTAGTTTTTGTGTCTACTTTTCTCAAAACTTCAGCGATGCCTAGCCGAAACTCTGATGAGCTTAAACGTTTTTTTGTCGATGCATTTTCTTTTTGCACTCGTTTATACAACAACCAAGCGTTGCTGACTGTCAAGTCCAGCAGGTGATAAAAAACACGAACTTGCCAGCGTCTGCTTCTTATCCAAATTTTATACCATCCAATTATGCTATCTATGAGATCAACGCCACCCATATATTGTGCTATTGCAAATGGACGGTCAATATGAATATAATCCTTTTGGACTTTGTTGTAACGTCGGGCTGTGTCTTTGGGACTTATTCCAGCGTAATTGGATGCCAAAGTAACAATTTTGTTATCCACCCATGAAGTTAGCGAAATGTCCACTCCACCGTAGTCGGCAACATGTTCCACTGATGTACCTCGTGATTTTTTTTTTAAGTTTATTTGGTCAATGGATTTATGATTTGGAATTCGGTTTTTTCTTATTGTTCCCAAAGCTAGAATTCCTCCTTCCGCCAAGTACTTCAAAAGGGGTAAAGAGTTAAAATAATTATCAAAGTATAATCGATAATTCCGATGCCTGGGCATATCTCTAGCCAATCTGACGACGCAGTTTGATGCCGCACCCAAATCTGGCTCGTTAGGCCGTACTTTATTTTCATTTCCACTATCTATTTCGAATTTGTAGCAGAAGCCTAAATTATCGCTAAGTACAAAAATCTTATAGCCCCATTTATGAGGCTTGTTAGGATTGTACCTTTTCATGTGGTTCTTAGCCTTTGTTGAACATATTTGTTCATCAACACACAAAAATTGTTCCATAGGAACTTTTTTAAAATTTTTGTTCAGTTCATCGATTATTGGCCTGATTTTGAATAGCCGATCGTGACAGGAGTGTGTCAAAGGCAGGGCTTTATCATTGTTGTTAAAATGAATGTGACGCCTAATCATCTCAAATGTTTTTTGCGACATAATATTCTGTATCGCTGGTACTCCAATTATTGTTGACCAATATTGAGTAATCCTTGGAAGACGCGAAATTGACATGTATAATATTATTTCAACAAACTGTCGAATATCTAAGGACGTAAAATTGACATGTGTGTTAGGGTCTTTTTGGCGAATATAAAGATTTGTTTCGATTGTAATTTCATGAAACAGGTCTTTTGGAAAAAGATACCAAAAAAAGTGTATTGGCTCCGATAGTTCCATTAGTTCCGGAGGCAACATATTACTCCCGAGAAACTGCAGTTGATTTTCGTTCAAAATTAAACTGCGTTGTCTCCATAGCAAGTTTCTTTTCAGATCAGGGTTATTAGTGGAAACATTTGGCACAGAATCATCCATGCGATTTGAGTTTGAAACGTCTAAGGCATTACTCGGTGGATTTTGGTCATCGATGTCATCTTCATCCGTACTACTTGCATCTTTCTCATCTGGATAAAAATCGCTTTCCTCATCAGCAGAAAAGTCAAGTTTATCCTCGCTATCTAAACTGTTGAAATAATTTTCAACCTGTGAAGCTGTTAAACCTTTTCCTGACATATTTCCTGCGTAAGAAGTACTATTTGTATATATGTATGTACATAGCAGAGAGCTGCAACAAGCCACCGACACTTAAGGTGCACCGGGTAAATGTGGTGTGTTTTTGACACCCGTGTGTTTTTAACCACCGCACAAATGTGTACAATCGCTAGCCTCACGAAAATACTTGAGTGTTTGTGCACACAAGCTGCAAAAGTGAGTAGGTATTTTTTTCGCATATGTGTGTACAGCATGTGCCGGCGCTTGAGCCTCGAAAAAAAATGAGTCAAAAGACATATACAAAAATTGAGTCATAGAATGTGTAGAGTGTTTTGGGTGTTGGGTTTTTTTCTTGCAAGCCTTCGCTTGATTTTTTCTTTTTTTCGCAAATAAGAAAATTTAACACAAAATAATGTTTAACTTAAGAAATAATACTTCATTTATTAACTTATAAAAAAAAATTTAAAACAAATTAAAATATAAAACTTAATGTTTTTGCTTCAGTGCATTAAACTTAATTAAATTATAATTTTAGGTTTTTATAGTAAGAATGTAGAAAAAGCAAATTGTCCACAGTTTTCGGACCTAATCTATTTCTTTTTTCTGTTATTATATTGCCCGCTAAAGAAAAGACCCTCTCAGCTGCTGCACTACTCGCTGGTATTGAAAGGAGATGTAATGCTAATTTTGATAGCAGAGGATAACAATTTTCCTTGGTTTTCCACCACTCAATGGGTTCAAAAAACTCGCTTAAAGCAACTCTCTCAGTACAATAACTTTCTATTTCATCTAACGGCGATTTATTATTGTTGTTTGACTGAGCCACCAGTTGGGAAAAGAAAAATGTTGTTTTTGGCACAAAAGTTTGGACTTTAGGTTTAGTTGCCAATTCACAACTTGGGCTTACTGGACATAACTCCATACTTGAGAAACTACTATTTCGAGAAATTTGACTTGAGCAGCAACTAAAATTGGTCATTTTTTCAACACAGAACTTTTTTATTTCTATAATATCCTCATGTTCAAAGATTGCTGCAGGTGGATATAAAAAAAGGCTGCTTTGTGCCAAATACCTATATTTTCTTTCCAAATCGAATTCGTATTACTTAAAATTTTTTCTTTAAGAACCGATATTGAAGAAAAGTCTTCATAGTTTGATTCGCATAGTTTCTTCACTTTGGCAATCGAGGGCAAAACATAACATAAAGAGGGAGAGCTGCACGTTTGTAATTCTTTAAAAATTCTCTCAAAATCTTCAAGAAGTACTAATATCACTTTTAAAGTCGATATGTTCACGACTATAAGTTTTTGACCCCTCTCAGTCTCACTTAATATTTGATTAACTGTTGTCCAGTTATCCACTATAGAATTAAGCATAGTGTAATTGGAATTCCAACGAGTTGCGCATGAGTTTTTTAATGTTGTGGTTAGTCTATGCTGCAAACTTGCTTTTTTAAAATATTTAACAATTTTTTTACACGCTTGTAATATTTCTTGTAGCTCATTTGCTTCGTCAAAGGACTTTTCCAGTACATTTGAAAATAGATGACTGCTACAATTCAATCTAATATTCGTCTCCAATGCTTTCTTTATATTGGATCCCCGATCTGTCACAAATTTAATATTGGATATGTTTTCGACGTCAAATTGTTCAAAAATGGTTTCAATTTTCTTTAAAATATTTTCACCTGTCGATTTTTCAAAATCCATCGATTTTAAGCCTAAAATTATGTCGTTCATTTTAAAGTCTTTTAAATAATGGAGAGTGACACCTAAGAAATTTCTGTTGACGTATTGATCCGTCCACATATCAATGGTTGCGGATACTGCATCGTTAACCACCGCTTCTTTAATTTCGTTGGAGATTATCGCCCTCTTCTCCTCAGCATCTTTTTCCGCATTTCGGCTCAATGTTGTTGCTTCAGGCAGTAAGTCGTCTATATCAACATTTGGTCCATATGTGGCACCAATTTTGACAAAAAACTCTACCAGGCTGCGAAATCCAGTCCCGTTCACTGCGGAAAACGGCCGACAATCCTGAACAATCCACTCACTGCACTTCATTGTAGCTGCATTTTTGTCCAAGTTAGAAACTTTTTTTGCTTCCGTTGGCTGTCGTAAAGACACACAGCATTTGTGGCGTGACAAATTTGAAGTTTGGTTGCAAACAAATTTCAGCACTTTTCTGCATGTACTGCAATAAACCCAGCCTTCAAGAACAGTTTGGTCCTCTTGAAAAATGTCATACAATATTGTCCAAATTACACTTTTGCCTTTATGTTTTGCAGCTACGGTGTATATACCACGATCTATTTTATTTTTAATGTCTTCAGGTGTCATTGCTGCAAAGTTTACGCTAGCATAATTAAAGAAGCACTGAACTCGAACACTAAGACGCAATCTAATGAAGGAAAAAACGAACGACAATTACGCATACATATACACACAAGCACCATGGTGTGTGCAAAATACTCGGGTGATACATATGTGTTTTGCTTACTTCTATTTATAGCTCATTGCCTTTTTTCGCACTTACGCCTATTCCCTATTTCGTTTTTGTTATGAGTGCGACCGGCACGCGTTGCCGAAAAATGCCTGGTTGCATGGAACAAAAGAAACGGTACATTTTATGAGCGAGAGCATGATATTGTTGGCACTCGCAGCACACATAAAACTTTTGATAAGTGTGTGTCTCTGCTTTGCTTACCCGGTGGCGAGTAACACCGGGACACAAATTTCATTGGGTGTGAGTAGGATGTCAAAATATGGCACACTTGCAGTTCTCTGGTACATAGTCTCATAAAACACATACGACAAACCCAAGACAGTTTCTATGACACATAACAACATATAACCATATGTATAAACTCATAACAACATATAATATAACCACAAATACTCTATGTTGCATATATACAACAAAATAAATTCTGTAAAATATAACTTCGAATAGTTGTTTGTTGTATATCTGCAACATACCGATTTTTCAATTCTACACACAATACACAACAAGAAACATCAAAACTTGATGTTTCTACCTTTGGTTTTTTCTAGTTTTTCTTATAGAAATATTTATAATTTTAATAAAATTTTGCAGCACAATATTTTTGGCGCACACAACTTGTGCTTCTCACAAAATTGGCGGGAAAGTGAACATATGTTTCACAAAACATCTAGAAGTGTGCCCAAACCAAATTATATATAAAATACGTATGTTTTAGATGTACAACAAATAGCCACATTCGATTTGTTCGATTTGCATTGCGAAAAAATACATTTTAAGCGGTATGTTGCAAATATGCAACACGGCCATATAAAGGGCTAAGAATCATTTCACAATATCCTAAACTCATTGCACAGCTTGGTCTGGCAAGCACAGTGGTGAAACAGTGGTGTTCATAATGTGACAGACACGTACAATGTCCAAAATACGTCCATTATCCGACATATACATGTATATTTATTATTAATTTTAATTTTTTATATCAGTTTTATTTTGTTAACGCATGTTTTTATTTTAAGGTACCTTGCTACAGTTCAATCGTTTCGGGACTTGTCATTTGCTTTTCGACTGGGAAGAAGCACTGTTAGCAACATTATATGCGAAACAAGTATTATAATTTTGAAATCATTCGTAAATGAATATATGCCAACACCAATAACTGATATGCCTCAAAAAGTTATGGATGATTATTATAAGCGTTGGAAGTTTCCAAACTGTTCGGGTAGCATCGACGGAAAACAGTGCCAAATTAAGTGCCCAGTTCATACTGGATCACATTATTTTAATTATTTGCATTATTTTTCCCTTGTTTTACAAGGTGTAGCAGATGCTGACAAAAAATTCATAGCAATTGAAGTGGGTGGCAGAGGAAAGCAAAGCGATGGTGGCACATTTTCTGAATCCACTTTGTTTAAATTGCTGGAAGCAGGCAAATTCAATGTTCCACCACCACAAGCACTACCAGGTTCGAATATCATTTTGCCAAACTTTTTAATAGGAGATGAAGCCTACTGAAAACTGAAAAATTATTTATTGAGACCATATCCTCGAAAAAAATTAAATGCCAAGACTGAAAAATACAATGAAAGATTATCAATCGCCAGGAAGTGCATTGAATGTGCATTTGGTATTTTAACTAAGAAATGGTGAATTTTACAAAAAGTTATTGAGACAAAACCTAGCACAGCCATTCAAATTATAAAATGTGCTTGCATTTTACATAATTATGTAAGAAAACGTGATGGGGACAGTGATCTGGACTACATAAATACGACAGCAGAAATTAATAATGAAATAGTTGCATCAACAAATGTGGATGTTTTTGAAGAACAGTCACATTGCAACAGAAGCAGTCACTCAGCAATGAATGTTAGAAATTCTTTAGCTGATTATTTTTCGGATTTTAGATATTAAGTCATTAAATTAAATAACGTTTAAATATATACACAAATTCATGTACCCATATTGAATATAACTTGCTACTTACATATATGAAATACAACTTGCTACACATATTAAATATAACTTAACTTAAGTTAGCATTCTATATTCTACATAACGGTAAATAAAAACAAACCTGTACAGTTACAAATTACTCCAACTTGATTCCATTCTTTATCAGTTATATTTCTATTTTTATGCTCTTTATGAGTGTCGTTCCATAAAACGGTTCGGCTTTGAACAGACGAAATTAATGATTCTGCGCAGATTTTTTGCATTGGCTGCAATTCGTTGTAGTGATGGAAAAAAACATCGATGCATCGAACATTGATAATATTTGGGCAATGTTTGCCGATGTTTTGTGACATACCGATGTTTATCGATGCATCGATGTTTGACAAAACATCGTGTGTTAAATGTCACAACATTTCAGAATATATGGTTTCAGTGCCACATGGAAAAATTCGCGGATTTGTTTTATTTATTTACCCTGTGTTTGCAATGCCAAAGTAAGTAAATTGTGGAAAATATATATATAAAAATAGTTATTTGCAATTACAAATGTATTTATTCTAGAATAACAACAAGGACAAGCTTTTGTTGGAGGCACTTTACAAAAATTGATGGAAATAACGCAAAATGCAACATTTGCGACAAGTTTTGAAGACTGCGGGTAACACGACCAACATGAAGGACCACCTGCGGTCCCTTCATAAAATAGATCAAAATGTTGAAGTACCTGCAGTACCTAATACTAGCGGTGTGGCACAAATTTCTATTGCTGAAAGCTTTCAAAATATGGCGGAGTATGACACCGTCGGGAATAAAACAAAAAGAATCAACGATGCCATTATTTATATGATATCAAAAGATGTGCTACCATTTTCGATAGTCGAAAACAAAGGCTTCATACATTTAATGAATACGGTTGCACCGCGTTACAAGATACCGGCGCGATATTTAATTACAAAATGGGTGGATGAGAAGTTTTTGGAAATGAAGGAAATGAGGAAGAGATTGCTAAATGGGAAAACGCTAACATTAACAATGGATGTATGGAGCGAACAGATGTCAATGCGGAGTTACTTGGGCATTACTGCTCATTTTGAGCGAAAAAAGCACATACCATGTTTTGCACATACCCTAAATCTAATTGCACGATCTGCTATGCAAAGAGATTCAATAAGTGCATGCATTGAAAAGGTAAAGGGAATTGTAACTTTTTTTAAGGAGAGTTGCGTTGCCAGCGACAACTTAGGAAAAGTAACGGACAAGGTATTGATCCAAGATGTGGCTTCTAGATGGAATAGCACATACTACATGATTAAGCGTTACTTGGAGCTTAAAAACTTCGTAAACGATATTGTCTTAAGTGTCCGCAACGATGTTGAGATGTTAAATGGAAATGAATTACAGTTGCTTAATCATATCATGAATATCTTAAAAACAAAATTGCTTAACGTTGATGACATCACGACCGAGGCAAATGACATTAAGAACTTAAGGTTTTTCGAAATCGATAAGCGTATGGGTTCAATATAGCAGGCATGCTTCAAATGTCATCATTAATTTATTCCTTAAAAAATTTTATTTTAGATGTAATGTTTCAGATCCAAGATTTAAGAAACTGCATTTTAAAGACCCTCAGGCATGCTCAAACTCTATTACAAAAATTAAGTCTATGATAAAACCGATTGTCAAAGACTACAATAGTAATGATAACGTGACAAGCACAACTAAATCCAATTCTTTTTGGGACCACCATCACCAGCTGGCACATTCTCATGAGCCTGATGGGGATATTGATGTGGAGATGATAGCGTACCTGCGAATGCCATTAGCGTCATTTGAAAGCAACCCTCTACAAGTATGGGAAGGTATGAAAAACACATATCCCAATTTCCATAAAATGGCGCTGCAATTTCTACCGGTAGTTGGATCGTCGGTTCCTTCTGGACGGGTTTTTTTTAGCGGCATCACATATTTTAAGCCAAAGGAGAAACAGGTTAGAGCCAAACCGACGGAGCCGCATTTTATTTTTGCTAAGTATCGACAAAAAATACTTTTTTGAAAGAAAAAAAATTACAATATTTAATATTGCTTTAAAAGCATAAAAAAGGACTGCTAAGGAAGCATTTATTGTTATATTATTATTTTATTCATTTTGATTCTCAATGTAATGAAAAAGACTGCTAAGAAAGCATTTGCTATATTATTTTTTAATCACAAGACTACGAAAATTTCAGTGATGCACTAAAACTTGGAATCAATTCTTGCGCTGAGCGACGTCGCTCTGACGCTCACAAAATTCGCTCGTCGCTCAGCAGCTGCGTAGCCACTCCAATGCTTTTTCATAAGCTTTAAAATTTTACGTCGCTCAGTCGCTTAATGCGTGGCAGCAGCCTTACATACATACTTCACACATACATACATACGCCATGCAACATGCTCCCGCTCCGCCGCTGCTTTGAGCGGCAGAGCCCTACAAGATATACATACTTATGTACGAAGCCGTTCCGCTGATGGCGTAACCGGCAGCGCAGCTTGCGGTTTTAGCCTTAAGAATTAATTGAATAAAGTGAAAGGAACATTCGGTTCTTTACCATCAAATAAACAGCAACTACTCATTCTTACAACGTGTACTGTATTAAGTTATATATGTACACTTCGCCCTCGCTTAACACGGGGGTTACGTTCCTAGAAATCCTCGTGTTAGGCGAAATCGGTTTAAGCGAAACATGGATTCAGTACAAAAAAAAAGGGGTTACGTTCTCAAAATTCAGAATTGACAGAAAAAAATTTGTTATTATTCAAGTTTGGTCTGTTTTTATTAAAGTTTCAAACATTTGTTCAAACTTAACAAAAGTTATTATGTATATGCTTTTAATAAATGCATAACATTCATATTTTGCAAATTAAAATTTGGTATTAAATAGAAAAAGGTGCTTCATAGAGTTAATTAACATGTTAAACTCTATAGAAACTTAAAAATGTTCAAAAGTAAGATCATATATTTCAATTCATATCAAATTTGAAATTCATTTGGTGGCATTTGTAGTTTAAGCCAGTTTGTTTCAGCATGTTTTCTTTTTTGGTGGCTACTTCTCAAAAAAAGTCAGTAATTTTCGATTGTTTGGTGGCTTTTAAAGCTTCTTCATAGCACTCCTTATAAGGCAAAAGTATTTTTTACAACCAACCTGCTAGCATATGCGAATCCTTCTTGGAGCTTTTCTATCGTTAAACCAATCGGGTCGGTTTCTTTAGAGCTGCTGTCATCTGATTTCGAATTGCTTGCTTCATTCACAGCAATCTCAAGCAATGATTCGTCATTAATTCCTTCATCTTCAAACAACTCTTGCAAATCATCATTTGTCATGTCGTCGAAACCTTCGCCTTCAATCAAGTGAGCAAGGTCCAATATATCCTGGAATCCACGTTTTGGCACTTCTATTTCATGGCTTTTAACAACCTCTGGCCATAATTTCCTCCAGCATCTATTTAATGTTTACGCCTTAATCTCTTTTAAAGATAAGTTTACCAACTCAAGGCTATTTTTAATAGAAAATTTCTTCCAAGCACTGGTTACATCGATGGAGGAGTCAGTTTTAGTTGTATCCAAAATCAAGCGTATAGAGCGTCTGATGTAATCTGTCTTGAAAGTGTAAATTATACCCTGATCCATTGGCTGCAGAAGCGATGTTGCATAAGGTGGAAGAAATTTTATTTTGACATGCGGATGGGTTAAATCTTTTGGATGTCCTGGGGCATTGTCCAATAATAATAGTGCTTTAAAGTGTAAATTCTTTTTTATATATTTTTCAACCTGAGGTACAAAGCAATTTAAGAACCAGTCTTTAAATATTTCTGCAGTTACCCAAGCCTTGGAATTTGCTTTCCAGTAAACGGTTATTTTGCTTTTGTCTATCCCTTTAAACGCACGGGGATTGAAAGACTTATAAACAAGCATTGGTTTTGCTTGAAAATCGCCTACTACTCGAAAGTGCATTACTACACAGCAAAAGTGTAAGTCGATCTTTTTGTGCCTTAAAGTTCGATATGGCATTTTTTTCCAGCAAAGTGCAGTTTCATCCGCATTGAAAACTTGGTCGGGCAGGAATTCCTCTTCTTCTGGGTATGTGGTAACAGCTCCATTATCGACCGATGCCGCTTCGCCCTTAAATTTGAGGCTATGAATGGAGAAAAATTCTTTTAATTTCTCGAACCATCCATTACTGGCAACGAAATCTATGCTGGAAGAGGGCTCTCCATTTTGCTCGAGCAGTCTATAAATCCTGAGTGTCTTTTCCTGAACGATCCGCTGGCTTAAAGGGATCTTTTTTTCGTAGCTATCGTCAATCCAAATGCTAAGTGCTCTTTCCATTTTTTCCGAAATTGGTGCACGTGCTCTACTGGTAAATTTTGTAGATATGGATGACCCAATGCTTCCCGCACATCGTATTTCAGTTTCATTCTTTTTAATTTCATTTCATAATATGCTTCATTTCCTTATTATTAAATTTAGCTTAAAGCTAGCTATTTACATTACAGAGTTTAGACTATTGTCTATGCAGCTGAGATATTTTGTATTTTTTTTTTTTTTTTTTTTTTATATATATTATTTTTTTTTTTATTTTGTAGAATTTTGATTTTGAATGTTAAAGGAAATTGGACAAGAAACCTTTATAGAGGACTTAATGTTAACTTAGAACTAAAAAGGCAGGCACTTTAGGGAAACTATATATGTAGATATAGTATGGTAAGTACCTGTCAACTCATATATCGAGCTAGATAATTTTTTGTATTAGTGAATTTTATGGTTGCACGGGAGATGAGCTCATCAATCGTATTAACATTGGCTATTTCATGCAGAGAAGTCGTTCTGTGATGACGTGGTAAATTTAGGATCATTTTTAAAATTTTATTTTGTGCGATTTGGAGCTTTTTTAAATGCGTTTTGGCTGAAATATTCCATATTTCTGCCCCATACATAACCATTGGTAATATTATTGATTTGTATATTGTTAGTTTGTTTTTAGTCGATAAATAAGACTTTCGATTTATAAAAGGATATAGTATACGAACAGTCTTGTTGATTTTATCAATTGTGTTACTTATATGTTCATTAAATAATAGTTTATTGTCTAAATTTAATCCTAGATATTTAACAGATTTTCCCAAGGGATTTCGATGCCGTTAAGTTCGAGATCTGCGTTTGGTAGGAAACATGGCTTTCGCTTTTTAGTAAAAAAAAAAAGATTTAGTTTTATTAGCATTTAGCTTAATTTTCCATCTATGAAAATAATCGAAGGTGGTGTTTAGAGAGCGTTGCAAATCGTTGTGAATTTCCGAATATTGAGCTCCAGAAGAATAGAGGATCGTATCATCGGCAAAAATTAACGAATTACATCTATCGGTCATGGGAAAATCAGAGGTGTAGATGTTGTACAAGATGGGCCCGAGGACCGAGCCTTGAGGGACAGCGCTAATGGATTTTTTGGTAGATTTGGTTTCATTTAGGTATACGTCAAAATGTCTGTTAGTCAGAAAACTTCTTATTATGTGGATTAGGTAAGTAGGAGTGTTAAAAGTGTTTAGTTTGTGGATCAGACCATCATGCCAAACTGTATAAAAAGCAGCTTCAACGTCCAAGGTTACCAAACCAACGGATTGCTTTTCGGATAACTTTGCTTTGACGAAGTTAGTCAACTTATCTAATGGAAAAATGCAGCTATAGAATTCTCTGAATTCATATTGTATTGATGGTAGGATATTTTGTTCATCGAGATGAGCGTTAAGTCTGATTTTGATTAGACGTTCAAAAATTTTAGAAAGGCCACACAGGAGGCTAATCGGACGATAGCTCATGGGAGAATTTGGTGGTTTACCTGGCTTTGGAATTGGAATGATCTTGGCAGTTTTCCAAGCAAGAGGAAAGTAACCTATTTTTAAGCAATAATTAAAAAGCAATGTAACGTATTCCATTGCACTTGGTGGTAAATTTTTTAGACAAATGTTGGGTAAACAGTCAAATCCTGGAGATTTTTTATTTTTAAGTGACTTAATAACAGAGAGTACATCGCTAGTTGTAAAAGGGAAGTCAAATGTAAAGTCCTGGGTTGTAAGTTCAAAGAGTGAATTATGAACTAACTCTGTGGTAGCGTTATTAGAGTAAGCTTCCGTTAAGCGATGTTTAGATTCAAATATCTCAAAGAGAATGTTTGCCTTTTCAGAATTGGTTGTGTAATTTTTACCTTGCTGGCTGAAACAGGGAATATACGGCTTCTTGTTTTTAATTACTCTAGTGAGATTCCAAAACGGCTTTGAGTTATAGCTCATCTTTGACAATTTGTTACTCCAAACTAAATTATTGTGATTAAAGAGCTCCTGCTTAATTATTCTGTTTAAAGAATTTGTTCTAGCTTTATAGATTGGCTGCCTAGTTCTAATCCATTACCTTTGAGCGGTATTTTTGGAAGCAATGATTTCTTTTATTCTGGCTGGGAGTTTTCGGTTATGGAGTTTGACTTGTTTTCTTGGGGTGCTGTTTTCGATTGCTTGGACAATCATCTGTGTAATGTTATTGCTCATAGTTTCAATCATTTCACAATTTGGGTTTAAGGTTTTACAAAGATCCAATTCCAGTTTGACCTAGAATATTGTAGATATGTTTCGACAAACTCAGCGTTTGTGGCTGTAGCTAATTTGCAGATAATCGGCATATGATCAGAAGAGAGGTCATTATATACTATTGGATGAGAGAGTTTCCTGGGTTGGTTCGTCAGAACAAGATCAAGAGTGGATGGTTTTCCTTTATAGCTTGATGGTATATAAGTAGGATCATTTGGGTAGAGTATAGTAAATTTTCCTAATGTTGAGAGGTCATAAAGGGTATTGCCGAAAGAGTTTGCTCTAGAGCAATTCCAAATTTTATTTCTGCAATTAAGGTCACCACCTACAATGTAATGTCCACTTATACGAGAAATTTTAAGTAGATCTGCTTTAAACATATCTTTAGTGTGTTGAGGCACATTCTGTGTATTACATTGAGTTTTACAGCATTTAGCCGAAGGGCCAGGAAAATAGACTGCATATATTTTGAAGGATGTTCGGGCGTCTATATTAACTTTGATTCCAATATTTTTAACTAGATGTGTATCGATGTTTTTGATCTGTAAGTGCTTGATGGATTTTTTAACTATTATTGCAGCACCTCCCCCTCTACCTTCGGGTCGATCATTTCTATACACTACGTAATTTGGAATATAGAATCTTCTATTTTGCGTCAGCCATGTTTCACTGACAAGGCATATATGGATATGATTTTGGTTTAAGAAATCGATTAATTCTAAACGTTTAATGTTAACGACACGCGCATTCCATGCCATAACATTAAGGAAGTTTAGCAAACTATTTGTACACATATTTTAATGCTAGCTGAGTGATAATATTAAATTGGTCCATTTTGGTTTTGCAACCTTCAAGTTTGCAGATGAGCTCTCTAGTAAGAGCAGCTATTTCTTCAAGAGTGAAAAGGTCAGCATTTGCAGGTTGATTGAGTCCGTTAGTAATACCCTGGCTGTAGCTGGGATATGTGGTTTGCGGTACACTAAAATTCATGATTGGTAACAGTGCTGCAAAATGAAATTTTTTTTTATACGTAGCTTGAACTAAAAATCTACGTATTTTTACGTAGCCAAAATTTGGTCTAATACGTAGATCTACGTATTTTTTTTTAAAGTCAAACAAAGCCAATCATAAAGGGTATTTTAATTATATATATGCCATATTTGTTTACATATAAGTTTTTATTAATAAAATTAACATTTTTTTTTAATATTTAGGAGTGAATATTTTTATTAAAATAGCTTAGGTGCTCTTTCGATGGCTCAGATGATATTTGCTTTAAATGGTCTTTTGTGAAAATTAATCCTTTTAGGGTTTCTGTGCCTAAACAATTCCTTTTATTCGATTTAATTAAAGTTATCTCAGAAAAAATTCTTTCAACATTTGCGCTGCTATGCGGCAATGTTAAAATATTTTGAGCAAACTCTGACAAAAAAGGAAAAAGAAGGGAACCATCGCCTTTTTTAATATTTGCAATATACGCCCAAATCTCTACTTCCTTAGCATCTTCCCCAGTAAAGGGCAGATCTGTATTCCGTAAGATACGCCACTCCCTGTCGAGCTCATTGAAATTTCGCGTGCACAGTCCTGTCATGAAAATGCATGTTTATTAGAGGTTATATAAAACAATAAATTTTAAAGTAGTTACCTGGAAATGAAAGTGCAGCTTGTGTAATCGATGGTCTGTTGCGTATTAATTTCTTGTTTAAGAATACCGCAGGATTTAAGAACTGCAATTGCTTCATTTTTTGCATGTGTTCGTTGTTAAACGGGAAGCGCTTTTTTATTTGATGAAGACTCTCAATAAAAAACTTAAGACAATTTTGCCGAAATAATAATAAATTCGCACAATCAATGGTTCCGCTTTTTTGAAGAGTTAGGGCAGCCACATTGCCTCCCAAATAAATGTCATTAAAGTCCAAGTGTAGATCGGAATTTTCAAATTCGCAATTCAAAGTTTGTGATTCCAAAGCCGCTTTTTCGTTGCTATTTTGTTCGGGTTCCTCCTCAGACAATTCTATGTGTTCTGGCTTTATGAAACATTCCATTATTGTTTTATAGGCACGAAAAACGTTCTCGTAAAGCAAATACAGCTTGGGGCTTTCTGATTGCATCTCCAAATTCAGTTCGTTAAAAATTGGCAACACAAAATTCAGAAATTCTAAATAAAATTCAGTGGTTGGCTCGATGCACATTTTTAGAATAGGTTTGGCGGAACGTAATCGGTCGTTCAACACAGCTTCTTGAAAATATAACTTTAATGCCGGTAGTTGTTCCAAAAGTCTTTTTACTACTTGGATCAAAGAAAGCCACCTTGTTTGACACGGTTTTAATAATTTGTGTGGCTTTACGTTCACAAAAGCTTGGAATTCTTGAAAGGCCGCAATACGTTTCGGACTGTTTTGTATAAATGTATACACTTCGCGAGCGAAGTCCTCAATATTGCGTGGAAGCTCCTTACAAGCATATGAGGCACAAAGTTGAAAGGAGTGGCAAATGCACTTCATAAGAAATAAATCAGGAATATCGTCTGATAGCAATTTTGACAGAGAATGGTGTTGACCAAACATTGAATTCGTCCCATATGCTGCAAAGCCAATCATGTTTTCTTTAAATGGAATGTTTTTTTCTTCGAAAAATGATACTAAGTCATTGTGCAAATCAGAGGCAGTGCTGCTGGAGACTTTTAATAGGCCTAAAAAATTATCTTTAACTTTAAAGTTGATTGCAGTTCTTGCAATAAGCGCCAAATGTATGGTGGTAGACCTGTCGGTGCTCTCGTCAACGATTAACGAGAATTTGTTGTTTTTTAAACGGTTAATTATATGATCTGCTGCCACTTTTCCAGTAACATGTGTTATAATATCATGAGCTTTACCACGTCCGAATTGTAATTTTGCAGCTATTTTTGAGTCCTTGTCGATACTTTGAATTAGATCTTGTAAATCGGTGGCCAAGGAAAATGGCAAATTATGCTTTGCCAAAAATAAAGACATTTTTATTTCGGAGCTCTTTATGTTGTTTTTAAAAGTAGTTAAAGCTGTGTCAGGCAACATAGATAAAATTGTTGGTTGATGGACGCCTTGAAATTAATGTATTAAAAATATTTATATATATGCATTAAAAATATGTATAACGTTTGTTGAATAAACACTGCGTTTAGTTCCTCCTGCACAAGGACAAGTTGTTAAAAACACATAAAAACATAAATTAAGATACAGACATAACAAACTCGAAGATAACAGACACAAATGAATAAACAAAATACATACTTCTCTCGTTGTTCTTATGTTTTGCACAATTTACGTGATTATCTAGAACTCTTGTACCTGCACCACATTTTAAGTCTATTTTGAAAATTTTGCAAAAGACAAAATTGCTACCTTTGACGCTTCTTTTCAGCCAGCCGCAATATTTTTTGTCGTGCTCCCAACGATCCGAATATTTCATGTCATAGTGGCGTTTCCGTTTCTTTGTGGGAGTGGTGGATTGCTCCTTATCGCTTTACTGCTTATAGAAGAGTAGTTTTCCATTTGAGATCAATATAAAAACAACCAAACTTTAGGAACTTTTTATCGCGACAAAAATTTACATGTGCTGCACAGCTGAGAATAATGAATATCGTTGCCAGCCTGTTCTTTCTGGCAACATTAGGCAACATCTTGACTAAAGCCCGCTGCTAGCACACTGTTAGTGTTGGTAAATTGCAAATTACTCGTTTACTTTTAAATTAAACATTTAAATTCTTGTTTATATCTAAAAAAATTTGCTAAAATTTTTTTTTGTACAATTTAAAAAAAATACGTATATTTGGGAGCTCTATACGTAGATACGTAGATCGGGGCTGAAAATACGTAGATCTACGTAAAAATACGTAGATTTTGCAGCACTGATTGGTAAGGCATTTGCTCTTGCCGTAGAGTGGGGGGCATTATTATATGACTTATGAACATTACTTGGATTGTTTTTACCTTGCCTTGATCTCTTAAGCAAAAGTGACTGGTAAGAGAGACGGCAAGGGCAGCTGATATCAGTGGAGGGGTGATTTCCATTGCAATTTGCGCACTTCACTGCCTCCTTGTCAGGGCATTTGGAGGTATCGTGTGAGCCAGCGCAGTGTGCACAAGATGTGTCAATTCCGCATTGCTTGGCGCCATGTCCATAGAGTTGGCAATTGTAACATTGCGTTAATTTATTTGACTTTTTTTTGAATTCCCAACGAACTTTGGTGTGGCTTATGTAACAGTAATCTTCATGTAGCTGTTTCAAGGTTATGCTTCTGGGAGAGAAATAAACTATGTACAGGATCAGTTTATATCCGTTTCTAGTAGTTTTTTCGATAAGCTTTACGTCAGTACAAGCGAGGCCAAGATTTACAAGCATGGATTTAATTTCTTCGCAGGGTAGTTTGTCCAGTCCAGAGAGCACTGCCTTATAGGGCTTGGTATGTTTTTTCTCATAGGAAAAGAATTCACATTTTTGTTCCTTTAGTTTCTTGCATGTAAGATTAAAGCCAGTTTCCGATTATATTTTATGTCCAATTGAGATCGTTTTTATGAAATAATCAGTGATTAAATTATTGGCAAGAAGATCGTGAACAAAGTTAGATGTTTGTTTGATGACAGTTATTGGTGGTAATTTTACTGTAGCCACGGGCTCAGTAACATTTTCAAGAGGGCTGGTAATATTTCGTCTTCTATAGTCTGTAGTGGACGAAAGTAATTTGTGTGATTGTTTGTTGAACAATTTTTCGAAGAACTGCTTCTAGTGCGAGGCATTTTACAGTTGGCTGGTGCATTAGCACCGCCAGACGAGAATCTACGACGTTTTATTGTTGTTTTTTGGTCTCTGCTAAGCAAGAACACTGATCGGGCGTGCTATTTTTAGCGCAAGACTATGATTTTGTGTCGACAGCACACGTTGAGTGTAAGCAATAGACTGAAACTGGATTAAAAATAAACGGAAAGCAATTGAATAAGACTACAATTCAGCAAGCATTTACTCACTGTTCTAAGTCTGATGTGTCAATAATGTTCAAAATTACCGATAACCACATTAATGTGCGTTCGCTCGCTAAACAAAAAGTTAAATTGGCAATTCAGTTGTTTTCCAATACAACTGCCAGCTCCATCAGACGATGCTATGCTCTAGGGTATGAAGTAGAGAATGCTTGTGAAACTGCCGATTTCTTTAAACTTATTAACGATTGGTTCGACATTTTCAATACAAAACTTTGCACGGCTAATTCCATTGAGACAACACAGCCTTACAGAAAGCAAATTGAGACTCAAAGGAAAGTTTTACGGGAAGTTTCAAACGTGATGAGCAGTGATATTGTTGGAAAATCACACACACTTCCCTCTCAGAAAGGCTTTTTAGTTAGTAATGCGTCCCTTGATGCATTATATATATACTTAAAGCAAAAGAATGAAATGGAATATATCATAACAAGTCGTCTGAATCAACATTTTGGAAAATTTTTTTGGCGCCATGCGGTCGCGGGGTGGACAATATGACCATCCAACTCCGCTTCAATTTAAGTATAGATTAAGAAAGTACATAACAGGTATGACAAAATTAAAATAATCTATGTATGAGCAAATAATTCATTTCAATAACATAAACTAATTAAATGTTTAGCTTTTTATTTCAGAAACGTTTTGTCCGTGAATGTCTTTTGTGCTATGTCTGTTTCTTCATTTGTTATTATATTTTAATAAGATTTTATTTTCTTCAGCAAAGAACACAGAATTGTTGTCTAATAACGGAAACGTTGATAATGAGAATGATGATGATTGGCTGAACATGGACTTCAGCTATTGCATTTCGAATAAAGAGAACGAGCCTGAAGAGTTTGATGTATTCATTCCCAACAGCTTACCTGAAGATACCGAGATGTATGAGTTGACAGAGGATGCAATCGAATATCTTCCGGGCTATGTAATTAAAAAATTAAGGCTGTCTAATTGTAGCACAGATCGTTGCACATTCACCTACGTGGATGAGGTGTCACATGGCGGTCTAATAAAACCGTCTGTGGAGTTCAAAAATAGTATAACACAGCTTGAGGCAATATTTTTAAATTATATAAAAGAAAATTTTTATTTAACACAAAATGTTAAAGAAAAATTAATATTGGCTGCACAAAATGTGCTCGTTGACCAATTAGTAAAGGCTTTTTATTTTAAGATAAGAATTTATATGAGAATTAAGAATTTAAACAAAAAAGTTAGTATACAGCAACAAAAACAACGCTTAGTAGGCAATTCGAAATTATTAAAAATAAAACTATGAAAAAATTACTTCATCTATTTGTATTTTTGGCCATTTGAAACCCCAAGGGCCAGCGGAGGGTTAATCAACACACTGTACAGCCATTTCATTCGCACTCACTATACAAAGTGCCTCTCACTCACACTCACGACTCACGACGAGACTATCTTATGTTATTGTATCATGGTACGGAGGATGTGTACAAGCCAAGCATTTGGTATTAGAATTCACTGAGTTTCTTGCATGACCAAGAGTCAATGGTGGAGGGGCTCAATACTTTCGACGATTCGTCTGAATCGTTACGTTAATTTTGCCAAGCAACTGCTCCACTTGTATTAAAATATTCACAAAATTTATTGCGAATATTTTTGGCATTCTCCGTAGAATTACCTCTAGCTGTGCGCCATCTAAATTGTCAAAATCAATGGAGCCTCGAAGATATATTGCAGAGTTTTTCTTCGATAAATAATTGTGAAAATAACAACAACATAGCACAATAATAAATGCTTTTTCTGGTTGTAAAGATATTGTAGTTAAAAGCACTCTAAATCTGTTGGCTAAAATGCCAAAAGCGTTTTCAACAACACGCTAGCCCTTGAAAGACGATAATTAAATATTAGCTCTTCTTTTGTTAAGTTACGGCGACTGAATCGCTTCATTAAGTTTGTTGAAAGAGGAAATGCATCGTCCCCTACCAACACATATGGGAGCTCGTACTCAGTCATAGGAATGGTTTTCGCCTTTGGCGAATGCAAAGATTCCTCATCGTATCTTCTTTTATACTCGGATTGAGCAAATACTCCCGAATCAGATGACCTTCCATTCGCTCCGACTTCCACACACATAAATTCATAATTTGAATTTTCTATTGCCATTAGAACAATGCTGAATGTTTTTTTATAATTGTAATAAAAAGAACCCGAGCAATTGGGCTTCTTTATGTGTAAGTTAACATATCCGGCCTGACATAAGTCATCGGCCTAAATTCCGCATGGGCAGCAAACCTGCAACTATATTCTTGCTTGCCATGCAATCGCTTCTCCGCTGACAACGCTCTACGCGCGGACGTCGTAACGTCTGAACTTGATGTTTTTGTTTTTATTGTTGTTGCTTATTGTTATATATATGTATGTATTTAGGTAATGTAGGTTGATATGTATATGTATAAATATGGTTTTTTTTGTTTGATAAATTATTATGTTTGTGCTTAGTTAATCAACTTGTATTTGTGAGCTGTCCAAAAATTTTTCTTATGCGTTATTTTACAGATTTAATTTAGTGATTTTGAAATATATAGGTTATTGATAATGCAAGTGATGTTAACGAGAAGCTTCAGTGAGGAAGACGAATTGCAGAATTTTGTAGCTTGTAAGATATGCTTTATGGTATATAAGTTTACAGGAAGCACATCAAACCTTGTGAAACATAAATGCTACTTGGTCAACGCGAGTAATTTTAATGAAGCCGCCCCAATTGATGTTAACCCTGAAACAAAGCAGCACGGTGTAGCAGTCGTAACAGAATGGGTTGTGACGAACTGTCGTCCTCTAAAAATCGTTGGTGATTCAGGATTGAAAAAATTTGCAACCTTCATAATTAACGCAGGATCAACTTATGGAAAAAACGTGGACATAAAAAGGTTATTGCCCCACCCCACAACAATAACAATATCGAGAAACATTAAAACGCTTTATGAGCGCCATATCGGTCCTATAAAGATCGAGATTCAAAAGTTTCAAGAATTGGGTTACGCCATAACGAGTGACATATGGACCGACAATTAATTGAAAACGTCTTACTTGTCGTGTACTATCCATTATGTGAAGGAATCGCCTAATCGCCATGAAGTCTATGAAAGACACGACGTGCACAGGTTTGTTTATCTACACTTCTAATAGAAAGATTAAATCTAATTTTTTTGTCTATGTTTATTCGTGCAAAAATTGATGAAATACTCGAAGACTTTGGCTGTAAAATTGATGTGGGCAATCCCGTAGTTGTGACAGACCGTGGATCAAATATGGTGAAGGCCTTCCAGGATGTTCACAAAATGCATTGCGTTGATCACCTAATTAACAACGCCATTGAAAAAGCCATCAATGCTGTGCCCGAGATGGGGAGTATTATTACAGTTTGCAGCAAGTTGGTTAAATATTTCAAAAAATCAGGAATGAATTCAGCATTAGGTTTATCTTTAAAAAGCTATTGCCCCACTCGATGGAATACCATTTATTACTTGCTGAAATCTATTGAAGTGAATTGTATAGACCTTACAACAACGCTAATAGATAAAAATCAAACAGCCAAGATGGATGGAATAAACATTAATCATTTAAGATCTATTGTAACCCTTTTAGAAGTTTTTGAGAGTGTGTCAAAAAAGCTCGAGACCAGTCCGCTCTACATAGCCAAATTCTGACTACAGTTATGCCTAATTTATCTAAGTTTCACAACATTGCCTCTTTTTCTTTTCCCACCGACAAACAATTTAATTCAATTTTCACCCACTGAGAAAAAATCTATTTTTGGCGAGTGCATAAAAATTATGCAAACTTTTGATAAACATAACCCAAAACCAACAGAAATTGATTCGCCTAGTGATGAGTTTGCTGACTTCGTTGAGCCACACCATAACGACACAAATAGGGACCCAATAGAAGAAGAAATTAAAGGGTACTCTAAACTTAATGTACCATATACAACCAATTTTGATGTTTTAGCTTGGTGGCATACGAACCAACAATTTTTCCCTATGTTGTTTAAAGCTAGCTGCAAAATATTTTGCATTCCAGCAAGCAGCGCTGCATCTGAGCTAGAAATTTAATAACAGATAAACGTTCACTAATCACCACAAATCCAGAAAACATTAATAAGATTATGTTTTTACACTCTAACATAGATTAATTTAATTATAATTATAATTAATAATAATAATAATAAATATAAAAACATAAATCTTGTTTTGCATTTTTCATTTCTTCTTCGGCTTCAAGCATAACAGAGAAAAAAGAATGTTTTTGGCATCCGAATGAATTCATTCGGCGTTGAAAATTTCTCGGCATTCTCACACATTCAATTCGTCTATTGTCGGTTAAATGTTGTGCGACCGAGTCTTTTGCGAACGCATTCACTCACTGAAATTCATGACGTTTTGCATTCAATTCAACTCAACTCATTTGGAGCGTTGTTAATTCGAATGTGCCTTTTTTGCCATTCATGCAGCTCTCTATTATATATAGAGCAATTCTTTTAATGAATAATATTGTTCGAAAATACAAATATTGTGTTGAAATGGCAAATGGATATGTATGTTTGTCTATTCATACATGTGTTTGCATACGACGTTGAAACAGCGCTTTTTATATCGGGAGTGTGGTTATGGTATGGGTTCGATTTCGCGGTTAATATTTTGCAGAAATTTTTGATAATAAATTAAATAAAATAATTAATTATTAAATAATTAATTATTTTGCATAAAACACTTATTTCGCCTTTAGAACCTAACAAACAGAATAAAATTAATTGAACTATTTACATTTGAATATAAAAATATATATACACAAGTTGTTAAAACGCAAAGGACCCATCACGCTTTTGGCATCCTTATCCAACACACCACTTTACTTCTTAACTACGACGCTCCCTAGCGTAATTTTCCGGTCAAAAGGCAAGTTTTTTATATATTTCTATGTATGTAATCATACCGGGAAATTGAAAATATTGTTGGCTGCTCATCCACAATAATATTTAATGTGATCCACTACAAAACAAAAGCCAGAAAATCGGGGTAGAAAACGCAAAACAACCACTGTCGAAGATAGACGCATTGTGCGCTTCAGCAAGATTAGGCCGTCAGCATCATCTAAGAACATCAAAAAAGAATTGAATCTTTCGGTCAGTGATGTCACAGTCCGTCGTCGCCTAATAGAGGAAAATCTTAATGCCAGAAGTCCCAGAAAAGTACCTCTACTGACTAAGAAACATGTGGAAAAACGTCTCAGGTTTGCAAAAGATCATCTGGCCTGGCCCGCAGAAAAGTGGCGAAACATATTATGGACAGACGAAAGCAAGATTGTTTTATTTGGCGGAACAGGGTCTAGGCAGTATGTACGACGTCCACCACTGAGTATAACCCTAGGTACACCAACAAAACGTTTAAGCATGGTGGCCTCAGCATTATGATATGGGCATGCTTTTCCTACAACGGCGTGGGCCCTATCCATATGATTAACGTCATAATGGATAGACATGTTTATGTAGACATCTTAGAAAATGCAATGCTACCATATGCTAGTTGGGAAATGCCGATAAAATGGACCTTCCAACAAGATAACGATCCGAAGCATACCAGCAAGCTTGCGAAGGATTGGTTTACATCGGAAAATATTGACGTTATGCTATGGCCACCTCAGTCCCCAGACCTCAACCCGATCGAGAACTTATGGGGAGACGTTAAGCGGGTTGTGGCATCATTAAACCCAACAAACAAAGCTGAGCTTTGGAAAATAGTTAAGGAAGCATGGTCGCAAATCCCCCTGAAGCGTTGTCAGGACCTCATCGACTCGAGGCCCCGCCGATGCGATGCCGTTATTAAAAATAAAGGCTATACAACAAAGTACTAGAGTGCATTGAGTAGGGAGAACTCAAAAAATCATTCCCGAATTAAGTGAATCGTTTTTTTTTTTTTTATTGAACCACTACTATAACTATGAACAGGCACTTTTCGGTCTATTATCCCAAAGTCATAAAAAAATAAGAAAAACCAAAGAAAATCAAAAGGAATCTAATAACTAATCTCTTGTTTGTATCCTAATCTTTGAAATATTTGCAATAAAAATGTAATTTTTAATGTTTACCATATCGAAAAGTGAATATAAATGTTGCAAGGTGATGCGCTACTATATTTTTGAACACAGCTGTATATATGTATATGCAGATATTGGCTGAAAATTGGCAGTGCGATCGATATTTCTTGCTCTATTATTTTAGAACAATAACAATTAAAATAGAATTGTGAAGCTAAGTTTTAAGAAATTTGTCAGCGGCAATTTATAGAAATGCACAATTTTAGTTTTTAACGGTATTCAAATGCCAAACAATGGTCTTTTGCCGGAACACCAGTATTCCGCGAAAAAATACTGGGACCACCAAAAAATTTGATCTGGCAATCTTGTACATCAGACATTAGAAAAATGCGACTTAGACTTGGGGAATGGCGACTTTTAATATTCAAAAATGCGAAAGTACATATGTAATAAAATTTATTAGTTATAATTTGTAAATTTATTTCGTATTTCGTTACAGTCTTACGTTTCAAGCGGGGTCCTCTATGGGCGCCGCAATGGCCCAACCGGCGGATGAGTTGTCACCGGTGGCTGTGGCAGCACCGGAGGCGCCAAAACCAAAGATTCCAAAAATCGTGAAGGTGCTGCCCGCCGGGAAGTCCGCCAGGGCCCTCCTCAGGGACCAGGCCAAAGGGAAGAAATTTAAAAAAAAAACTTTCTGGAGAAAAATAAAAAGAAACCTAAGGCGGGCCAACCGGAGGAATCCCGAGCTGAGGACCCTCGTTCAGCTGAATTAAAATATAATAATATTTATTATATAATAAAAATAAATTTATTTTGTAATAAATTTCAATAAATATAATCTTCTATATATGTACATATTGAGTATTAATTATTATTGCATAGATCAGACGGAAAGCGGCATCTGTATTGGCAAATGGTTTCTCATTTTGTTTTTGTTAAAGAGAGATAGAAATAGAGCCACTTGCATGGAATCCATGCATGTTCCTGCAGGTACTGAATTCCCTTGTGATGATGTCGTTGCTGTAGACTGCATTTGTGGCTGAGATCGTATACTTGCTCAACAGATTTGTGAGGCTCTCGAACATTTTCGTGCAGTAGAGATCGCAATCGTAATTGATAAACAATTCGGTCACAAAGTCAAGTATCCGCCACAAGTGTTACACGTTGTCCAGTGCCAGCTTCCGCATCTCATATGGAGTTTTAGGATTATCGCTGGCTATAAATTCGGTTACGTTCTTAAGATAAGCCTCCAGTTGAAACTTTTAATGGCCACGCAGTGATTCAAAGAGTAAAAAGCATAGCTGCAGATCAGCAGCAAAAATACTTAAACGTTCCGAGCTTAGACGGGAAGAGCAATTAGGGAAAATAATTGTATATACAATATTGTGTACAACCGCACCGATATTGAGTTTCTGCAGTATCATCTTTGACCAGCTCCAACAGAACATCTTAATTGCCAATGTTGTCCGCCACTACCTCAAAGGCCACTGTGAGCAAGCTCAGGCCCGTGTGCATAACACAGCAAAGCGACACAAACCAAATGCTGTGAGAGATGGGGTTGCAAAACAATCGATAACACTCTCGAAAGTATCGATGTTTTGTTGAAATAACTCGATAATGTTTTGCGGCTATCGATTGTTTACAAAATAGCAAGAGGCTGAGCAAATGGTACATTTAAGGGTTACTTTTCGTTTTTTGTCTCGTTGTTATCTGGAAGATTCGTTGCATTCGCATACTGACAATATGGATGAGTACTTGGGGAAAACAGATAAGTAGACGATTCAATATACAAAACTTTTTTCCTATTTTGCGCTTTCAATTATCTTTGAAATTTGTTTGATCTAATTTCGTTTTTTTAGCCTTGCTCCTATTAAGCCCACTATTGACCTAAATGCTACAGCCTCCAATCAGCAGACTGCTAAACGGAAAACCCCTTGGGAAATGGAATCATTAGGGTGTATCTTGTTGTTAAAAGTAACAAAATATTGTAACAAATATTGATTATTACTATTTACTTAAATCAAGTGTAACAAATATGGAACATTTTGTTACTTTTGCAAACTATAGGGTTGACAATTTTTTAGGTTGCTCGTTGATTTGGTAAACATTGTGGTGGAATATTGCCTGCTTTATTTTCTTTTTTAGGTTGTTATATGTAATAACTTGAAGATTAAATAAAGGCTGATAATGTAGATTTAGAAACAAAAATTGTTATTTCATATTTTCGATAGTGCTACTGAAAGTACTGTTGATGGTATCAATGGTTTTTACCTTTCATGGAAAAAACATCGATGGCTTCATCCATCGATAAAAGGATCATCGTTCTCTAATATTTATGTCCGAAAAGTTAGCGAAGCTGTTAAACTCGAACTAGCGACTGTTCCCTGTTAAGGCTCCGTTAATTGTTTTCAATTTTTTCATTTTCAATTATTTTCTTTTTTGAGCAAAATTAAGTTGTAAATTGCTATGCAAAGCGTTGAATTGAATTTAGTGTTTTTTGGGCGGTTTTAGGCTTTGCAGGTGTTTAAAATTTGGGCATGAAAAATCAGCTCCCCACATTTTGGAGCCTAGCTTCCTTGAACCGGAATGTAAGACAAAACATGGTATGTCAGATAATGCTCCAAATATTGAGCTACATCTGCAACAAATTTAAAAAAATATATATCGCAGGGTTTTTGAGAAAATGCCTTATCAGTTAACCAACCTATGGTTTGGCTCCATACCAAAACAAAGGAAATAAAGAAAGCAAGTCGCCTCACCGACTATCTCTTTCTCTCTTATGCATGCGAAGACAAAACACTTACCAATCCTATGCCATCTCACTCACCCACTCGGGTACCCCTTGATACCCATTGCATGTAAAAAACCTATGGCTATTTTAAATTCGATTTCCATTAATTTGTTAAGCCGATACATATTATTAGCAAATACATGTGTATCAAATTTCGTTACGGTATTTTAAGTTGTGTCGTGTCAAAAATTTGAAATAAACTTGATCTGCATTAGGCATGGGTAGCTCATGAGTGAGTGAGCCAAAATGAATGGCTCACTGAACTGAGCCACTGAGCTGGTTCCTTCAATATGGGTCATTTTGGCTAACTAGCTCATTTCGGCTTACTAGCTCATATTGATTCAGTAGTTCAATTTTGCTCATTCACTCTTATGGTTCATTTTGCGTTTTTCTCAATTGGCGTTTGCAAAGTAAACGTTCGCGAATCGTGTTGTTCGTTTCACCTATTATACAATGTCGTTAATTAAAAAGCACAGCAAAGCACACCATGCCTTTAGAATGGTGGAGGAACCGGAGTTCCAAAAACTTCTTCACTCTCCAGGCTATACCCTCCCGACAAGGAAGATGTTGACGAATGTTGTGCTCCCCAAAATACGGGATGAGTATGCAGGTGCTATTGTAGATCAGCTCAGTGCGGCTACAGCGGTCTGCCTTACGACAGATGACTGGACATCAGTTGCCAACGAGAGCTATCTCGCAATGACAGTACACTTTTTGAAAAAGAGCAAAAAGTGCTGAAATCATACACAATAGCTTGCCAGGAATTTTCCGTGTCCCATACAAATCTTTGTGAATTTATTCACAAAACCGGTGCAAAATGGGGAATTGAGAACAAAATAGTGGCAATAGCATCTGATAACGCTGGAAATATTGTTGGTGCCATCCTAATGGGACATTGGAGGCATGTCAGGTGTTTCGCTCATATCCTAAATTTGATTGCTCAAAAAGGCATTAAGAAAAATGAGTAGCGTACGCATAAAAGCTAAAGCGATTGCTGAATACTTTAGACGCAGCTCATCTGGCCTTTTAAGGAAATGCAAGCTTTGCTAACGTTGGAATTCCACGTTTAAAATGTTTCAAAGACTGTCAATCTAATAGGAGGCGGTGGTGGCAGCACTATCGACCCAAATTTGATTTGAGTTCTGCTTATTTTGCAGCCTTTTTATTACATAACCGAGAAAATTACGGCAGACAAAAATGTGACTCTGTCCAAAATAATAGTCATTATTGGCTTATTACAAAAAAAAAAAAATGGTTACCTTAAGCAAAATGGTGAAAGATCCCATTTTGATAGAAGTTTGCAATGATGGATATGAATGATAGATTTTAGAATTGCGAGGCAAATGTGTTTTTTGCGGAGAGCACAATTTTAGAACCCAGATTTTAAGGAAGATATTTTAAATCTGCGGACGTTTTTCAAAAATCGGTAGAAGATGTATAAAAAAAATTAATATCGATGTGTCTATCGACGACGACGTTTGGGCTGAGTATGACAGCTCCTTTCTTCAAGTCAGTCAGCCCAGCAACAGTACAGCAGCAGTTACCCGGGAAATTTATAAATATCTTGCCGAGGAATATATTTATCGGAAGGACGATCCCTTAGTATGGTGGAACCAACAAAAATCACAGTATCCCTTACTTTACACATACATGTACTCTACCGTACATGTTAAAACGGCTCTGCGTAGTCGCTACATCTGTACCCTGTGAGCGCATTTATTTCAGCACAGGTCTTTACTTAAACCGAAGAACGTGGAAAGCCAGATGTTTTTGCATAACAACATGTAAATTTTGAGTAAGTATTTTTTTAAAATTCTTAAGCCAATTCAGTTCCTTATTTTATAGCCTTGAAATAATCTATTGTTATATATATATATATATATATATATAATCTCTTATACGTCCCAATCAGTGGATCTCAAAGAATGTTTAATTTGTTTTTAATTTTCTGTTATATTTTATCTTATTTTTTTGTTATATTCCCAATTAAGGGAACTAAAAAATATATTTTTAATAAAAAGTTTCTTCTGCTAGTTCAAAGAAACAAAATTTAAAAATATGTAATATTTTTAAATAGCTTAAGATGTAACGTATTTTACTTCAGTTCTTACTATCGGCTCATAAGCTATTAGCAAGTGAGCCAGTGAGCCAAATGAGTGAGTTGGCTCACTTTGAAAAAAAGAACGAGTGAGCCAGTTCACCTCGATGAGCTGCATTTACCCAAGTATGCAGATATTGTGCATACACACTAAGTCTGCATGCCAAATTTGGTGACTCTCTAGCTCTTATAGTCTCCCATGGCAAAATAAGTGCTTGTTTGTAAAGTAGTCTACTCGGCTGCCAAACTAGCTCTTGTATGAGTGCGAGCGAAAGGCACTGCTGTGAGTTGATTAACCCCTTGTTGCCGGTTGGGATGGAAAATAGCCTAAAATAATGAATTGAGACGTTATTTTTGTTATTGTTATTTTTGTGTTTATAATTTTATGGTTAATAATTTTAAATTTGCAACTAAACGTTGTTTTTGATTCTTAATAGCTAACTTTTTGTTTAAATATTGAAGTCTAAAATAAATTCTAGTTTCAAAATAAAATTGTTTTACATTATCATAAATTTGTACATGTTTAGCAGCAATTAATAATTTTTTTGTTATGTCTTTAGTTATTTCAATAGTATTGTGAATATTATTTATAAATAAAGATTCTAAGTGTTTCAAAGAAGCAGTAAACTGGTCTGACGGCTTTATAAGCCCGCCGTGCGATACCTCATCCACATACGTAAATCCAGATTGTGTTGAGTCATTAGACAACCTTAATTTTGTAACCTGCTAGATATTCCATAGCGTCCTCTGTTAGTTCATCCATGATGTACTCTGCAGCTATGTTGTTGGCAATCTCTGTTTCGAACTCTTTCGACCACCCATCCTACTATCCTTTATCGGGCACATTCTTTTCATTGCAATTTGGAGTTACGTTGAGATTGAGACAGCTGTCGCAATTGTCCTCGCCAACATTTTCGTTGCTCGATAACAACTCTGTATTCTTGGCTCAACAATATTTAAGAATTATTAATAAATGATAATAATTAAATGAACATAGCACCCATATCGGAGACAATTGATACCACAAAATATCCTCTTCTGTGTAGTTTTTTTTTTTTTATTAATTCATAAAGAGTTGGCACGTCCATTCTGGTGTCATAATCGAAGAACACTGGTTGCTTCCACGATTTTTTCAATCCACGAACCATCGCAAGTTGCACATATTCGCTTGGCTCGTATACAACGTTCGCCGAGCTGTTGTACTGGAATGTACCAGCAACCTTCATTTCGTCGTATGCCAATACGCAAAGCTTATCTGCCGTATCCATGTCCATATTGTCCATAAGATCGATGCCACATCCAGGCAACCAGTCTGTATTTCCATGTTTGACAACCACTTTTATAATGCTGCCCGACAAGGTAATGGAAATCCTTTTTTGTACAGATGGTTATATGCCCTAGGGCTTGCGGTACGAAGGCACATAGCCCATGATATGTCATTTGAATTGAATTCTGACCTCTTTCCACCACTCTTTAAAATTTTTATTTGGGTCTGAATGAAGATGGTACTTAAAGATTCCTCTAACTGGCCTACGTCCTCTAGCAGCTTACGTAAGCTCTGTACTTCATCCTCCAAAGCACGAATTATTTGCCTCAGAGTCTTTATTTCTATGGACGTTGAATGATTTATCACTGCGTCCCTACAAGACAGTTTCATTATGTTTACATATACATACATACAGTGACGTTATAGAATTAACTTCAAACGCTAAACCTATCTACAACCTGTATCCAAGACCCACGAATAGCTGATCAAGCATTTCTAAGAACAAAGCAGCTGCACATTATGTAAACATCCGTTAGCGACAGTTGCCCATTCCATAAGCATTCCATGCTCAGATCATATTGCACTTATATACTAACACTCTTATATACTTTAATATTTGGAGTCTCAAGATGCGAGACCGAACTCGTACTTTTAGTTCTTAAGTAACCAAGCGACTATACGGTCATAAATAAAATTCACTTTTACTTTTTTACTTAAAACTCAGTTTACATTAATTTGATGAATGTACATCAGTAAGTAAACGTTATTATACATATGTACAAAGAGAAATATATGTATATATTTTCACACGATAAACTTACTCAGTTTGCGTACTCGCATTAGCATAGCCCTTCTTAGCACTTTCATCCTCTTTCTCTCTTTGCGTCTCTTCCACTCGTCCACTGAGACGCATTAAAATGTGTATCACATATTTGGGAATTTTTACTAAGGCTGCACCCCAGGCTTTCCTCCCACAGCTTTCTCTTCAGATCACATTTCGGGGCATGAATGATTTTCACGCCTGGTACATTTTTGGGGCAAAAGTAGCAATAGTTCATTTTTTTTTTTTTTTTTTTTTTTGGACACGTTAGGGTTATAGCAAAAAATTAAACGCGAAAAAAAATGTTCGGAACCAACCTTTCTCTTTGACAAGCAAACGTGCACTGGCAATAGAGCTTGTAGACTACCTTACAAAAGCAGTCGTTTTGCCATGATTTGGACGAACTGGGGCTTCATTGTCCAGTTCTAGTCAAAGCACCGACCATTTGAATTTGGTTGTCATGCTGTGCACCAGTGATGCCGAATCAGCTACTTTGTAGCTAGATTTGACTACTTTTTAAGGCCGATTGCTACAAAAAGATTTCAAATACTGGGTGAGAAAAGTGACCACAGATCCCACTGAAATATTCTGTTTCGTCTGAATTTTCAAAATATGATCGGGAGATTCAACTAGCACAAAGACTTCATTCGGATTATTCATTTTTTTAGTTAATTTTTGGCATTCATTTTGGCAGAGGCTTGATAATAGAGGATCTGACGAGTCTAATGCTCTCTGTTGGTATCCGTGTACCAATACTTTGTGTACTGTCGGTGACATTGGGTACCAATCATGCAATTTCAAGTAAACCTCGAAAGTGTGAGCGCAGAAGTCTTTGAATTTTTCAATATTAATTTTAAGTTCGGAAGATATTGCAATTAATATTATATAAAAATTCTTTATAATTTTATAATTAATTTTTAAAATATCTGAAATCAGTTTGGTATTAGAAAACGCTCTTCTAGCAGTATTGCCATCATTGCTACTACCACTGCCGTTCTGTTTTGGCTTACTTACATTAAGACCTAATTCTGACCACAAGTTTTCTTGAATGTGCGTAACTGTACAAGCTCTTTGTCCATACCTTTGACGTGCAAATTTTTTTATATGAATTCTATAAAATACATTTAAAACAAATTCAAAAAATCTAATCCACGCATGAAGTGGGCTAATTCCATATTGCGAATTCTCGCTTTTAACATTAAATATTGACGAATTAATATTTTTTGTATGCAATACTTGAGTCAGTCACTATCTAATGAATATAAAATTGGAAAAAATATTTGTTCGGCGATTTGAGACAACAAAAAAATTTGATTAATGCCAAAATATCAAACTTTTTTCCCATAGTGCAGTTGTGATCTTAAATTACGACGGACAAAGTGTGGAAACATTATTAAGAATGTTCTAGCACCACACTTTTGCGAGAATTTGCGCGCCGATATTGGCGATGCCAAGTTTAGTTTGATTATTGATAAATCAACTGACATCGCGATTACAAAACTACTTGTCATTTCTATAACTGTTTGTTTAACTTGACATATTTAATGTGGTTATATAGGTGTAGTCATTAATTATTATTCGATAAGTCGCAGTTTGGTGATGTCTACGTTTTTAAGCATAAGTGATTCCATTTGCATAAGTGAAGCTTTGCTGAAGGAATTGAATAAATGGAAACTAGAAAAACATTTACCTGATCTACTGCTTTTTAAATGCGTTTGGCACTCAATGCAATTGGCAGTCAACTATGCGTCCAAGCAGTTTATGCCAGAAGATCTCGAGTATTTGATTTATGAGACCTATAATTGGTTCTCAAAAAGTTCTCATCGACAATCAGGGTTTGGAATGTGTTTGTGTTCGGAACTTGTGTCGTCTTTATGTTGTGTTGTGTGTTTTTGTATACATTTATATATATTATATATAATTTTAATTTTTTAATTTGTTTATGCATATATACAGTGGCGAGCACATGTGGATACATGTTTTGATACTGTGACTTTGAATGACTGTAAAACCCTCAAAAATGCATTAATCGATCCCAAATTTTCAACAAAAATCCATTAATAATATATAAAACGAAAACCAAAAAATTTTATTCATTATCCCCTCCTTAGCTTGAATTATCCATAAAAAACTTAAAAATGAGCATGTATCCACTTTTGCACGTTTCGATAGTTTTTCGATTTTTTATCGAAAGCAACCGAAAAATGGGATTCCCAAATTTCCAAAACTTCCAATGCTTAAGGTATTGCTTTGCAATAAAATCATCTAGTTTTGAGTACACCAAAATCTGTCATTTTCCCTGTAAACGATTCAATCTAATCAAGCTGAAAAATGAAGAAAATTAGTGAAAGTATTGAAAACCAGGTGGTTGAAATGACCAAAAATAATTTGTCAGCTCGTGAAATTGGAAAGCAATTGGGAATTTGCCACCGAACCGTGGTTCAGGTGAGGAAGCGGCGAAATATAAGCCCACCTGAGCCGAAAAATTCGCGTCCACGACTCCTGAGCGATAGAGATGCTCGAGCTATGGAACGAATGATGATCAACTGACCGAAGACAACACCAAAACAAGCTTCGGCTTCCTTAAATAAAAGAGTTAGTGAGTGGACAGCACGCCGGGCACTTCGCAGGATTGGTCTAACAGCTGCTGTTAAGCAGAAGAAACCTGCGCTCTCAGCGAAAAATGTTGCAGCTCGGCTTAAATTCTGCAAGGAGCACAGGAATTGGACTGTGGATGATTGGAAGAGGGTGATTTGGTCAGATGAGACCAAAATCAATCGATTTCAATCGGATGGAAAAGAGTATTACTGGCAGCGCCCTCATGAGAAGCTTCAAAAACACCAAGTAAAAGAAACTATGAAACATGGATATATTATATATAATTTTAATTTTTTAATTTGTTTATGCATATATATGTATATATATATAATACATACAGACTCCGTTAAAAATTCCACGTGTTTGTGGGACAAAATGGCTCTCTATTGAGATGGCAGTTTCAAGAGTGATCAATCAATGGGAGGAATAAAATTGGATTTATCAATTGCAGGAATAGACGAAAAATTCACAAAAGCTAAGATGCTGCAATCCTTGTACATCAAAATTATCAACTATCTGCATTTGCTATTTTCACGTTCTATACTAAAAGATATGCAGAGTCAACCAAACTTTTCAAAGCAAGAAACCGGATTCCACAAAATTGCTAATGGATTTGTGAATAGCAATTAAATCACTGAAGCACACTATTATATCGCCGGATGATGACATCAATGTGCTAAATAGTGACTTTGAATCTTACTTAACGAGATCTTAATTTTGGCTACGCATTCGAAAAGGAGCCTAAAACGTTAAATCTGGACAGAACTGAGGAATCTCAAGTTCGAATCAAACATACCGTTTTTTTGTATATTTAAAATATAATAAAATAAATAGATATGACTTATAGATATGGATTACGCCGACAAGGAAATTTTGTTTCGACTATGACGTTTCTGCAAAGTGCCTTAGAAAGGCTAATTATAAAAGCGATGAAAGTGTTGAAAATTATGAGTTGGTGATCATCGATGAAATAATAACAACATTGAATTAAATAAGTTGAATTTTTATTAAAAAAAAAAAACTGTTTTAATTTTAGCTTCTTTTTTAGCGATTTTTTAAGACAAAAAAGTTTCGGCAACACTGATGAGCAGAGTGCTAAACGGAATAAAAAAAAACCCTTAGAAGTGTGGAATCATTAAGGTGTATCTCGTTTTGTAAAAGTAACAAACTATTGTAACAAATATTGATTATTTACTTAAATCAAGTGTAACAAATATGGATTATTTTGTTACTTTTGCAAACTATAGGGTTGACAATTTTTTAGGTTGCTCGTTGATTTGGTAAACATTGTGGTGGAATATTTCCTGCTTTGTTGTTATATGTAATAACTTGAAGATTTAATCAAAGCTGATAATGTAGATTTAGAAAAAAAATTGTTATTTCATATTTTCGATAGTGTCATCGATAGTACTGTTGAATCAATGGTTTTTACACAATCGGATAACTCTGCGTTCACTTGAAAAAAGAACAAAACTTTTGTGTTTAGTAGTCGATTATTTTAAGAATAAATCACTTGAGATTATGCGTCTTTTTTTATTTTATTTTTTGCCATCTCAGATTCCCTCTCCAGTCTCCAGACCTAAAATCTATTAAGCACCTATAGGATTTACTCGAGCGTAGTATACGTCAGCACACCATAAGCTTTAAGAACATGTTGAAGGAAGTCATAATGGAGGAGTGGAGCAAAATAACTGCCGAGGACACTAGAAAATCAATGCCTAGACGTCTGGCAGAGGTTTTACAATCAAATGGAAATCCAATCGAAAACAAGAAATTACGGTACGCAGAATAGTTATATTTGGTTTTCTTTTTATTACAAAGAAATTATATACATATACATTCAGATATAAAAATAAAATAAAAAGGAAAGAATAAAATAAAAAAAAAGGGAAAACTCAAGTGTCTTGTCTTAAAAAAACTAATCAAATTAAACTTTAAATTTTATTTCAAAATATGCGCAGAGTTATGCAACCAAGTGTAATTTCTTTTTATCAGCTGGAATCTCCTCAGCTGGAGACTTCTCTGGCTAGCCCACCTCAGGTTCCTTCTTCTTTTCGGCCAGGAAGATTTTTATTAGTTTTTGTGCTTTGGCACTGAGGAGGGCCCTGGCGGACTTTCCGGAGGGCAGCACACCTTCACAAATTTTGGGATTTTTGTCCTTGCACTATGGGTAAAGAAGTACTTCTACTGTACATTGTTCATTTTCATACCATAATGCATATAATCTTTAAAAAAATGTAATTCGATTTTCTATTAAAGTGATATCAATATTAGCTACCGTTTATTTCTTTTTTTTGATAAAAGTAAACTTTTGATTTCTTGCACAAATACTTTCAAGCATAATAAATATAGAGTTCCAATGCGTTTTTATTTCTTGCTTTGATGATTTGCTTAATTTGTGATTGAGTTCTGAATGCTTGAAAAACTGTACGAGATTTTTCGAATTGTCTATTAATACTCTTATAACATCAACGAGATTCTTTTCCATAACATTAACCATTACTAAGTTTAAGTTATGCCAGGCGCAAAGAAGCCTTTTGTAATTTTTGAACGCTTCAACCTCGTTTGCCCCATTCCACAGTGGCAGATTTGAAGAAAATAGCGTAAACAAAAAAAAAAAAATTTTAGCATTGCTATTAAATTAATATTATTTTCACTAAATAAGTGTTTTATCTATATGAAAATAAAAAAATTTTAATTATTCATGCAGCCCCGGCCTTCTGGCAGCCCTGCAAAAGCAGCTGTTTGTGGCACGTGGCTTTTGTGTTGATTTTGCTCAATAGCTTGTTTAACTTTTAATGCTCCATAATTCGCTTAATAAAATAGCTAGAGGTATTGCTAAATATGGAAAACATAGTTCAAGGTATGTTGATCATTAGGTAAATGTCAAAGAATTTGTACTTGTGTGTTTTGTCTTTCGTTTCGTTTGTTATTGTTGGTATTGTTTGTAGAAGAAACCTAACTTCAACGTTCTGTGATTTGTGGACTAAATGTTTCCTGCTTCTTGTTGCTACTTGCAAGTAAGAATGCAATTATTTTCCGTTAAATGTTCTTAAGATGACGCCAATAATTTTGCTTGCGCTTTTTTAAAATATTTGCTGATATTGCAGACAAGGTAGAGTTCAGTCACAAGGAGTTGCTTCAAATTTGGATTGATAATGGGCGCACAAGTAAAGCGCTTTCTGAGTGGGTGTTTAAAAAGATTAATAAAAAGCTTAAGGCAGCTAATAAACTTGAAATAAACAAAAAAATTTCGAACTTTGTCGCTTACATATGCAAGTATATGCCAAAATGCCAAAGAAAAATAGAAAAATTCAAAGAGAAACACCAATAGTTCCTTGATTCAAAAATGAAAATAAATATTGAAAGAGCTGCTGTGAAAGAGTGTTCCGTTGGTCGTCCACGGCTGACGTACGATGAAGGCAGTAGTCGTTTAAAACGAAAGATAGCTTTAGATATCGCGACTAGTCAAGGGCACAATACAGCAATGCTTTTTCATGCAGCTACCATATGCGCCAAAAAATGAAAATGTAATAAATGTACTGACTGTATTGGTTGTTCTTTAAAAGAAAATATTATCAATGTCAAGAGGAAAAGCGATTGCAATCAAAAACCAGTTCAGATGACTGCAAATGAAGCATTAGCATTTTTACTTGAAAATTCTTTCTCCAAAGAGCAGTATAACGCCATTCGAGCCATAAACCAGAAGCATGGTTGCGACATATTCCCATGCTACGACAACGTTTTTAAAGCTAAATATGAATGTAGACCCGTCGGAATACAAGCAACAGAAACTTCAGCACAAGTTTCGTTACAAAATATGCTGAACCATACTGCAAAAGGAATAATTATTTTTCAAAAAGAAGTTTTTGCTCAATTTGAAAGCATAACCGATCGACTGGACACAGTTTATACAAGCAACAATTTAAAGAAAAGGTGCAGGACACGCTTGACCAATCTCTATTTGTCACATCAATAATCCCTATAAAGTTATTAGATTCTTTGGGGAGAGTTCTATGGATGAATTCTAAAACTCAATCAGTGCGATTTTGTAGACCACTGAAAATCGAATTCCTTAAGAAGAGCAAAGAACATATTTTAGCAGAAAACAATAGATTAAAGGACGAAATTGAAAACTTGAAACCGTACTTATTCAATAATTGGTCTGGGAGAACTGTCTCTGTTTCGTTTGATCTAAATATAAACACTTATCGATGGGAAAGTTTTAAATGCTTTAACAGGAACGAACTCGACCCAATCATGTCCAATATGTGAAATTCTGAAGTATTTAAGCCAAAGCCTTTTGCTCTGCAATATGGTGTAAGCCCATTACACGCATGGATAAGGTTTCTTGAATTTGCTCTGCATATTTCGTATCGGATAGGAATAAATAAGTGGCATATCAGAGATCCAAATGATAAGGCTTTTATGGCATCTCGAAAAAAATATATTTAAGAAAAGCTATGGAAACAAATGGGACTACACGTAGATAGACCAAAACAAAACGGAAGCGGCAATACAAATGATGGGAATACTGCTAGAAGGGCTTTTTCAAATGTTCACTTATTCTCATTTATTTTGAACTTTGATGAGGATATTCTTGAATGCTTTGGGACACTTTTGATTGCAATCTCCTGTGAATATGAAATATGTCCACAAAAGTTACAGAATTTCTGTACGAAAGCTTCAGACTTATACATGGCAAAATATCCTTGGTATCCAATGTCGCCGGCGGTTCACAAAATATTGGTTCATGGATCCCAAATTATTGCTGCTTCTTCAGTTCCAGTTGGATGCTTAGGAGAAAATGCTTCGGAGGGCCGAAACAGGTTTTACAAACGGGATAGACTGTCGCATTCTCGAAAAAACAGTCGCATTAATAATTTAGTAGATGTGTTTCACCGAGCAACTGATTCATCATATCCCCTACTTTCAAGTAAATATTTTTTGGATAAATACAACAACCACAATTATAAAAAATTGCCGTCAAAAGTACTCGAACTTCTCGCTAAACCCAATGTGAAAACTGACGACGAAAATCTCGCCTTAGTAGATATCGAATATGAATCAGATTCAGATTCGGATAATAAACCTTTAGATGCATATTCATATGAGCTCGAAGCAGAAGAATATTAAATAAAAGCGGTATTTTGAGTAAAAAATTAAATTTTTTTTATATGAGTTATATGGGCGGTATGAGTGGGCGTGGCCTGATACGTTTAAAACTTTTTCCAATTTTCCTATATACAAATACAATACTGTGTACCAAATTTCAAGTCTTTACGGACAGTATTTTTATTTATGCCGCTATTTTCTTCAAATCTGCCATTGTGCAATGTAGCGTGCTGTGCTACCATTTTACTTGCATACGCAATGACGGAAGGTGGCCGCGATGCACTTAACCGTGGAATCAATCCGATTGGTCGATAAATAAGGCGCTGCTTTGATTGGTTGTTCTCCAAACGAACAACTTGAAAGCATACGGCAAGGTTACGCACAAATGAGCAGTGGCGCTAGTGGGTCACTTAAGTGGCAACGCTGCTCGCAAGTGAGCGGCGATGACAGTAAGCGGCGAAAATAATATTACCGCTCACAGTTGAGCAGATAATCGAAGCCAATAGAATGAACTGAGGCTTAATAGTCCGGTTTTTGGCTGAGCACCGACCCACAGTGGTCGGGCTTGTATGGAGCGAGCGGCCAAAAATACTTCTAGTGGTGTTAAAAATCTGAAACTTTTTCTAAAATTGAATAAAAATATAATAAATAAAAAACCCAAAAAAAATCATTCATATTTAACCCCCTACTAAAGTTATACACTCAGCTCCCTATCTAAAAATAAAAAATAATGACTTTTTTTTGTAATTTTTTCACATATGGTTCGCTATTATTTAATATATTATTCTAAAAGATGAAAAACATTTTTATTAAAAACAGACTTATTTTTATGGGGTAACTTTCGTTGTCCCGTTATAAATGGATCCGAAGAAAGAAGTAAGCGATTGAGTAGATCTTCATTTGTTGCCACTCGAGAAATTTTTCTCGTATGATTTAGACAAAATTTCTTAATGTCCTTATTTCTCGACTCAGCAGCTTCCTCTAACAACTCCCCAATCGACACCAGAGCATTTTCAATTATAGATGGTCCATGAATTTAAATTTTATGAACAGTCGGCGGCAGATAATACCATGAATATGTCCTTGTAAGATCAGTCGCTATTTGGAGTGCAAATGTCTTAACCCTCTACTTCCCAAATTTTTGTTTTAAAAACAAAAATTATTTTTGCACTGGTTACGGGTAAAAAAAAAATATTTGTTCTAGAAAAATTTTTGGTTTCCCGAGATTCAGGATATATTGGGTCAAATCCTAACCCCGCCTAGAGGCGGTCTTGGGAAACATTGCCAAAAAAATTTTTTACTGCATAGTTTTTTGGGCTGTTGTTTATTATTTATGAAAAACTTCAAAATTAGTGCACAAATATTCGAGAATATGCATATTTATAAATATAAAGATAAGTTTAGTTTATTTATGATGAAAATCAAAGAAACAATTTTTTTGCATCGATAAGCAAAGATTAATATTACATTTTCGGCATATAACCTGCGTCTCGGAAGGGCATCCTGTATTTTTACAAGTCTTCTTGCCGTTGATTCGTGGCAAATATTCAGGAAAATGTTCAATTCCATCGAAGCGAATTTCATCAGGCGGTAAAAAAGTCTTTTTTCCGTAACCTTTTTTCTGAGAATTTGCGAGAGGACGTCCAGGAGCTTTGACATCTTTTTTTGATGTACAAAGCACTTTTGCAACTTGTGTTCGAAAATTTGGCAGTTGATATTCGGGATCTTTGGGGTCCGGCTTGTTAATTTTGTGAAACAATATATAAGCATTTACCATCGCAACATCAAGCAAATGTGTGAATACTCGGTTTGTATACTTTAAAGTTTTCCAAGAAATTTTGTATCGACCTATGAGTCCATCTATGTGATCTACGCCACCCATATGCATGTTGTATTCATTTATTGAATTGGGACAATCAATATCAACAAATTTTTTTTCTGAGCGCACAAATCGTGTGACAGTGGTTTTCGAAGGCACTTCATTTTGAAATGGCATAACGCCAATATAGGTGGATGCAAGGCGCACTGATTTATTGTCCTTCCATACCGTTAATGAAATGTCAACATTTGCTGCTGAGCCACAGAATTCCGTAGAGTACCCACGTGGAAGTTTCTTTAAAAGATTATCTGTTGGTATCTTGCAATTAGGGATCCGATTTGAGCGTATTGTCCCCAAAGAATAAATTCCTAGTGATCGCAGATAAACAAGTAGTGGTAGCGAAGTATAAAAGTTGTCAAAAATCATTATGTGGTTTTTGAATTTAGGCACTATACTGGACAGTCGAATTACTATGTTTGAAGACGCACCAAGATCTGGGGTTCCCGGAAGAATAACATTATCACCTGCACCACCATATACTTCAAAGCTATAGCAAAAACCAGCCGAATCGCACAGGACGAATAGTTTTATACCCCATTTGTGGGGCTTATCTGGCATGTACTGTCGAAGAAATGACTTCATTTTTGTTGCGCACATCTGTTCGTCTACACATAGATGCTGGGGCATTGGTACTGATTGAAATTTTTCATTGAAATGTTTTATAAGAGGGCGGACTTTGTATAACTGATCAAAGTCATCTGAACCTTTGCATGGCATAGTGCTATTGTCATTAAAATGAAGGTTGCTTCGGATTTCATCAAAACGATTTCTTGACATTGTGTCTTGGATAAATTTAAACGCATACTCGCTCCAATATGAACGGATACTTGGATAGTGAAATACTGACATATAAATTAGAATACCAATCAATTTACGCAATTCCAAGTTGTTTGTTGTGAAGGAGGTCCTAATGTTTTTTTGAGAAGCGTAAAGGTTAGTTTGGTAAACAATGTGCGATAGAATTTCATCATTTACGAAATATTCAAAGCATTTGGATGGAGTGTCCAGGATCAGAAATTTCTTCATATCGGGATCACAAAATTTGATCGACGATTTATCCAGAACAAGATTTTTTTGATTCTTTTTAAATGCTTCTGATCTCGGGTCAATGGCCAAAGCAGATCCTACGAAAGCGCCAGATTGATTTATGGTGTTATTAAAGGACTTATTGGCAGATCGACGACTTCCTCTTGGTGATCTATCAAGTTCACTATGCGATTCACCTTGAATAAGAGAAAGCGGACGGCGCTTCCGTTTCGGGGTCGAAGAAGCACTTGATGAAGCATTTAAAGATGATGGTGACAACATTGAAGCTGTGCTGTTACCAAAGCAAATCTGTGATGCAAGTGCTGATTCTGACATATCAAGAACATCGTTAATTGAGACATCAATATCATTTCCAAAACTACCGTAACTAAAAGAATCTTCATGTAAATCGTCTAAATTTTCTTCTTCGTTATCCGTTTCACCATTAAAGTCGAGCATATCTAATGCTACTTTTATTTCATCGTCGGAAAGCGATGACAGTTTAAGCTGTTTTTTGCGGTTCATTGCTGAAATATTTGTGTTTTGATTAACCGTTTTCATTAGAATTGCTTGTATTTAAAACTTACATTATCGAATTTTTTTTCACTAGGTGTCCCAAAACCGCCTCTAGGCGGGCTAACTTTGATCTCAAGTAAAAAGCTTATGGACACTTTTTCTTATAAGTTTAATCACTTTCTTATTAGTTAACTTGTGCAAAAATATGCTAGTAATTTTTAAATTGAGATATGGGAGTAAATTATATTTTTTTTAAATTTTTGAATTTGACTCTTCGCACCAAATAATTATTTTCTGTGATTTTCACTAAATTCGGCAATTGAATGCTTCTAGCAGCTGTCTTTCGTGGAATGGTAAACTGCGAAAGCTTCAAAATAAATATTTGGGATTCCCCTAAATACATGAAATAAAAATAACTACAAATACAGGTTTAAAAATTAGATTGCGCGACCAATGAAGTTAGCCCGCCTGCAGGCGGTCTTGGGAAGTAGAGGGTTAAATTTTTCCACATTAATTTTGTATCCTGAACAAAGTGCTTGCAATATTGTTGCACACCGTTCAATAAGGTCTTCATTTAGGCCCGTTATTTCGGCGGATAACCCAGGATTGCTGAAGAATTTTCTGGCAGTGTTTCCATCATTCGATGTTCCACATCCACCAACCTTCGGATTATCAACAACCAATCCTATTTTTATACGGAATTCTGTTTGAATTTTTCGTTTTCTTTCCAAAAACTTAAGTTTTGCTTTGTCCCCTCTAACTTGCCAGACTTGAACATCAAGTCTATAGGATAAATGAATGAAATATTCAAAAAATCTTATATATACATGAAGTGGTGACAACCCGAATTGAAACCGATCCTGATGAACTTCCCTTTGTAAACTTTTCTGAATATTGTTCATCTCTGTGGGCTTGGCGTTGCATATATAGCATTTTGAGGATGATGTTTGGGTTAAGGCATTACAAATTTTACCATCAACCATTGTAAGTTGCAAAATATGCTCAACGAATAATGTTTTGTTGCCAACAGCTATTTTCGTCGGAACAAGGTTCTCAATTTTGCCCTTGAAATATTTTTCCTCCTCTACACTTAACTCAGTTGATTCTTTAAGAAATTTAAATCGCACAGGTCGACAATATCGTGTGGATGCTGGTCGTGGGTTTTTCCATACAATTTTGGACGTATCGTCAGTTGCTAATAGGGCAAGAGAAACATATGACGTGGCAAACAAGTGACTGTCTTCCAAATTATTGTTCTCCGATTTCTGCTTGTACTCGCTGTACCCAGAGCTGCCGTCGAAGCCCCATTTCCCTATTAGTTTTAGGTTGCAAATAGGATCGGCGACTACATCACTTATAACACTTTCTTGCAACTCGATAATGCGCTTTGTTGTATGGTCCAATAAACTTTGAAGCTTCACTTCTGCATGTGCTTTACTAACTGTAATTTTTTCCGGATAACATTTCTTTTTTTCTTTTAAAACATTATCATAGCTGCAAAACAGCTCAGAAGAAATTTTGTTATTGACAAACTCTCTAATGCATGTATTGGTGCTTTGTTAAATTCGCTTCCATTATAAGCGAAATAACCTCATTAGCACTTGCAGGCAAGATTTTTTCTTCAACAGCAGCGGAACGCAAATATTCAGCAGCGGACTCATCCAAATCAGCAATCTCGGCAATCAGTCTTCTCTTGGTTCGGGTTGAACATTCGGAGAAACTAATTTTTGGGCGGCCACGTTCAATGCTACGATCAGGTGTAATAAGTACATCGGATTTAAATGAAAACTGTTCATTTGTCGAAAGCCAATCCGTATGCTTTTCCAAAACGAATACTTTATTTCGCTTGCAGTCACGCCAAAATATAGAAATTCTCTTGCAGCAGTAATCAATGTGTTTTTCTAAGTGGTCCAAACATTCAGCTCCCACTATAAAGCCATCATTCTTTATTCTTAATTTCAAAGATTGGAAAATTCTTTGAACCTTGATTGGATTTGCACCTGTCTCGGAACACCACTTATTAAATATATATATACGGTTAAATTCGCATTCGTATGAAGCTCCTATACAAATATAGTAATAAGTAATAATATAAATTGAAATTAATAATATGTTTAAATAAATAAAAGAAAATGAACAAATAAATAAAACGGACAATCACAAAACAACACAACAAAACGCACAAAGACGAAAACAGAGACTAAGACAAAGTCAAAGACGATAAGTGCAATACACATCACAAAAAGCACAGTTACACAAACGAAAAAAGTAACGCGAAAACGGCAAGACTGCTTTGGTTTTTTTCAAGGTTACGCAGCGGCTAGCAAAAACTAGCAGCTGAAATTTGCTCAAAATAATCTGTAAATATAAGTTAATATTTCAGTATAAGTTTTATCGTTAACTTCGATTAACTTCACAATTAAAAGTCTAAGTAAAATTTGAGTTAACATATAAATTGTTAATGAAATTGAACCTATATTAAATTAATTTTTAAAAATATACATAAAATACTGGGCTGATGAAAATAATTAAATATAGTAGTTAATACCTTTTTTTTAAAATATTAAAGACTTTCATTGTTCGATCAACCTCAATTTAAATATATTTAATTATTTTACTTGTATCTAACTTGCAAGTTGTGTGCGCTTCAAACCCAGTCTATTTTTTTTCTCTATGTTTAACAGTTATTGAAGAGGACACCGAGAACAAAATTAAAATAACAGCTGACTTAAAAAGTTTGATCTATCATAAAACAGCGTTGCCACATTTTAAGTAATAATTTTAACTTTTTTTTTTTATTTTTGGCCTATGGGGGTGACCACTGTGCATCGGTCGATAATGGAGCTGTTACCACATACCCAGAAGAGATTCAGGGGTTCATTAAAGAAGAGGAATTCCTGCTCGACCAAGTTTTCAATGCGGATGAAACTGGACTTTGCTGGAAAAAAATGCCAAATCGAACTTTAAGGCACAAAAAAAAAGTTTTACACTTTTGCTGTGCAGTTTGCTTGTTTATAAGTCTTTCAATCCCCGTGCGTTTAAAAAGATAGACAAAAGCAAATTACCCGTTTACTGGAAAGCAAATTCCAAAGCTTGGGTAACTGCAGAAATATTTAAAGACTGGTTCTTAAATTGCTTTGTACCTCAGGTTGAAAAATATATAAAAAAGAATTTACACTTTAAAGCACTATTATTATTGGACAATGCCCTAGGACATCCAAAAGATTTAACCCATCCGAATGTCAAAATAAAATTTCTTCCACCTAATGCAACATCGCTTCTGCAGCCAATGGATCAGGGTATAATTTACACTTTCAAGACATATTACATCAGACGCTCTATACGCTGGATTTTGGATAGAACTGAAACTGACTCCTCCATCGATGTAACCAATGCTTGGAAGAAATTTTCTATTAAAGATAGCCTTGAGTTGGTAAACTTATCTTTAAAAGAGATTAAGGCGTCAACATTAAATAGATGCTGGAGGAAATTATGGCTAGAGGTTGTTAAAAGCCATGAAATAGAAGTGCCAAAACGTGGATTCCAGGATATATTGGACGACATGGCAAATGATAATTTGCAAGAAGGAATTAATAACGAAACATTGCTTGAGATTTCTGTGAATGAAGCAAGCAATTCGAAATCAGATGACAGCAGCTCTGAAGAAACCGACCCGATTGGCTTAACGATAGAAAAGCTCCAAAAAGGATTCGCATATGCTAGCAGGTTGGTTGTAAAAAATACTTTTGCCTTATAAGGAGTGCTATGAAGAAGCTTTAAAAGCCACCAAACAATCGAAAATTACTGACTTTTTTTGAGAAGGAGCCACCAAAAAAGAAAACATGCTGAAACAAACTGGCTTAAACTATAAATGCCACCAAATGCATTTCAAATTCGATATGAGTTGAAACATCTGATCTCCTTACTTTTTAACATTTTTAAGTTTCAAGTTTAAGTTTAGAGTTTAACATGTTAATTAATTATATGAAGCACCTTTTTTATTTAATACCAAATTTTAATTTGCAAAATATGAATGTTATGCATTTATTAAAAGCATATACATAATAACTTTTGTTAAGTTTGAACAAATGTTTGAAACTTTAATAAAAACAGACCAAACTTGAATAATAACAAATTTTTTTCTGTCAATTCTGAATTTTGAGAACGTAGCCTCTTTTTTTGTACTGAATCCATGTTTCGCTTAAACCGATTTCGCCTAACACGAGAATTTCTAGGAACGTAACCCCGTGTTAAGCGAGGGCGAAGTGTACATATATAACCTAATACAGTACACGTTGTAAGAATGAGTAGTTGCTGTTTATTTGATGGTAAAAAACCGATGTTCCTTTCACCTTATTCAATTTATTCTTAAGGCTAAAACCGCAAGCTGCGCTGCCGGTTACGCCAGCAGCGGAGCGGCTTCGTACATATGTATTTACATATATCTTGTAGGGCTCTGCCGCTCAAAGCAGCGGCGGAGCGGGAGCATGTAGCATGGCGTATGTATGTATGTGTGAAGTATGTATGTAAGGCTGCGGCCACGCATTAAGCGACTGAGCGACGCAAAATATTAAAGCTTATGAGAAAGCATTGGAGTGGCCACGCAGCTGCTGAGCGACGAGCGAATTTTGTGAGCGTCAGAGCGACGTCGCTCAGCGCTAGAATTGATTTCAAGTTTTAGTGCATTGCTGAGCGACGAATTGCAGACAATGCAAAAAATCTGCGCAGAATCATTAATTTCGTCTGTTCAAAGCCGAACCGTTTTATGGAACGACACTCATAAAGAGCATAAAAATAGAAATATAACTGATAAAGAATGGAATCAAGTTGGAGTAATTTGTAACTGTACAGGTTTGGTTTTATTTACCGTTATGTAGAATATAGAATGCTAACTTAAGTTAAGTTATATTTAATATGTGTAGCAAGTTGTATTTCATATAAGTAGCAAGTTATATTTAATATGTGTACATGAATTTGTGTATATATTTAAACGTTATTTAATTTAATGACTTAATATCTAAAATCCGAAAAATAATCAGCTAAAGAATTTCTAACATTCATTGCTGAGTGACTGCTTCTGTTGCAATGTGACTGTTCTTCAAAAACATCCACATTTGTTGATGCAACTATTCCATTATTAATTTCTGCTGTCGTATTTATGTAGTCCAGATCACTGTCCCCATCACGTTTTCTTACATAATTATGTAAAGTGCAAGCACATTTTATAATTTAAATGGCTGTGCTAGGTCTCAATATCTTTTTGTAAAATTCGCCATTTCTTAGTTAAAATACCAAATGCACATTTTTACGTGGACTAAAAAAAATGAAATATTGCAAATTTTGCTGCAAAGCTGTGACTGGAGTGAAATTAATTCACGTGCCGAAGTGTGCTATTAAGAAAAAATTGTGGGAGCAGAGCCTGGGGTGCAGCCTTGGCAAAAACTCCCAAATTTGTGATACCCACTATAATGATTCGCAGTGGAAGGCTGCACCTGCAAAAGGTCAGACATTTAAAAGGAGGCGACTTAACGCAGATGCCGTACCTAGTAAAGTGATAGAGCCTGAACCATAAAAAAAAGATAAAAGAAGGCTATGCCAGTGGGAGTACACAAACAGAGTAAGTTTGAATAGTAAAAAAAATCATGTATGTAAACAATAACGTGACTGTGCGTTAGGTCCTGTACATTGTTTAATGAAAATAAGAGCTTGAGGGAAAAATTCGTACTTTGGAGTACGAAATGTGTCGCTTCGAGCAGCAGCTGAGGGAGTCTCAACAGTTGGAGAAGTCTCTACTCAAAATCTTCACGGAAACGCAGATACGGATACTGAAGAATGGTGGACAAAGAACGACGTTCAATTCCGACGACATTTCTATGGCTATTTGTCTCCACACCGCAGGCTCTCGAGCGTATAACCATCTGTACAAAAAAGGATTTCCTTTACCCAGTCGTAGCACTTTGTACTGATGGTCATCAGATGTGGACATAAAAACAGGATGTTTGGATGTGGTCGTAGACCTAATGGACGGTTATAGAGTTGATGACGCCGACAAGCTTTGCGTACTCGCTTTCGACGAGATGAAGGTCACTGCTGACTTCGAGTATGACAGCTCTGCTGATATTGTTTACAAGCCAAGCGACTATGTCCAAGTGGCTATTGTTTGTGGTCTAAAAAAATCGTGGAAGCAGCCAGTTTGTTTTTTATTTTAATACCCGAATGGACCCGGATACTGTTAACAATATATTAAGGAAACTGCATAGGAAAGGATTTTTAGTAGTTGCTATTGTACCCGATTTAGGTACCGGAAACCAAAAGCTATGGACAGAGCTCGGTATATCAGAATGTAAGTTTCGTATATGCCTTAAAAAAATTAGATAATCCTTTAAATTTCATTTATTAGCATAAACCTGGTTTAGCCATCCTGCAGATGACCACTTAAAGATTTTTGTTTTTTCAGATACGCCACATTTAATTATGTTAGTTCGTAACCACTACATGGATTCCGGATTAACACTAAATGGAAAAAAACTAACAAAAAAAAACAATTCAGGAGACACTTCATCTTTGTAACAAGTCCGATCTGTCTATCCTCTTTAAAATTAATGAAAATCACATTAATGTTCGATCGCTCGCAAAACAGAAGGTTAAATTGGCTACCCAACTGTTTTCGAATACCACCGCTAGCTCCATCCGACGCTGCTATTTATTGGGGTATGACATTGAAAATGCCACCGAAACTGCGGACTTCTTCCAATTGATGAATGATTGGTTCGACATTTTTAATTCTAAATTGTCCACATCCAATTGCATTGAGTGCTCGCAACCTTATGGCAAGCAGTTGGATATACAGAATGATATTTTGAATAGAATGTCGGAAATTATGCGAACAGGAATTCTGGATAAACCCAAAAGGCTCCCATTTCAAAAAGGTATCATTGTGAATAATGCTTCGCTTGATGGCTTGTATAAATATTTGCAAGAAAACTTCAATATGCAATACATATTAACAAGCCGTCTTAACCAAGACATTGTGGAGCATTTTTTTGGCAGCATGCAATCGAGAGGTGGACAATTCGACCATCCCACTCCACTACAGTTTAAGTATAGGTTAAGAAAATATATAATAGGTATGACAAATTTAAAAGAATACGTAAACAAAAATGTAATTCCATGATTTATAATTGTTTAATGTTTAGCTATATGTTTCAGGAAAGTTTCAGTTGAGAATGTAGGTAGTTATGTGCTGTCTATTGTGTTTTGTCTTTTATTTGTTTCTTTTCATTTTATTATTTAATCATTATCCTTATGCTTATCCAGCCAGGAATACAGAAATGTTAAGAAATTCGGGAAATATCGAAGAGGAAAACTCTGAAAGCTGGCTTAATTTAGACTTCAGTTCTAAAGAAAAGGAAAATAAGAGTAAAGATGATGAGCCTGTCGATGAGATGTTAAGCAATATAGATGTCACCGAAATGGATGAGTTGACGGAGGATGCGGGCTATGTCATTAAAAAGTTGAGAATCAGTGACAAAGTAAAAGAAAATTTGACATTTACATACGTCGACGAGGTGTCTCACGGCGGACTTATTAAACCGTCAGACAAATTTCAAGAGAAGCTGAAAGAGCTAGAATGTATTTTTTTTGCAGTATAAAAATAATAATAATTTTGAAATTACAAATAATGTAAAGGAAAAATTAATATTAGCAGCGCAAAACGTCGATGTCGATAAACTAGTAAAATCTTTTTATTTTAAAATAAGAATATATTTTAGAATTAAGTACTTAAACAAAAAAATTGAAATTAAAAATCAAAAACAAAAGTTAATTGGAAACCCCAAAAAAATTTTAAAAATAAAACTTTAAAAATAATTTCGTCTAATTAATATTATGAGTTAATTCAAACCCCACGTACATGCTGAGGGTTACTCAACAATCATATCGCTTTCTCACTCAGACTCAATACGACACTCAGTAGTCTACTTCCTTTCACTCGCACTTATTGCAAGCATACGTTAAGTGTGTGTTTGTCTCTTGCCGACGGGATCAACTTATGTTATTTCATCATGCCTCAAAATATCAAAGTGCTTGTCATTGTAAAATATTTTATATCGTGACCTGCGCAATATAGCGTTTTTGATAGGGCTTGCAAATGTACATATGTATATGTATGATGGGCCCATACATCGACAAAATCTAAGCGCAACAAAAAAAGTGTTTCATCAAATTCAAATTACTCCAACAACAACCAACTTCTTCAACTTCAATTTCTTCTGCGTCAAACACGTCTCTAGCATCTGATAAAGCTTATCATGGAGAAACAAAGAAGTTTACTATTCAACGCCGAGGCAACAAGTCCTAATAAATTGAACGATACAATTGCAAATTTCTACCACATGATGTGACGATGTGGAGTAGAGGTGGAGAACTATCGATAGTCGGCGCCATCGACAGTGGACAACATTTTTTTGAAACCCATCGATAGTGTGCCCTCGATAGTTTTCGATAGTCGTCGATAGTGCCAAAAATAAAAGGCGCTTAAATAAGTAAAAATTTAGTTAACTCTTTTGTAAAAAACTTTCTAATTTTATTTATAATATTTGTTCTTTATTTTGTTTATTTTGTATTAAGATTTTTAAGGTTTTTGTTTAAAAATAGTAAAGTGTTCCTCCACCATTTTTTTGTAGAGAACCGCCATCAGCTCAATTGTGTTCGGTTTGGGAGTTTGTACAGTGGATCTAAAGTGTAAGAATATTCAGCAAATCCTTTATCTTCAACAATGCAAATAATAATTATAATTATGTATATTCAAACTAGACTCCCTAAATAGGATAAATCGCCTTTACCATACATGCAACCCTGTCATTCTGATCAAGCTTCAAAGTCAGTTGATTAGTCAGCTGATGCCTGAGTTATCAACCCGATTTAGTAGGACTGATTTACTTTTGCAATTATATAATTAATACACGACTTTGTTTCAAGAGTATTGACAACAGAATGAATTCTTTATTCGTTGAGTCTTTTTTATTCCAAAACCAAATTATCAAACACTAGTGACTTTGTCTTTGTTTCCCCGAACGGGTCGTAAGGGTTTTACATGCTTGTGACTGGGGGGTAACTCCTGCGACAAAATTGGCGGGAAATTTTTATTCACTTTGAGCGCTTGGCAAATTTACACAAAAGAAAAACAAGATACTGTAAAAAATGGATTTTGGAGGCCAAAGTATGTAGAATGGATAATTTTATATATGCGTACTGTTTTGTATTGTCCAAAAAGATAGAAAACTTCGTCTTCTGTGGAGTAAAAACTAACCTTCTGCGTGTTTCTGCGATATGTAATGTATGTGAAAACAAAGTAGAGAGTATGTATAAAAAGTTAGTAATAATCTTGTTTGCGGCTTTTTGCGGTTTTGGCGGTATTTTGAACTTGTAGATCACATTGAGTTCTGTCATTCAACGCTGCTGGACGTATGGATCGACAGCGGCCGCAACTCTGCCGTTCTTGCAAACTGGATATTTGGCCAATTGACGGAATGTTCGCTAACCAATGAAAGCATTAGTGAAATTAAAAAGAAAGTTAAAAGCTTTGAAATATACATTACTTCGAATTTACAAAAGTGCAGCAGAAATATGCGAACATTCCGAATAAAACATTCACAGTGGCTATCAATGAGCTTTAAAATTGGATTGGACAATAAAGAAGATACGGACAGTCTTCAGTTGGGTAGACCAAAGCTAAATTATGATGAAGCTGGGCCCCGTCTTAAAAGAAAACTAGCTGCCGATGTTGCAATGAACAATAAGAACGACAGCAAACTTTTGATTCATGCTGCTACAATAATAGCCAGAAAATCAAATGAAAGTGACACTGCATTTGTGCTTAAAAATTTTAGCAATTCTGAATGTAATGCTACTGAAGCTGAAAGAAAATTCGGTATTGCAGAACCAATACCTTTAACAATAAATGAAGCTTTGGAATTCTTGCTGGAAAACACGATAAGCAAACGATTATACAATGAAATTCGTCAAATAAGCAAACTATGGCAAAAGTTACCTTGCAAGATTTGTTAAATCACACTGCTAGCCGCATCGTATTGATACAGCAGGAGTTATTTGATAACTTAGAAATCGTTTCAAGTTTAAAATGAATTGCGAGTTACGGGTACGATGAATCAACTGGACAAAGTATGTACAAAATAATATTTGAAACGAACGAGCCTGATACTGTTGATCAATCTTAATTTGTTACTACCGTGATACCTCCGAAGCAGGAACAATTTTTGAGAATAATAGAACTCCACAGTCTGTAAGATTTTGCCGACCCCTCAAAATGGAATTCGCAAAGGAAACAAGAGATCATGTTCTTGCAGAAAAAAACGATTTTACACTCAAATAAAACACTTGACTCCTTGTGTAGTACCAATATCAAATGAAAGGAAGATCATTGTCTTATACGACCTTTATATGACTTTAATAGATGGGAAAGTTTTAAACGTTTTAACGGGCGGCAAAAAAAAAAAACTGTTTGCATCGTTACAGACAATGCCAGTGCAATGCTAAAAGCGTGCGAATCATTAAATATACCGAATCTTGCATGCTTTGCTCATACCTTAAATTTGGTTGTCCAAGATGAACTCAAATTGGATAAAGGCGAAGCATTTAAGGCTTTATTTATAAAATGTAAGGTGATAGTGAAACTTTTAAGAAAAGTTCCATAGTAAATGAAAAATTAAAAATGTCTTTAAGTACTTTCTTAGATCACCGTGCCAACGATAAACGTGGAAATGCGCGCTATAATGCCATAACCGTCAAGCGGCCGTATATGGAGAGAGCTCTAGTTCCTCAAGATATAGATCCCCTATTGTGGATTAAGGTGAAATTAAATAACTAAACATCGATATATTATAACATTAAATTTTATTACAGGTTAACCAGATGGACTTTCCATGTATGAATACGTTAATTTCAAGATATTTGTGCATCCCCGCAACATCTGTCGAGTCCGAAAGGGCGTTTAGCAAGGCGGGACAAATTTTTTCTGACAGAAGAACGCGACTTAAGGAAGAGAACATAAACGTTCTTTAATTTTTAAATCAAAATCTTTGGATTAAGTAATTTTCTTAAATGAAACAAATTTAATATGTATATAAGTGCATGAAAATATGTATGAAAACCTAAAAGGGATTTCAAAGCAAATTGTTTTGTTATTAACAAAAAATTGATAAAACAATCTAACACAATATTAGATTTTAGTTTAACATCAAATTAAACAACTGTTGCACTGTTTTGTTTTTTGACTATCGATCCACTATCGATCGTCACTATCGATGGTTTCGAAAAAACTATCATCCACTATCGATGGCGTCCACTATCGATATTTCGCCACCTCTAACTGGCATAGGTATCGTATTTTGAATACCTCCTTATTGTTCACTTGTGGCTTAAGGTTGGCAAAGAAAATCGACATTGGCTTTTTTTTGTTTTGCTCTTAGCGTTGATAATATTTCACACAGCATGTCCAGCAGCATTGAGTTCGTCAGCTATATCAGCACAAGGAGTTGAATGGTGTATTATTTTGATGACAATGCTGTATGCCCTTTCTCCTTTGGTTGGTATGTTCGATAAAACATGTTGCGTTCATCGAGGAATTTTTGAAAACTTCTGTAAGTCGCTATACCGTTGGCCATAATACGTACTTTGCCGTCACGATCTGCCTTATACGTGAAGCTACCATCTCCGGCAACCGCTTTTAGGTCGTCGGTCATTGCTTTTATACCTAATACCTAGGGAAGAATTATTGGAGGGAGCTTCTTTGGTTCCGCTTGTAAGGTTATTGTTATCCAGGTTTGCAAGCAATTAAAACCGGTTGGCGCCACTGGAAGTCCCGGAAGTTCCCCACCTTTAATCAGTGCCTTGCTGGCTGTGACTTTCTTTCTGCGAGTAACCCCCGTTTTCTTAAGCTTGCCTTCTTCAGTGGAAGAAGAGTCAGTTTTTGACATGTCAGAGTCACTTGACGATTCTTCAGATGATTTCACTGCTCTTTGATTTTTGGTCCTCACCTTTTTCCTATCGGACTTGGGAGAAGAGTCTCCTTTACGCTTGGCAGGTTCTTTCACAGCAATTTTTGCTGCTTGTCAAGTGGGTCTTTTTAAATTCTTAGTATCAAGCTGGCCCGGGGCGCTGTTGCCAGCTAGGGGGGAGCAGGCTCCGTTACTTGTTTGCAGCAGTACTCAGTAGAAGTCAGCGAGATGACTATATAAGCTTAACCAATCAGGTTAAGCTAATCACGTGGCGTGATTTCACCGGCCAATCAGAACGAAGAGAGTAGGAGGAACTTCGTTATTCAGCATAATATTAAGGCACGTCTGCTCATAACGAGAGTAGGATCGCGACTGGCAAACAAATATGAAGTTTTATTCAAAAAATTTGTAGTTATTATGAGAAATATATACAAATTCTCATTTTCATTAATTTTTGCAGCTTTTTTGCATTTTTCTCGTTTCTTTCAGTGCAAGACAACTACATTCCTATTTTTCTGAACACAGCTGTACATTATGAAAAGAATAATACAATTAATTAATATATACAATATAAATCCACAAAAAACCAACTCCAAATCAAAAATCAAAAAAAGGCAAAGAAGCTACATAATTACACAATCGCTGTAAAACATAAAAAATTCCATATCTTAAAAATACAAATACGTAATAAATCTACATAAATTCTACTCTAAATGATCAGAGAAACTAATCTACACAAATGATAATTAAAGAAACTAACTACACAAATGCTGTAAAATATCTTCTGGGCCATCAAACAGTGTTCTATTGTGTGTCTGTCTCACGCCCTCATTTCTCAAGTGCTGGAAAAAAATATTTAAACAAACATTTTTGATAAATACAATTACATTATATATACTAAAAAAAATCTACAATTATAAAAATTTAGTACATATACACTAAACAACACAAATACTAAACTATACAAAATATAACAAATTTACTATTAAAAAAAAATAGAAATGCATAATATACATTAGCTGTATTCTTAGTTGTTTGGGGGAAAAAAATTTAAATATTTTTTTAAGTGCCGGGTTTTTTTTTCCTTTTAGTCTAAACAAAATCTCACAAAAATTTGGGGCCGATCGGATAATGTTTGATGGGCGCGGAACTCACCTAAAGTTTTCAGTGTGATGCTCTCATATAAGCATACTTAGCACTATACAAATATCATAAAAGTGAGCGAGATGGCATGTGTTTCGCGCCATTTACAATTAGTGCTGCAAGTGATCTTTTTTACTAAATCTTTAAAAATAACAGCTGCTCAAAAGTTCGGTTCTTCTGGAAAGTTCTAATCGTACTAATACTTATAAAAAAGTAAAGTACACACGTAAAAATCACATATGCAAGGGCACATGCTTTGAGCATCTGTTTTTTTTTTATATGACATTTGTTACTGAGTGCAAATTTTGCATTTAAAGTGGTATCGTGTGAGAAAACAATTATTGGAAATGGAAATAGTGTCAAGTGCATCAAATGTTTTAACGCGTCAAGCCGCAGAAAGATTAAGAAAAGTGGATTTGATTGGATTTCCTACGCGTCAAATTATTGGCGCAAAACTCCCATCAAACCGTCAGGTGCTACAAGTCTTATTCTACAACATGCGCTTTGTGAAGCTCTCGGCAAAGAAAAGTTCTAGACTAACCATCAATGCAGTGATAGTATTTTGCAACAAGCCCGTATCTTAATAAAGCTGCAGCCAAATTAATGAAATTATATGAAGATTGGAGGGTACATGTCATAACGCCCAGTGTCATAAGGCCCATGGGCGCTAAGACACACATTTTTGCGACATAAAGCCCACGGGCGCAATGACACTTTTAAATGTGACATAAAGCACGCCGGACTTTATTTCACTTTTTTATGGGCGTTATGACACGACTAAAGGGCTTTAAAAAATAAAAAAACAAAGCAATTACATGCGCCCATGGGCGCTAAGACACTGAGCGTTATGACATGTACCCAAGATTGGAATCATATTCAAAAAACAATTCCCGAGAAAAGATCTGAATCTCAGAAAATAAAATGTCCACACATTTGTGGAATGTCTGGACGACTTATTCGACATTGCAAGTGTAGATGCGCTAGAACAAATAAAGATTAAGGAAGATAAACAGTTTCTACAAATGCAACGACAGAAAGGACGTCCTGGTTGTATGGTTGATGCTGATATGACATTATATGCACAGGAAAAAAGGTCTCAAGAGCGACAAGAAAAACAAGCTACCCGGAAAAGAAAACACGAAGATGGAACATCAGCCCAAACAGGTAAAATAATTATTTAAGTAATAAAATCCAGGTTTCAACATATTCATTGCCTAATATTGTTCAAACATTCCTCAATTCATGGATAGCAGTGATGACAATGATATCAGTCAGCCAATTGCTATACCCGTTATGGATAAACAAAAGATAAGTTTAGAATCAAAATCGGATGCAAAACGAGGTTGCAAAAGCTTTATAACATCTCGATTAGTCGCAGCTCTAGACAATGCCAAAGTATCTGATGGAATGGCAGTACATATGCTAATAGCAGCCGCTGAAGCATTAGGACATCGTGCAGAGGAACTTGTCATCAATCGTTCAACTATTCACCGGATTCGTCAGGCAAATCGTATAAAACAATCTACAGAAATTTGTGCTGAATTTAACGGCAAAGTAATAGAGTGGCTTACAAATTTTTTCGGTCATTTTAAACCAATAATCTTATCATAACTTACAGATGGATAAAACTGGTGACCTGGTAGTACATTTTGACGGAAAGTTCATGACAGATTTAGTCGGTTCTAGTAAGGTTGAAAGCATAGCAGTTCTAGTTAGCTACAATGGTACTTCAAAGTTCCTAGGTGCACCAAAAGTAAAGTCTTCAACTGGCAAAAATGTTGCTGAGGCAGTTTTTGACAGGCTAGTTAAATGGAATGGAGTTGCGGGCTATGTTATTTAAAAATCAAGGCTGACTAATTGTAGCACAGATCGTTGCACATTCACCTGCGTGGATGAGGTATCACATGGCGGTCTTATAAAACCGTCTGTGGAGTTTAAAAATAGTATAACACAGCTTGAGGCAATATTTTTAAATTATATAAAAGAAAATTTTTATTTAACACAAAATGTTAAAGAAAAATTAATATTGGCTGCACAAAATGTGCTCGTAGACCAATTAGTAAAGGCTTTTTATTTTATGATCAGAATTTATATGAGAGTTAAGAATTTAAACAAAAAAATTAGTATACAGCAAAAAAAACAACGCTTAGTAGGCAATTCAAAATTTTTAAAAATAAAACTATGAAAAAATATTTCATCCATTTGTTTTTTTGTATTTTTGGCCATTTTAAACCCCAAGGGCCAGCGGAGGGTTAATCAACACACTGTACAACCATTTCATTCGCACTCACTATACAAAGTGCCTCTCACTCACACTTATTGCACGCATACCTAAGACAGTTCTGCTGCCGACGAGACAACCTTTTGTTATTGTATCCATGATACAATAAAAATTGCAGTAAAAACAAACACAAAAAAGATAGTTTACACTTTATTGATAGGATAATGGATAAATTTGGATATCTCGGTATTCTGAAGAACAACGTCAAGCAAAGTGCGGAGAAATTGGGTATTTTAAGGGACTTTGCCTTTTACCAAGACAATGACCCAAAGCACATTTCAGGCGTAGCAAAGCTTTGCTTGATCCATAACTGCCCCCAACTGAATCAAACGCTTGCACAAAGCCCAGACCTTAATGTTATTGAGCGACTTTGGGAAGAATTGGCAAGAAGAGTCCAAGTACAAGACCAAGTACAATACGTAGGATCAGTTAAGAGAGGCACTGCAAGCAGAGTGGAACTCCATACCACCTGAACCACCTACCAAAACGCTTGGAGTCTGTTATATAAACAAAAGGTTACGGAACAAAGTATTAGTCTGTTCTTTTTTTGATTCCTTTAATTTAAAATTTGTCAGTGTCCGATTATGCGTTGAGCGCTAGAAAGCGACTTTTTTTTTTTGTTTTTTTCGTTTTGAATACAGTTACCGAATGAAATATTGTGGTTTTTTTCTTTCACTAGAATTATAAGACCTCTAACTGAAAATAAAACCAAATATTCAAATGTGTACGTCTTTAGTTTTTGAAAAAATTTCACAATAAAACTGAGAAATCTTTTGTCCGATTATGCGATGGAGCCACTGTACATATATTTCTTTTTGTACATATGTATGTATGTATATGTAAACATAATGAAACTGTTTTGTAGGGACGCAGTGATAAATCATTTAACGTCCTTAGAAATAAAGAGTCTGAGGCAAGAGATTCGTGCTTTGGAGGATGAAGTACAGAGCTTACGTAAGCTTCTAGAGGACGTAGGCCAGTTAGAGAAATCTTTAAGTACCATCTTCACTTAGACCCAAATAAAAATTTTAAGGAGTGGTGGAAAGAGGTCAGAATTCAATTCAAATGACATATCATGGGCTATGTGCCTTCATACCGCAAGCCCTAGGGCATATAACCATCTGTACAAAAAAGGATTTCCATTACCTTGTCGGGCAACATTATAAAAGTGGTTGTCAAACACGGAAATACAGACTGGTTGCCTGGATGTGGCATCGATCTTATGGACAATATGGACATGGATACGGCAGATAAGCTTTACATATTGGCATACGACGAAATGAAGGTTGGTGGTACATTCGAGTACAACAGTTAGGCGAACGTTGTATACGAGCTAAGCGAATACGTGCAACTTGCGATGGTTCGTGGATTGAAGGCTAGTTTGGCAGCCGAGTAGACTATCTTACAGACAAGCACTTATTTTGACAAATAAAAAATTTGACTTGATATTTGAAAAGGGCATACATTGGGTACATCAAAACAAAATTAAAAAAATTTTATGTGCAACCCTGCATTTTTGGCAGTCCTTCAAAGTCAGATGTTTGATCAGCTGTTTTTTTTTGTCAAAATTGACAAAAATGATCACTTAATTTTGAGCTTTTGCTGCACCTTCTCTCCAATTTTTTTGGCGACAAAATGGAAAATAAAGGTCAAGGTATGAAAAATGTATTATTTATAAATGTTTTAAAAAAAAAATATGCTATCAATGTTGTAGTTGTTGAACTGAGTTTGTAATCTCTTATTTTAGAATAAATGTAGTGGAAGTAAAAAAATAATTTCTGCCAATTTGTGCCAAAAAGTAATTATGCAAATGTTTACTCTTAGGTTCAACCTTGAACGTGTGATTAACTGTTTTTGCCCATTCTCTCGATATTTTGCATTTTAAGCCAATTTTAAGGTTAGCCATGCTGCACTTCTTGAAGTATGGATTGAAAAAAAGCGAAATGAAAAGCAGTTATTGACTAGATTATTGGCCAATTACGACGAAATAATGTAACAATTGAAATGAAAGCTGAAATATCAAGGAAAATAAGGAATTTTTTACCTATATGTAACGAAATGTTTACAAAAATGCCATCGTACAATTGGTACTTTTAAAAATAAGCATTCAAGTTGGCTTGCCAAAATTATGAGCGTCGACCAAGACCAAGACTTATCCAACCGAATGGGACGACCACGACTGCCGTTTAATGATGCAGGATCACGGCTGAAAAGAAAAAGGGCGGTAGAACTTGCCGATAAGGAAGGAAATAATGCAAACCTTCTTGTGCATGCAGCTTTAATGTCAGCTAAAAAAGCCAGAGAAAGAGAGCAATACTGCTTCTGTATTAAAAAATATTGTCTCTTCTTTAAATGGATTAAGTGAGATTAAGCAAAAATTGTCAGTTTCGGAGCCAGTACCAGTCACACCAATTCAAGCTCTTGCGTTTTTGATTGACAACTCCATAACCAAAGTACAATACAACAACATGAGAGCTTTTAACAAAATCCAATTTTCCAACATTTATCCATCCTATAACAAGGTAAGGGAAGCTAAGTTGGAGTGTAGGCCCATGGGAGTGAATGTTACGGAAACCAGAGCCCAAGTATCTCTCCAAAATTTGCTAAATCACACGGCTAGTCGAATTATCCTTATGCAAGAGGAGGTATTTCAGAAATATAGAAATATAAAAGATATCAAACTCATTGCGAGTTATGGATTTTGTTCTACGGGGCAAAGTACGTATAAGCAGCGATTTCTTGGTGAAAAAAACGATGCCAATGACGATTGTTTATTTGTTACGAGTGTTATTCCACTAAAGTTAACGGACGATTTTGGGACGCCTCTATGGATAAATCTAACTCCGCAATCCGTAAGATTTTGCAGAACCTTAAAGCTTGAGTTTGCTAAAGAGAGCAAAGCTCTTATTCTTGCAGAGCAGGCTGATTTAAAATCATAAATACAAAACCTAACAGCTTTCAGTTACAATTTCTCAATTGATCGGAAACTTACAGTCACTTTTGATTTTTTGTGTTAAATGTGCTAACGGGAACCAAATCTAATCAAGTATGTCTTATTTGTGGAGCAAGTCCAAAGGATTTCATGGCAACCAGTAAATTCTCAAGCTATGCGTCTAAATCTGAAAATCTTCAACACGGCATCAGTCCCTTACATGAATGGATAAGATTTTTTGAATTCATACTTCACATCTCATATAAATTACACCTTCAAAAGTGGCAAGTAAGGGATAAAAAAGAAATAGATGAAATGATGTCTCGTAAAAAAGAAATACAAAAATTATTTTGGAGAGAATTAGGCTTACACGTGGATCAACCAAGAGCAAATGGAAGTCGAAATACAAATGACGGCAATACCGCAAGAAGAGCATTCAAAAACACAAGGCAACTTTCATTAATATTGGGATTAGACTATAATATTCTACATGAACATTTAGAAGCACCAAATGTTAATACCAATAACAAAGAAAATTTCTCAAGCAGCGCTGATAGCGACTTGGATACGGGTCACGAAAACAGTGACATTTCCCTGGATATGCAGGTCGAATACTCAGATTAATGTTCATGTTTTTCATCTAACTTAATGGTACATTATACTATTTTGTGTGTTTATACTTGAATATAATAAGAAATTGTCCATTCTAAAATGCGCAGTAATTGGTTATTGGGGCATTTTCAGCTTTACGTCTGAAGATTTGATTCGTTGCTTGAAAAAAAATAAACTGTGTAGACATCCTTTAATTATTTTATACATGCTGTTTACTAAAAAAGGCTTAAAAATTTTTAAAAATAAAGCCTTAAAGTATGCAAATGGGGTAATTTTTACAATTTTGGGCGGATAGCGGTAAAAACGTGGTATATTCAAAAAAAAAAATTCAAAATTCTAATTTGATCTGACTTACAGTGTGCCACTAAACTCACTGTACTCTTGTTATATTTCCACAAATCACCAGGTTACTTGGCCAAATTTTTGTTAAATATAAAAAACTTTGAAGTAGGCAAACAAAGCAATAATTTTTCGTTTAAGCTGCAAAAGAAAATTAGTTATTTTTAATTTAAGTTTGATAATATTGCAACCAATGTAAACATACTCAAATATTCGCCTCAACAAAAGTCTACGTACTCTTAATTTCTTGAACTGTCCGGCGCCAGACTTCTTCTTAAAAATAACGGGGATTTTCGAAACATGTGTGCAGAAATATGTAAGTAAATTCATTATAGTTGGCGTGTTTTGCTTGAGCTGGACAAAATTTTCGATTTTAGATAGAAAGAATGCCTCGATAGAGTTATCACTTGATGATCGTGGAAGAATCCTGGAACTCCACACAAAGCAGGAGAAATCGTATGCAGAGATAGCTAAGATAATGGGTAGAAGCAAATCCACTATTCAAACTGTCATTGGGCGATTCAAATACGAGGGGCGCATTAAAAATAACAAAAGATCCAGCCGGCCACCTGCACTTTCTGATCGTGACAAGCGCACAATTAAGCATTTGGTGGACAAATGTCCCTTTTTGTAGCGCAGTGAAGATTGCCTCAGAGTTAAGTCGCAACATTGACAAGGAGGTGCACCCGGAAACAGTCCGTAGAGCGATCAAAACGTACAATTTCAGGTCCTACACTCCTCGCAAGAAGCCACTCGTAAATTTAATAAATATATTCAATGTATATTCAATGTCGATGATTTTTTATTTAGTGGTATACATTCATATTGCGCCAACCAAACCGAATTTTTTTCCATCACTTTCGATTTAGTTGTGTTGCTTTTGTTCCACATTTCTCCGTTTTTTTTTAATATATAGTCCAGTTTTTTCTTCACTTAATTTTCCATGTTTTCGTAACCTTCCAATTCAAATTTATGGTTTAGGTTATTAAAAACTTTTGTTTCTTTATCAGCAAGGAAAGCCCTTTCTAAACACCACATATCAAAAACATACATACATACATATATTCGCGAAAGTTGACATTGATATGATGTGCCTGTATACACATAAGTACGAATAAAACAAATTGATAAAATAAATACAACTATAATATTAAATAGAAGTACAACAAATATGACGGTCAAAACACAAACATTCAAAACACACAACCAAAACAAAGTATACATACATAGCAAGAACTTATGCAAACGTTGGAATAAGAGAGACAACACAAAACATAGAGAGGGGCAAAAAGTGGCAGCTGAAATTAAAACTAAAGATTGGGAAAATATTAACTAATACTAAGAAACGTGTTTCACTTGAGGGCGAGACGCGGATCACAACTTTTTCTTTCACTGAAATTAGTAGATATAGAAAAATACACTTTTTAACAGGTCACTGGTAAAAACATTAATTTTAAAACAAAAGGTTAACTATTTATACACAAAAATCCCTTGATTATATAGTATTCACCTTGTTTTTCAATATTTATTATAATTTACGCGATGAAAAACCAATTAAATATTTAAATTTTAATCTTATTGGCGCTTAAAATTTAAGCTTCGTCCACTGCAGAATGCGCTCGTTGTTGTCATCTCTCTTCTATCGCTATTCGCTCCAAATACGAATGGGATAGAGGAAAAAAGAATTTACTGTTTCTTTTATTGTTCTTTTGATAAACAGTTGACATTAGAGATGGGCATGGACTCAAATTTTTCGGTCCAGCCCAACACGGTCCAAAATTGAAAATTCCAAACACGCACTCACACGCACGCTCCAAAATTTTGAAAACACGGCCCAACACGACCCAACACGAAATTTTTTACTTGATTTTTGTTTTTACTTTTTTTTATATTTTATTAAATTTCCATGTTTTTGCGTTCATTTTTCAATAAGTCTAACAATCATATATTATAATTTACAAGTTTTTGTACAAAAATAATAGTTTGTCAAGGTTGGAGCTCGAAAGTCGAGTACGTCGCTCATTTAAAATTTGCCCAGAGGTTGAAAACACCCTTTCGCTCGTAGCTGAGCTAGCTGGAATACTTAATACTCTTCGGTCTAGTACCCGTAGCCCTTTATTACTCGAGTTTTTCCAGAAACTTAATACATCCACAGTGGACGGTGATTCAGTGGCATTGTAGTTTTCTAATTCTTGTTCGACTACGGGTTTTTCTAACGAATTTGTTTGTTGACTGTCTAAAAATTCAGCAAATAAATGAGTAGGTGGTGTACTCCTTTTAGGGGGCGATTCTACAGAACTATTAACGGATTCCATACAGTCTACCAGCATAGCTCTAACAGTGGCCAGCACCTGCTCTTTTTGATCTGGATTTAAGAGGCTAATATGTTTAAACGGAGGGTATACAAAAAGTCCTACGCAATGCACAATTGATGGCTAAAAACGTTTTTCTAACGAATTTAAAGTGTTATGTTTTATTTCTGTCAGAACATCAGAATCCATTATTGAATATTGACAGTGTTTTTTAAGTTTTTCATACCAAAGTACATAGATATGTATAGTTGGCTGTTTATCAGCACTTAACTGCTCTGAGCACTCTTTAAATGGATTTAAAAATGCCAAAAGTAAGCCAATCAAATGAAAGTCAATTTCGGACACTCTTTTAAGGTCATTCTTTTGAAGGAGTAAGTTCTGTACTTCTTGTTGCATCTCGAAAATGCTGTTAAGCATAATATATTTTGAGTTCCAACGTGTCCTTATATCTTGCTTCAACGTTTCAGACAACTTATTATTTAGCTCAGAATGTTTAAAATATTTTACTAATTTTTTACAACTCTCCAGGAGTGTTAGAACACCATGAACTGGATTTTTTTTTAAAACGTCATCCATTACCAAATTTAGGTTGTGACGTGCACAAGACATACGTTTATATGAGCTGAAAGCGGAAACAACATTGGCCCCATTGTCTGTGACTATGAATGAGCTTCCTAGCTTTAAGTTGTACTCTTTCAGAATTAAAGTAACTTGAGAAAGAATATTAACTCCCGTTTTTTTTTTTCATGTTCAAATTCCTTAATACCAAGAATAGCTACCTTAAGCTCAAATTCTTCTGTAATATAGTGTGCGCTGACCGAAATATAACTTTTCTGCGTGTGTGAATCCGTCCACATATCAGTTGTGTATGAAAGTTCTTCATTTTCCAGGGACTCCAACAGCTTAGTTTTTGTTTCTATATATTGCTGCTCTAAAACGTCCCTTGTGAGTGTTCTCCTGGATACAATCAGGTCTTCCACGTCTTGTTTACCAAATTCTGCGCCCGTATTAATTAGCTGTTGTGCAAATTCGCGAAAACCATTGCCTTTAAATATAAATATATTTTAGAAACACTATTTAAATACGCACACGTTATTTTGGCTAAGATCTACAGTTTTGTAAGATTTTACATATCACACATTAATAATTAATTGTGACAACTCTCACAATACCATCGAACGCAGCCCTAACGCATAAGGTGTCTCTTACCTTCTGTAACATTTAAAGGTAGCAGATCTTTTGCCACAAATGCCAATTGTTTCTTTGCCAAATTCGATAAAACTTGCTTTGGTATATGTTTTTTGGCATAGTTATGCATTGTTGTTTGCTCTGGTGGCTGCACCATAGAGCATTTATGCCGAATTAAGGCGCCAGTTCCGTTTATCGCCAAATACGCAAACACCATTAAGCACTTTGAACAGCAAACAAAGTCAATCCGGACTCCATCCTTCTCAATGATGCGAAATGTTTCCCACACACTGCTTCTCGCATTTTCAGGCTTTAAAAGCCTAAATCGAGCGTCTTTTTTTTTTAATTGCTTCTTAAATTCTTAGTTTTTCCATTCTTTGCAAGCGTGGTGCTGCGGCGCGCAAATTACATTAAAGTGTGACCGACCGATTTCAAGCTTAAAATATTGAGTCAGCATTGGGATTTTTGGTATTTTTGGTAATTTTTGTCAATTTAAATAAAAAAAAAATGTTCGTGTTTTTTCGTGTTCACGTTGCTCTGAACGAACACGCACGCCCATGGACAAAATTCACCTTTTGAACACGCGCACGCGGGCGCCCATCGTGTCACGACGTGACACGATAAAACTAGCTAACATGCCCAACTCTAGTTGACATACATACAGTTCAATACAGTGGTGAAATTCAACATTTTTTTTTTATTTTTGGCCTATGAAATCGTCCACCGTGCAGAGCAGGGAAACTATCGATAGTAACACCATTCGATATTTGCGATGTTTTCAGAATAAAAATTCGATACTATCACCTTTATTAATAGGTTTCAACAAAATTTGGAAAAAATTGACAAAAACTTTAAATCATTAGCATTTTTATCAATAAAATAAGTTCGTTTTTTTTATATGTAATGGTTACGGGAGCCAAAAGAAAATCAAATAAAGTTCAAAATAAAAATAAAAGAAATTAAATACAATGGGTATTATTTTTCAAAAAATGAATACGATTTTGCTTAACCTATTAATAACAAAAATTATATTTTTCAGCCTTTTTAGTTTATAAATTTAAATACAACGTATCTGAATTAACAAACAAAACATTTGATTTTGTTCGAATTTCAATTAAATTAACCTATCTCAAGCTTCAGACTTTCAAACTGATAAAGATCAACTCTTCAACCAAAAAAAAAAAAAAAGAAAACAAAGAAAAACAATTAACATAAATTTTACTCTATCGAAGTGTTTCTTTTTAAGAACAGCAGCGTATCGACTTTACTAGCTATAAGCAAAGCCCTTCGTTTGTTAATTATTAGAGCAGCCTTGATTAACATCCGCTCAGACTCCGTTGAAGTAGCAGAAACGCATAAATATTTTGAAATAAGATTTAATAAAACTTTATGTAAATTTATTTAATGTTAAATATAAATTCGTTTAGTTACCCTCCGAAATTTTAAAGGATCCACATTCTCTTCTGCGTGCTTCATATTAAATTGCGTCTACCCTTTTTGTCCTCGAAAGTCTTCTAAATTTTTCGAAACGAATTGGTGTTGGAGGCACTACTGGATGGAGTGCGAAAACTTTTGTGAATATTTTTAAAATAGTCAATTCGCTTTCCAAAGGTTTTTCGGAAAACGCAGCGTACGCTAAAGAACGGAAGTCTGGTTTTTTAAATCTTGGGTCTAGTAAAGTGGCAATTCGCGAAAAAGAACGCTTTTCATATCTAGACAGCCTCGTTGTAATATTTTCCATCAAAAATGCACAGCCTTTTAGACCCTCACTAGTCTTAAGACTTAACTTAGTGGACTCTAAACTGTGCAAAAGACCACAAGTAATCGGTATACATAAAGATACTTGTTTAGGAATAAACATGGTAATTTCTAAGGCTGCGATGTGTATAAATAAATATACCTTAAATACAGAACACATCGTCCGTAGAAATACATAAATGTAAACACTTGTAACAAAAATATCCTATGCACCACACATCAAGGTACATAAATATAGTCAATAACCAAACATAAACCGACCAACGGATGTCAGGTTCAAAATAATTTCAACCCCCGATTGCTATAACACGACCTTTTACCGATTGGGTCAAGCATTAGAATAAGATCCCCCGACCCTAAGAATGTCACCCATAGAGTTTAAGAATCACTATATAAGCAGAAGAATTTTGTAAATAAAATCAGTTCAATATTTGAATTCACTAAATAAAGATTGGGTTTTTATTTCCTCTCCCCGGAATCCCTGTTGTTACATATGTATGTATTAGATAATATTGGCTCGTAGCCGTTTTAAACGGAGACAGGACAGGTCTGACAGAATATCCAATTCGTCTGCAGTAAACGGTGATGGTGCCTTTGATGTACTTAAGCAAAATTTGCTCCCTCGTGCGTTTTTAGAATTTGCTCTATCATGTAAAAAGCACTGTTCCATCGAGTAGGAATTTTCTGTTTAAGACTGTATTTGGTTTCTCCATCTTGGCAGTCTTTCAGCTTTTTGTGCGCTGTGGAACTGGATTTAAAACACTTAACTGTACTCGTAATCTAGTTCACTTTCGTTTGTCACTCAAACCTAAAAAACACACTTTAAACCCACTTTTCGAGAAAATCGTGAATTTGTAAAAATTTACTAATCTGGCGCACTTAAGATCGATACCGACACAATCTTAACTTTTCCTTGCTCTAACATTGCCAATATTGCGATGATGACAAAAAGCAATTTATCAGTTTATACTCGTAAACTTTGTTAATATATCAGCCAAGCAATTTAACTTAAGACAGTCCTGCACAAATAAATTTATCGAGTGAGCAAAGCAGGAAACATTTTTTTCTTTAAGCAGTTCGCATACTTTTAACATTACACTTGCATTATTTGTTACAATTGCAACGATTTTCAAAGAAATTTCCCATTTGTCAAAAACAGCTTGAAGTGTTTTTTTTATGTTTTCTGCTGTGTGATTTGTCTCACTAATTAACCTATGTATATGTTGACAAAACTGCAGTTTGCAGCTTGAATTCTTTTTTAACAAATGTGCAAATCACATAAATGTAAACACGTGTAACAAAAATATTCTATGCACCACACATTTTTTTCAGTTTTTTGAATTTAAATTATTTTCTTATTTATTAAGTTTTTTGATCAAAATAAATTTGTAGATTGCTAAGCAAAGCATAATCTATTGATTTTACTGTTTTTTGGGCTTTGCAGGTATTTTAAATTTGATTATAAAAAATCTGCACCCCACATTTTGGATCCCAGCTTCCTTGAACCGGAATATAGGACAAATGTCAGATAATGCTCCATATATTGAGCTACTTTTTGAGAAAATGCCTTTTCAGTTAACCAACCTATGGTTCTGCCCCATACAAAAACATTTTTGTATTATCAAATATTTTAAATATTATCAAACATATATAAAAAGGGAAGACACATATTTTAACAATACACTCGTGTATTACAAAAACATCACATTAAACAACTTGAAAATTAGCTAAATTAAGATTTATTAAAATACCAAAGACATATATGGCACAGACTCTCACCTTACAGTGCGTTCGTCCTTCCATTTTTGTTCTCTTTTTTGGTGCGAAGGAAATTGTTATCTCCTTGGCCAGGTTTTGTTAGAGTGACTTAAATCAGTGAATTTAATGGCTTTAATGAACTTTTCGAAATTACAGCCCACAAAACTTTTTAAAGTAGTATTTGTTGAATAAAAACGACTGTAACTGAGAAGTACTAACCAATGTAGCGTGCTGTGCTACCATTTTACTTGCATACGCAATGACGGAAGGTGCCCACTACGCACTTGACCGTTGAATCAATCCGATTGGTCGATAAATGAGGCGCTGCTTTGATTGGTTGTGCTCCAAACGAACAACTTGAAAGCATACGGCAAGGTTACGCACAAATGAGCAGTGGCGCTAGTGGGTCACTTAAGTGGCAACGCTGCTCGCAAGTGAGCGACGATGACAGTAAGCGGCGAAAATAATATTACCGCTCACAGTTGAGCAGATAATCGAAGCCAGTGCTGCCAGAATCTTCCAAGCTAAAATTGCTAGATTTTTGAAAAAAAAATTGCTGAAAGTTTCTAAAAATTTTCTGAAATTTGCTAAGCCATTAAAATCTTAATTTTCAACAAGTGTACAAAATAAGGTTCTCCTGGTCCAGTTGCGGGTGAAGATTATGTTAAGAGGCGACTGTACCTCTCATTGCTGGCCTCGTGCTCAGACAATAAAAGGAATCAGTTAAAGGCCAAGTGTCGGTGTGAACATTTATTTAAGCGACTTATCGCCAGAGCGCTGTACTCCAAAATAACCTCTTAATATTTAGAATATTCTACTTAAGCTAAGCCCAAACTCGCATCACGCCACCATGCCATGGTCGGCCAGCCGACCCAGCAAATCCAACAGCAAATCTAACGGAAACTCCCGAAGAAAGCAAAAGTGTCCGATCACCGTTGCTGACCATTGCAGCTATAGCGCGCTGATACAACTGTAAAGTTGCAATCGCGAGGGCTGATTATAAACTAAACATAACCATTCCCCAAGTTCTGCATAGCAGGCCTTAGCCATTGGCTCCGCCTCTCGCGACGTTGGTGCTGGCTCAGCACATTACGCATCGGCTTAGCATCGCGTTACGTTGGGGACCCTCATAATGAACGTTTTGTTAGCAAGGGCTATTCCGATATTTTGCTGGTGCAACAACGCTGACCTTGCAACTAGTGCAATGAGAAAGGGTGCACTTGTCGATACCCTCTACTTTTGGACATTGTCTTGGGGCTATGCCTGGTCTTGTGTTAACTGGCCCCCCTTTAAGTTGAGGGCCGTCCTCGGTCTTCTTGAAACTGCCCACGGCCAACCGAAGAATTCCCGGCTCCTTATTGCGGCGCAACCAGCCCAGGCAGATCAGCACTCCGCTAAACAACAGCGCTCCCACCCCTGCGGCAAATATGGCCAAAGGTTTTTTATTGATCGTTGTGGCCACTTCGTTGATGTGAGCGGTGTTCTCGTCGTTCAGCCGGCGCAAGTAGGCTAGGCTGAGCACATCGTTGTTAGCGGAGCTGCGGCAACACCCGGAGTACGTTTGGGAATGCCATTTCGGTTGATCATTTTGGTGTCGTTGATCGATGCCACTCTTTCGAATGTGATTAGGAACGTGCCGTTGATCTTTTGCGGGGCGGCCCCATCCACTATTACCTCGGCTGCTCTGTTGTTGACGATGACGAAACCCTCTTCTACCTCATCTATGGGGAAAGGTGGCTTGGGCGTGTCTTACAATGGGCTATGCTCCCCTCATGCAGCTGGTGGGCGCAAGTACCAGCCCCGGCGTCCTTGCAGAAAGTGTGCGAAGTCGTTACTTGGCAGCTATCCATCGGAACTATACGGCCGCTGCAATCCGCGATGATATTGGTGCCCTCTAGATCCAATACAACTCCTCTGTGTTCGACGGGGACTATGGTTATTTTCTTACAACTACTTTTAACTTCAGGATGCTATGCTATGATAAAATGGATAATGCTAGTATTTAATGCAACTTTAATGGTGCCAATTTCAAGGATTTCCCTAACGCTGATGTTAGTGGCTCGACTGTTCAATAATTCATCCACATCGGAGGAATCTAGAATCACGGGGTTAATCAAATTTACCCTTGCCAAGGTTATCGAGATTATGACGTTTTCAATTTCGAGGCCAACGATTCTATTTCTTGCCAACCGTGTTTCATACAAATGCGCTGTATCAACCGCCTCCTTACGGACGTTCTTTATTAATTTATTTACTCGGTCGGTCAGTTCATTTAGTTGGGCCGTGGTTCGATGGTTTATGGCCCTCTGCTGGTTGCTGGCATGGATCAATTCTGCTTCGATTAGCCTTGATTGTTCCATGTCATCATGGTCCGGCGTGCCGGATATTATTTTCAGCGCTGACCCCAAAAAGTTCAAGCTCCTGGCAGTTCTATGGTGGACATTTAACACGGACAGCAGGGTTTCCAGATGACCCCAATCGGACTGCAACAACGTTCGCATGTGCGAAAGTGGGAAGAACTCGGACAACTATTTAGTTTCATCAATGATTTCATAATATTTGGTCACGTAAACGAATGGGATCTTAACTATTTTTTTGCTTATCTAATGTTGTCCTTATGGACACTCCTCCCCCTTATTAAGACCGTCGTCCCGAGGTCCGCTTCAATAGTTTCCTCCGTGTATAGTGGAGTCAGTTTATTTCCTAGTCTTCGATTGTTCTTTACCCACACTTTCTCTCCTACATCGAAAACTCTATTGCGCCTACCAGGGTTAACGTTGTTGATTAACTTGTCCTGCGCATCTTGCACCTTGTGCGTAATTTCTAGGTGTAAGACAGGGTCTAATGGTAACGCGACGTCTACGGGCCTATTTTTTGTTACCGAATGTACTGATCTGTTATATTCCCTTGTGGCGCGTAAAATAAGCTCGACCGTGTCGCTTATTTGATGTTCAATCTTCAGGCATCTGGCTATTTCCAGCAGTGTGCTATGAAAGCGTTCTACCTGCCCATTAGATGTGCTGTGAAGTGGGGGAGCGTTTACTACGTTCACCCCGAAACTGTTCGCTAACAACGATGTAATTGTTTGGGAATTAAAGGCGGCCTCATTGTCACAATAAACCGTTTTTGCTCGTTGGAAGATGTTCGCTATTTGTAACAGGGGTGTTTTAACGTCCTCGATAGTTCGAGATGCGATTGGCTGCACTATTGCGAACTTTGACAACTTGTCAACGCAAGTGAGAAAATATTTTCTGTCGGTTGAAAAGATGTCTATATGTAAAGCTTCGCCCACTTGTGCTGGAATTGGCGTCACACCCAGTTCTTGCCGTATGGGGTGTCGGACGTACTTGGCCCTAGTGCACGTTTTACAATTCGCGACAATTTCATTGGCGAGTTTTGTCATTTTGGGAAAAAAATAGTCTTGTAGAACTTGCCTAACGTTTTCCTGTGCTGCCCTGTGCGCGCGATTATGTTCTGCCGTCATTATTTCCCTTCTCTCATTCGTGTTGAAAATGTCTGTAACGAGATTCTTGCAATGCCAAAACTTCGTTGCCGGAAAATGTCTGACGAGATCGTTCTGAATTGCAGCCAAAGTGTGAAGGTCGCAATGTATTGCGTTAACCACATCAGGATTTATTATTTGCTTTAATTCATGAAGCAACTCAGCTGCGTCAGCGAAACGTAGCTTGTGTCGACGCTTTTCGCCAAATAGGACAAAGGTTTGTTTGGTTGGGGACTCTGCTTCTTCCAGAATCAACTGGTTTCTAAAGCAATTTAGGGGCTTGTCTGTCGTCTCGATCGTGTACGTGAGCGACAGTTCGCTATGGACCGTGGCGGCGTCCGACGGCTCTTCTGCTTCTATTGCATTTACGACTTGCCTGGACAACGCGTCCGCCACATGGTTTTCCTTCCCTGGCTTGTAAAATATGTTAGCATTGTGCTCGTCAATGAACGCTTTCCATCTTTTGATCTTTGCGTTAGGGTTTCTATCTGAAGCTGCAAAGGTCAAAGGCTGGTGGTCGGTGTAAATGTTAATATCCTTAGTGCCATAAAGATATTGCCTTAGTTTTTCTAATGCCCACTTTATTGCTAGGAGTTCTCGTTCGTTTGTGGCGTAATTCTTCTCGGGGTCTTTTAATGCCCTAGAAATCATTGTGATAGGTTTACCACCTTGTGACAGGACCGCGCCGATGCCGTACGCTGACGCGTCGGTTGTCAAGTCGAACGGTTTTTTAAAGTCCGGGTATACTAGCATGACGTCTTCAGAGGCTAGGATTCTTCGTAATTTTTCAAAGGCGGCACGTTGCACAGTGTCGAATTTGACTTGTATCTTCTTTGACATGTGTTTGCGGCACGGTAAGTTTTCTCCTTTTAAGATGTTAATTAGTGGCTTTGCTATGTCGGCAAAACCCCGAATAAAGCACCTGTAATAACTTGCGAGGCCCAAGAACGAGCGAAGCGAGAAGAGATTTTCAGGTTCTGGGAAATGTTCTATGGCCTTGACCTTTTCAGGATCAGACTTAGCCCCGCCTCTTGACACGATGAAACCCAGGAATTCCACACTTTCTTTAAAAAAGTTAGTCTTTTCCTTGGCGATCTTCATATTAGCCTCGCTAAGTTTTTTTAAGACCCAGTCGATGTGTTTGACGTGGTCGACTTCGTTTTCTGAGAATATTATTACGTCGTCTACGTAGACATAACAGCACTTGCCGATTTGGTCTCGTAGGATGTCATCGATTGCTCTTTAGAAAATGCTGCCAGCATTTTTTAGACCAAAAGGCAATCGGCAAAACTCATACTTTCCGTTATTTACCGAAAAGGCAGTTTTCTCGCGGTCGTTTTCCGCTAGGTAAATTTGATGATAGCCTGACTTTAGATCAAGAGTCGTAAAGTACTTGGCCTTTCCCAAATTAGCCAGGATCATGGGGATGCTGGGCATTGGGTATTTATCATCACTGGTCTTTTCATTCAGTTTCCTGAAATCAATGACCATTCGTTTTTTCTTGTTCCCCCCCTCGTCATAACCTTTTTTATCCACTATCCACGTGGGGCTGTTATACGGTGATTTCGAGGGTCTTATTATCCCATTTCTTAACAACTCTTTAATTTCGTTGTTTACAAAATCAGTCACCCCCATCGGGTGATTATACAATCTTGTGAAAATGGGTGTTTCGTCAGAGGTGCGTATGGTGGCGACCACTAAAGTATTAAAAGGCAAAGTTTCGCCGTTCGTGGAGAACGCTTTCGAGTTTTTGAGCATTATTTTTCTAAAATTCTCCTTCACTGCTTCGGGTACCACTATTTCGCTCACGTTAGTGAAGTTGACGTCGCGGCACACGTGCCTTTTGAGTTGTTCCACGTGTGGACCAACTTTTATCGTTCCTGCTGAGAAATCGATTTTTGCTTTGACTTCCTTTAGGAAGTCATGGCCAATGATGGCATCAAAGCTTTTTAATATAGGGAATAAGAAAAAGGTCCCTGGTTTACCGAAAACTTGCAACTGACATTTCCGATCTAATGTGCTAACTCCGTGCACGGAGCTAACTTGCAAGGGGGAGTCAGCCGCAACTATTCCAACTAGCTCCTTTAGGGGCTTAACATAGTTTTTGGCTGCTCCACAATCTATCAAGATGTTTAATGTTTTCCCCGCCAGTTGTCTCTCGATGAACAGAAGGTGGGACCGTTCCCTAAAAAATTGACTGAGTCTGCCTCACTTTCATTTTCGTACTCATCTTCTAATTCTTTAACCTCTGGGCCTGCCTTGTTCTCATACTGCTCTGCTGACGGCAATTCCTGCACTAGGTTATTGATTCTTTGCCGCTTTTGTCCGGAGACTCTGTCAGAGGCGTGCCGGTTTTTCTGATTTGCTGCTGACGTTCCCGCCCGCTCGCCGCCCGAATTGTTATGATAAGTGGGCTGTTTGTATCTGGACGACGAAGGGTCGACATCCATAGGCTCCGGTTGCTGAGACTGCGACCCATTATGATTCCTGGGTTGCCCCTGCCAATTTTTGTTGTGCTTGGCTGAGCCCTGACTTCTGGTATAGTGTGGGTTGGCCACCCTCGCATCGTGGCCGTCTTTATTTCGTGGCCTGTCATACTGTTTGTTTTGTGAAAGCTTTGGGCCATCAGCCCTTAGTGCCTTCTCTTCAACTGATCGAGCATAATTTGCGGCGAAAATACTTCTTTCTATGCTTGACTCCGCCTCTCTGGCCAACGCCAAGGCTGAGGGCAAGTCTTTGGGCCTGGCTGGAAAGACAACCGCTTTCAAAGGCCTTCTCAGCCCATTTATGAACGTGTGGAGAGCATCGTCTCTAAATTGTTCATTAAGCACCGCGGCTGCTGCCGCGTCGTGCGTCATGATGGTTTTGTTTGTTATAAGAGTTAGACGCTTTTCGACTTCGTCGTAAAACTGCATCAAGGACATTTCGCCCTGCCTACAGATACTTAGCTCTTGCTGCAACACACGGACCGGAGTTTTGTCAGCGTACGTGAAATCTAGTCGGGCTATAATAGCGTGAAAATTTAGTACTGTGTTGTATGAGAATAAATGGCTTTTGGCGGTGCCCTTAATTTTATTTTTTATAATTGACTCGGCTTGAAAATGTCGCGAGCTACCGTCGTATGGTGCGAATAGCTCATAGGCATCCGTAGCGGCCTGTCGCCATGCTACATATTCCCCTTGGGCACCTGTGAAATCCGGGAGGGATTTTACTATATCTAAGGGCTCGTCGCAGGTGACGTCTGGCATAACTTTAATTCTTTCAAAGGTTTTAACTTCGGGAGCCAACGCTCTGAGGCTGTTTATTTCCCCCTTAAGTATATTGATCTGTGATTCAAATCTACCCACTAACGCGTTCACCAACTCATGTACCTGTCCTTCGTTCATCGTGGGCGCTTTCATTTCTACCCTCTTCTCAACACTTTCTACAAACTCGCGGATCTCTAAGTCCGAGTCACTTTCCGTCTCTTGCCTATATTTTGTCCAACTCATTCGGCGCGCCGAACTTATAATATAGAGGCAGCTGAAATTAGCTCACTTGGCAAGAAAGAAGACAATACGAGAATTGTGTTTGAGTGCTTTTAAGGAGGAAATGGGCCGATTTATTTTCTGATTTGGGCAAGGGCAGTGTTGTAATTGACCCGCGTGATTATTTGGATTGCAAAACATATAAAGAAAATTTTAATTGACCAGTCGACTCACCAGTACATTTTGCTAACTCTGCAAATTTCCTTGTGTTGATTTGTTGTTTTTGTGCTTCACAATTTTAGTTTAATTCGTATTCTAGGTTGCCTATATTAATAAAAAAAAATTTTTTTAATTATTGGTTTTGGTTTTGCTTTTTTTTCTGTTCGAATTATTCAAACGAGAAATTTTCGGGAGTGAGTTATCAAACCCGTTGGGCGCCAAATAAGGTTCTCCTGGTCCAGTAAATAAGGTTCTCCTGGTCCAGTTGCGGGTGAAGATTATGTTAAGAGGCGACTGTACCTCTCATTGCTGGCCTCGTGCTCAGACAATAAAAGGAATCAGTTAAAGGCCAAGTGTCGGTGTGAACATTTATTTAAGCGACTTATCGCCAGAGCGCTGTACTCCAAACTACTTAAGCTAAGCCCAAACTCGCATTACGCCACCATGCCATGGTCGGCCAGCCGACCCAGCAAATCCAACAGCAAATCTAACGGAAACTCCCGAAGAAAGCAAAAGTGTCCGATCACCGTTGCTGACCATTGCAGCTATAGCGCGCTGATACAACTGTAAAGTTGCAATCGCGAGGGCTGATTATAAACTAAACATAACCATTCCCCAAGTTCTGCATAGCAGGCCTTAGCCATTGGCTCCGCCTCTCGCGACGTTGGTGCTGGCTCAGCACATTACGCATCGGCTTAGCATCGCGTTACGTTGGGGACCCTCATAATGAACGTTTTGTTAGCAAGGGCTATTCCGATATTTTGCTGGTGCAACAACGCTGACCTTGCAACTAGTGCAATGAGAAAGGGTGCACTTGTCGATACCCTCTACTTTTGGACATTGTCTTGGGGCTATGCCTGGTCTTGTGTTAACTTACATATTTATTTAATGAAACGTAGAAATTATTACTGAAAACACTTAAAAATCAAAAAAACCCAACAATTTACATTCAAAATTCATTACTTAATCAATTTATAAACTAAATCAGTCTTAAACTAAAGGATACTTAAAATATTGTCTAGCTCGTCACCTTCACATACATCAGAATATTTTTCACTGCTTATTATTTGACTCAAATATTCATTTGGCAGGACATAATTATGGCAACATTTGCCATGTCTTTCTAGTCCATATCTGTAATAATATTCGAAGTTAAATATGTTCCATTTGTATTTTGGTGAAAATTATTCAAAATTAAGTCTTACCTTATATACATTATTGCATTAAATGTTTTAAGGCTCATGGCGTTGCGTAATTTGCTCTTAACGATGTTCATTTGTGAGAATATCCGCTCAATTTCTGCATTCGACCACGGCAGAGAAAGAATTTTTAAGGCGAAATCCGCTAAGTCGCTAAACGGATTATTATTTCCAGCGTCTTTGTACTTAATAACTTCCGTCCAAAATTTGCTGGTGTCCTCTACAAACTCCCATTTTATAAAATTAATTTTTTCAATTTGCAATTGAATATTTTCAATGTTTTTACATTCAAAATATTCTAATACTTTAAAAATTTATTTACTTTTTGAAACTTTTAGCATGTTTTGTACAGAAAATAAATTTACCAGTTGCATTATTTCTATATTATCTGGCAACCTAGAAATTGTAAAAAAATTATTGTAAGATATGAACTTAAACCAAAATTCCCATATTACCTTTCACGTAGTTGGATTATTAATTCTTTAACAAGTTCCATGCAAATTTTTCTAATTTCCAGCTCCTGTGATAGAAATTGAGCCTCTTCAATTTTTTGTTCAAAAGCATAGCCCAAATACATATTAGGCACTGCTGCATTTTCCAAATCATCTTCTAAAATGTTAATTTCATGATCTGGTGGTATTATTTTAGATTTAAGCGAATTTATGGACACAATTACATCGGAAAGTAATTGGGTTGGGTTTGCATCACTTTTAGAATTGGGTTTAAAAATACCAAATACAGATAATTTGTATCGTCTTTATACAATCCGTTTAGAATGTGAGCTTTGTGACACTTTTTAGTAGTAGCTGCTAACTCGAAATGCAGCTTCAGCTCCGTCCACTGATCCACGATACCAGAAACCGCACTCTCTATCGACAACCATCTTGTGTCACATACTCTCGGTATCTTAAAGGGATTCTATTGTATTAAATAAAAAAAGCGATTAGTTTAAAATAGGAAAATCAAAGAAAACAGACATTTAACAATTACACACACAAAACAACAAAATTTTACTGTATCTATCCATTTTTAATACATTAGTTATAGACAATCACAATTCGGATTACTTTTGGTTAATACATATATTTGTATGTGTACCTTGTTATCATTTATGCATTGATACATCTTTTTATAATTTAATTGGCGACTACAACTTATATTTGCAGCAGTTTTGCAAGCTGAAAACTGCTCAACACACAACTTCGATAAATGATCACTTGTCGCAATCGCTGAGTGTTTGGCAATATGCAGACATAGTGCTGCTTCCTGCTCTTGCGTTTAGGTCGACTTTGGAACGAAATGCAACTTATTTTTCTGAGTACATGCGCCCATCACAGCTACATGTTTTTTTGAGGCAGCGTGGTGGCGAATGTCAAAAAGCTTTGCGCCTATTGAGGATTTGCAATGAGCACAATATGCTCGCGTTGGATCAGTGCAATCCTTGCGAATCCATTGCTTAAACTCCTCGTCTTGAAGCCAGGCATCACGAAAATTTTGCTTGTAGACTTTTGGCATTTTGATCGCTTTGCTATCACCACACAAATTCAAAGAGTTATCATACACAATAAAGTTGTTCATATAAACGAACCACTGAAATAAATACATGTTCCGATATCTTTGCGAACCGCTTTCATCGTAATTTAGCAACTAAATTGCTAAACTGGCAGCACTTGTTGTGCGATCAGTTGGTTTTGGCGTCAAACAGGCTCGAAGGCAACCCTCACGAAAATGTTCGAGCAACGCATGTGGCAACGCCAGGAAAACTTTGACATTTATTTTGAAGGAAAGATGACACTGACTAAGAGCATTAATTTGGATCAAGATGAGCTATTGAAGAAGTTAATTGAAGGCATACTGTCAAAGATGATGCGTGATCAGGCACGCATACGCTGCAGCCGAGGCAGTTACTAAAAGCGTTCGCTAACATTGAGTTGCTAAACTGGAAACCTGAAGGAAGTTACACAAAGCTTCCGCCAATAAAGAAGCGCACTGGTAAAAAGGATTGGCGTTGTTTTAACTGCAACGCCAATGCCCTGAAGAAGCGCCCTGATGAGAAGGATTGGCGTTGTTTCAACTGCAACGGTAGAGGACATATGGCCAAGGAATGCAGTAAGCCAAAAAGATCACCAGGTTCGCGTTACGAGAACCTGTGTTTCGAAAACCTATGGAAAACTTTTTGTTTTACATTCAAGAATAAAATAAAAGTAAAGTTTGAGTTAATAGTGGTTGCAGGAGACCTTTTGAGTCACTAGTTATGTTGGGGAAAGATTTTTTGAGAGCTTGTGGGATAAAAATAGATTTAAGTGCTATGGATGGGATTGTGGAATTAAGCCTGGCGAAAAATGAAATGACAAAATTAATCTATGATAAATGATTTGTCGGTTACAAATAGAAGCAAATGGTGAAATTATTATGCAACAAGAAAATATTGGTCAGAAATTAGTCAAGAAAGTTACTTTAAATCAATTGTTATGTCCTGAGAAAGTTGTTATGAATCAATCGTTATGTTCTGAGAAAGTGGTTAGGAATCGATCGTTTTATACTGAGGAAATTAACATAGATCAACAGTTATGCCCGGAGTAAGTTTTTATGAATCGACAGTTATGTTCTGAGAAAATGCAAATAAATGAAGTGATAGGTCTAGATCAAGACAACGAGCAAGTACTAAGTGCAGATTTAGGTGATGAATCAAACGTAATGGTTACGTGGTCAAACGGCAAAGAGTCCTTAGAACAAATTAGTATGGTGGAAAGTGAAAGTGATATCTTTGAAAAGGACATGATGAACATAAAGGTAGCAGACGAGAGTCATATAGAATGTAACTGTCGAGAACAAATAGATGTTTATACAAACATTTCGTTTATGGAAATATTTACTTATTAAGAATTATATTGAGGCTGACCGTCCAAAGATTCCAATGGTTAGAAGTGAACTCAAAATATGCTTAGAAAAGTCAGTCTAAGCCTTTTAGTTGTTCACCTCGACGACTGCCGTACACGGAGAAAGAACACCTTCAAAAAATGTTGGACGAATATTTAAAAGAAGGCATAATTCGTGTGAGTGATTCGGAATTTGCATCACCAATAGTGTTAGTTAAGAAGAAAATGGGAGGTTTTAAATTATGTATCGATTTTAGAAAATGAAATAAAGTGATAATGAAAGATAATTACCCGTTGCCATTAATCAATGATTTGATTTAATAAATCAGTTTTTACGAAGTTGGATTTAAAAGATGGTTATTTTCATGTTTTTATGAATAAAGAATCAGGGAAGTATACGTCGTTTGTTACTCCATTAGGGCATTTTGAGTTTTTAAGGATGCCGATGGTTCTAAAGAATTCACCAGCGGTTTTTCAAAGATTTTTGAACAAAATCTTTGCTGATTTGATAAAAGAAAAAAAGGTTATTGTCTATATGGACGATTTTATGATGGCAAGCGTAGATATGGAAGAGCACTTAAAGGTGTTATAAGAAGTTTTTACAAGATTAGTTTAAAATTAACTACAAATGAAGTTAGATAAGTGCGAATTTTTATTGTCGACGGTTAAGCATTTAGGATTTAATGTTTCAAGTAAAGGTATTAAAGCAGATGACAGAGGAATAGAGGCGGTCAAAAATTTTCCGACACTGGAAAAAGAGCAAACTGTAGAGAGCTTTTTAGGATTATGTTCATATTTCCGAAAGTTCATAAAAGATTTTTAGATAATAGCTAAGCCATTGTATGACCTTTGAAAGGATAAACAGTTTGTATTTGGAAAGGCAGAGTTAGATTGTTTTTTTGGTTCTTAAGGAGAAGTTAATGTAGAAGAGACGGAGTTGCATTGTGATGCGAGTGCACTTGGTTGGAGAAGTGCTTATGCAAAGAAAGTTGGACGGCAAGTTGCATCGAATTAAGTCCTAAAATAGCCAGGTGGGCGTTAGAGCTACAGAATTATGATTATGAAGTATGTCACAGAGCAGGGAACAAAATGAAACATGTACATGGTAGTAGTGACTAACAGTTTGCCTTTACGTCGAATGAGTTCGAACAATTTATGAATAAATGTCACATTAAACATTTCAAAATAGCGACAGGCTCTCCTCAAGCAAATGGTCAAGTTGAGCGTTTGAACAGGAGCATAGGGCCGATAATAGCAAAACTGGTGCAACCAGAGAAGGGCTTATATTGGGATTTGGTAGTGGAAACGGTAGTTTTCTTTAAATAATACGGTCCATAGAAATATTTCCAGTAAGATGTTATTTGGAGTAGACAAAAAGGTAAAGTTATTGATCAATTAAGAGAAAAGTTAGAAGAGCTTTAAGAGTCAGATAAGAATGAAAGTTTAAAAGATATCAGAGAGGTGGCGACAGATAATTAAAAGAAAGCGGAATTGCAAACGAAACATATTACAACAAGTCTAGACTAAGGATAATATAAAAAAGGTGATTTGGTAATGGTAAAGAATTTTGAAAGCACAGTTGGAGTTTCTAGAAAATTAATACCTAAGATTAGAGGACCTTAAGTGGACGAGAAAGTGTTAAGAAATTATAGATATATGCTTGAAGATATTGATGGATTTCAGGTGTCGCGCAATTCCTTCCAAAGTGTATGGGGTGTCCAAAACATGAGACATTGGGAATAGGAGGACTAGAAGTAAAAAACAAAAATTGTTATATTGTATAAACTCTATTACTTAAAAGATTAAATTCTAGTTAATTTATATATATAAAAACTTTAAGATCCACAATAGTCATAATATAATTAGCCTAATAGGATCAGGAGATCCAACTGCCAGGAGGGCCGAGTTGTGGCAGGCTGACTTGTTTGAGCGTAACGGATGAGTGTGTTAAACACACGTTAACTAACACTGTCTGTGGACAGAGCAAACCGCGACACCGATCAGAGAGATACATATACATTTTATCATCTGTAACCTAAAATATAATAAAAACATCTATACATTTACATATATCTAAATAAAGCTAAACACCCTTACTACAATATACATATACATAAAAAAAGCTAAACACCCTTACTTGATTAGCAAATAAATCGTCTACACATTTTCCTAGCACTCTGGAATCCTTTTTAGTCATCAGAATTTCCTCCATCACTCAAATTCCTCCCTCATCAAATTAAGCAAATATTGCTTGATTACAACTTGGAAAGTAAGTTAAGAAATTCTGTCATTGTTACTGACAATGGGGCAAATGTGGTTGAAGCGTTCAAAAATTACAAAAGGTTTTCTTGCGCCTGCCATAACTTCAACTCAGTAATAGTTGATGTTATGGAAAAGAATCCCGTTGATGATATAAAACTATTAATAGACAATTCGAAAAATCTTGTAGTTTTTCAAGTATTCCGAACTCAATCACAAATTAAGCAAATCTCTAAAGCAAGAAATAAAAGCGCATTGGAACTCTATATTTATTATGCTTGAAAGTATTTGTGAGGTCTAGCAAAAAATCAAAAGATTACTTTTATCAAAAAATGAGAAAAAATATAATAATATATAAATATAATATTAAAAGATAAAATATAATTACATTTTTAAAACCGTTCAAATTATCGTCTGAATAAGATTATATGCATTATGGTATGAACATTTTAAAAAACAATGTAAAGTAAAAATATCTAATTCCAATGTAATAGAACAACTAAAACAAAAAACTTTAACCTCTTTAGAAATGCGTTTTCAGCCAACTTCAGTGCATTTGGTTGGTTTTTTATAAACCCTCCATTTAAAGAACTAAGTTTTTTGCCTAATGAACAAAAAATCATGTTTTGGAAACCGTCAAAAGCATGATGCTTGAAATTTATGAAATCGCAAGGGACACAGCTGACGACGCGTTATTTCGGTACAAATCCACCAACTGAAACTTGTACCAAAGAACCCGATCGATTCAGAGATAGAAAATTACTATGCCACAACTACTTGTTCAATTATGGGAATTTTAGACTTTTGGAAGCTGGCAACTAACTTGAAATTGTTACAAATGGTGCCCAAACATATTTTATGTATCCCTGTGAGCTCTGCGACAAGCGAGAGATTGTTTTCGTCATTGGGCAAAATATGAAACGAAAGGCCCACAAGATTGGTAAGCGCGAATCTCGATAAGTTGCTTTTTTTGAATAAAAATATGTAATTTTAGTGCAGCTTTGAAGAAAGCCAAATTTTTTTTCTTTTATACTATTGCGTAGTAAATATATTTAATGTAAGTACTATTTTGCAGAAGCAAAAAAAAAATTGTATTTTTCGGGTCGCAACATTTTTTTGGCTCTCGGGGGCGGGTAAAATTATGTTTTTTGTCACAGGATGAACCAACATTTGATTTTCGGATTCCTTTTTGAGCCGCTGCTTCCGATAAATCAATTACTGATAGCAGCTTTTGATTGTGTCGAAGTGTAATAGAGTTGTATACATAACAAAAAAAAAAAAAAATTGTCAGTTTTTGCACATTAGATTTTTATAGGTGTTTTGTTACTTATAAAATCGTAAAGCAAGAAAAAATTAACTTAATTATTAGAAGTACATTTCTTATAATTTAAAACCAAAATTTTATAATTTATAAATTTATAAAATATATATAAAATTCGTAACAGTAAATATAAAGGAAAATATGCAAGATCAAAAATTCTGAAAACATGCTTGCGGCCGCTAGTTTGGCTTAGATAAATTACATGAAATGGTTCAAAGAGATTTCTATGTGTGGAATTGTTTTAATGTTGAGAACAATTCTTAATTAAATCCATATTGTGGTAATTCCATCTAATATTTCATCTCTCTTTCTGCAACGAAAATGCAGCTCAATTAAGTAACGGTTTGTTTATAACCATACATATGTATACCAAGTTTAGTAAATAAAAATCAAATATTGCAAAAATGCATTTTCACAGCTGTGTTTAAGTTTCTTCTTCTTTTCTCGCGAGCCAACATCAAAGCAAAGATGACAACTTGGTGCATTTATTTAAATCTTTCTAATAACTTCTTCTAACATTTATGTTTTCATTTCTTCTGTTTTATTTATTAAAGGGGCTCTCTTGTGGCACATGGCAAAACACGATTGTGAAAAAAAAATTTAAGTCCAAATTTGATATTTTTCATTTTTAGCATGTTGACAGGATTGTTTTTGGTTGTTTTGGGTAAAAACAACCGATGATTGATTTTTTCGGGGCGATATGAAAACTTAAATTTGCGACAATTATTTAAATTCAGTTAAATCCAAGAATAATTAAAATTAAGGCTTTATTATATTATATTTCTATTAAACCAAAACATATTAATTTTGCCTAGAAAAGAAGGAAGTTATTGGACTAAAAGCTTATTTTTAAACGATTGTTCCTATCTGGCCTTTATGAGTTAATAGTCCGATCTGAATAAATTTTTGGGACGAACCTTTGGATGTAGAGTAAACTATAACATGTTAAGTTTTTTGTTAACTTTATAGAGAACCAGGGAGCTATTGATCGAAAACTCTGTTTTTGACCGATCGTGGTTATTCTAGATATAAGATATAGTGTTCAATCAGTCTGAATCCGAGATATACAATGCATGCAGTATATTAAAGACTACATGCGAAATTTCAGCACTGTAACTTAATTGTTCTAAGAGATGGCCATATAAATCCGACTTGTTGTTCTAATCAAAAATATATTTTCTACGAAGGTGCTTCGTATGCGTTGCACACTTCTGACCAAAATAAATATACATATATAAATTAATATCTGTTTTTCTTAAGTAAACATTTTCACCTGGGAGACGTCCTCCTAGGTGCGAGCTGAACATAAATTATTAATCAACGTTAGAAATAATTAAGTTTCCCACTAGGGTTGCAAAGGAATCGATGGTTCTTTTGGAATATCGATGGAAAGAACCATACTTTCATGATACTATCAACAGAACCATCGATAGTACTTTTAAAAATTTTAACTAAAATTTTTTCTTTCAATTCTACATTTTCAGCATTCAGTTATTCTTCAAGATATTACATATACAAAACTATGAAAGAAAACAAAGCAGGCGATATTCAATCTCAATGTTTAACAAAAAACAAAATAAATATACAACCCTATAATTTAAAAAAATAACAATATATTCCATATAAATATGTCACACTTAATTGATTAAAGTAACAAACTACTCAATATCTTACACAATATGTTGTTAGTTTTAACAACAAGATATACTTAATGATTGCACAGCTCCGAAGAGTTTCTCAGGGGTGTTTAAATGGAGCGAGGATTAAAAGACGACATTAAGTTAAACAAACATTAGTTAAACAAATTTGAAAAGTAATTGGGAGCGCAAACTGGAATTTATGTAGGTTTGTTCAACATATTGTCCTGATAACTATAAGATAAACATACGAAAAGTTGTTACAAACATATTGGGAAATATAATCTTATCGGGCCACGCCGGCTAGTCAGCTTTTCAGGAAAGGTCTCCTTCCTAGCCCACAGGTTGTACAATGGCCGCCGAAGCTCTGGCGGTGAAATTCAAAACGGGATTTAAGTGCAAAAAAAAAAACACAAAAAAAATTTACGAAATTAAATCCCCCTTGGAGATTGGTGAAGACACCCTTCCTATTTGCAATATTTTCATCAGCCGATGCTCTTTTGCACTCCTCCTTCTACGGACTCATTTCCTCTTTGGGATACATTTCGCAGTTCATTTCAAATTTAATTCCGCAGTTTTTATACATAAATAATATTGGTAATTACAATTTTTTTTAGTTCTCTTAAAATGTATTATATAATTTCATGAACAACGACGAGTCCCTTATATAAATTCCTCTTACCAGGACACAATTTTTTTTTTCCAATGAATATATTAAAACAATTTCCTACTTTATGTTGCTCACATTCCAGGAGCGGACCTACCTAAAAAGAGAGCTCTTTTTTTACTTCGAAGGTAGGGAAGACACAACAAAACAAAATGATGCTGGGGCGATATGAGCACAGCGCAACGTGAGCCGATGACTTACAAAATAAATAAAAATGTTTATAAGAATTTTTAAATTTTGCCAGAGAGGTTAATTATACCAATAAATAATAAATATAAACAAATAAAAAGATATAAGAAATAAATAAATAATAAAAGACAAATTGGGACAATGGGTAGTTTCTCTCCCTTGAAGGTTAGGTTCTCTCAGGAAAAAATAATCGATTTGGTTTTGTGCTGATCGTTAAACTCTATTTGGAAAATAAATCTTATCTGGAAATTCCCACTTTTGTGGACAGATCGTAGTCTAGTGTAAGAAATATTATTATGCATTCCAAACAAACTGGAAAAATAGCTCCAGGATATACAAATTCACGTGCACGACTCCTGACCGATAGAGATGCTCGAGCTATGGAACGAATGATGATCAACCGACCGAAGACAACACCAAAACAAGCTTCGGCTTCCTTAAATAAAAGAGTTAGTGAGTGGACAGCACGTCGAGCACTTCGCAGGATTGGTCTAACAGCTGCTGTTAAGCAGAAGAAACCTGCGCTCTCAGCGAAAAATGTTGCAGCTCGGCTTAAATTCTGCAAGGAACACAGGAATTGGAGTGTGGATGATTGGAAGAGGGTGATTTGGTCAGATGAGACCAAAATCAATCGATTTCAATCGGATGGAAAAGAGTATTACTGGCATCCCCCTTAATGAGAAGCTTCAAAAACACCAAGTAAAAGAAACTATGAAACATGGAGGAGGCGGCTTGATGGTTTGGGGGTGCTTCACCTGGTGGAACGTTGGCCCATTGGTCCGAATAAGTGGAATTATGAAGAAGGAAAATTATTTACGTATTTTGGAATCCAATCTTCCTGATTATGTAGATAAAAGTGCGTATCAAGAGAGCGAAGTCATTTTCCAACAGGACTGCGATCCGAAACACACGGCCAAAATTGTTAAGGAATGGCTCGAAAATCAAAATTTTCAAAAGATGCAGTGGCCGGCTCAAAGCCCCGATCTAAATCCGATCGAAAATCTATGGGCTCTGCTAAAGAAGCAACTGTCGCGCTACGATACTTCGCCAAGGACAATGGACGAGCTTTGGAATGGAGCACTCTATCGCACGGACTAATAGAAAACTTGGTGGAGAGTATGCCCAGGCGCATTAAAAAGTGTCATTACAGCCAAAGGCCTTTGGACTAAATATTAAAAAAATACCTTAATGTATAAGTTTTGCTATACGAGCAAAAGTGGATACATGCTCATTTTTAAGTTTTTTATAGATAATTCAAGCTAAGGAGGGGATAATGAATAAAATTTTTTGGTTTTCGTTTTATATATTATTAATGGATTTTTGTTGAAAATTTGGGATCGATTAATGCATTTTTGTGGGTTTTACAGTCATTCAAAGTCACAGTATCAAAACATGTATCCACATGTGCTCGCCACTGTATATTTTCAGATCGCCAGGAACGGATTGTGGTGTCCACGGTTGCCCTGTTCTGTTCGAAATACCCTACATAAGGCCGGGTATCATGGCCTTGTTCCTCGGCGCAAGCCGTTCATTTCAAAGGTGAACAAGCAAAAAAGGCTAGAATTTGCGAATCAACATGTAAATAAGCCAGATTCATTTTGGAACACAATTTCTAAATTTAATTTATTTGGGTCTGATGGAGCGCAAAAAAGCTGGCGGAAACCCAATAAAGAGCTTCAAGAAAATAATTTGCTCAAAACTGTTAAACACCGTGGAGGCAATATGATGGTTTGGGGGTGTTTTGCTGGTTTTGGAGTTAGAAACCTAGTGTTTATTGATGAAACAATTTACAAGCACCTTTATAGAGACATCCTAAAAGAGAATTTAAGCCCAGGTGCAGGAGTGGCTCATATATTATTGCAAGCAGTTCAAAACATTGAAATCGCCTCAGAGAGGTGATTAAGATAAACTTAGTACTTATGAAATTAAATGAAAATATTGTTTTTTATAATTAATAAGTTCACATTAGTTCGTAAGGGTACTTTTGTTGACGCATATATTGAAGTTCCTTTTGCTTTTAATTAATAATATTATATTTAGTTTGAAATCTTCTTCTTTTTAATTCGTTATTTTAACGTTAGTATTTATTAGCCTGCATTTAAATTTCTTTTTAATATAACAAAAATTTGGCCAAGTTACAGGTTGATTAAAGCAAAAATAACAAGCGTACGGTGACTTTAGTGGCACATATGGATGGTACATGGATATACGGACATACGGACATGGGAACAGACAGATAAATAAAAGTAAAATAAACAATTTAGTAGTAAAATAATAATAAAGTACTCACAATTTGATGTCCCAAACATTTTGGAATTGCTTTTAACTTTGTCTCTTTGAATTTTCTTTACTTTTTTTGTACACTTTTTAGGGTAAACACAAAAGTTTTCTATTACGGTAAAATATGTTGCTAGATTAAATTTTTTGTCGGTCCCAGTTTTTTTCTCGCGGAATACTAGTGTTTCGTCAAAAGACCATTGTTTGGCATGTGAATATCGATAAAAACTGAAATTATTAATTTCTAAAAATTGCCGCTGCCAAATTTCTCTAAACTTGTTCTAACTTCATTGTTCTAAAAAGTGAAAATAAAACAGCAGGAAATATCTGCATATACATACATAGAAATATATAAAAAAAAAAACTTGTCTTTTGAGGGAAAAGCTACGCTAGGGAGTATTATGGTTGAGAAGCGAAGTGGTGTGTTGTAAGGCTGCCGAATCGCTGTTTCAACGTCGTATGAAAAAACATGTATGAATATTCAGTTCACCTTGTGCATCACTTGAGTGCGGTTGTCTAAGAGCGAACCTAGCAATCGTTTTCTTTTTTCCTTTTCTCTCGCTGTCAAAAAGCTTTACCTTCTGCATCGGTACGAACTACTCCACAATTCGTGTACGAAAACCTCCAAAATTAAGAGACGAAAACTCACAACAGGCGTTGCAACTGCAACTGCAACTGCATCTGCCGGTACAAAGATGCCTAGAACCACGAAATCCACTTAACGAGAGCAGCAGAGCTCCCAACGCTCCAACTATTTTCTTCCGCTGCAAGTGCAAGAAGATGAAGACTTCAACATTGCCGAAGAAATCGAGACTGACCCGCAAACGGCTCCTTCTAAGCCTCCACCTATTACTTTGCTTAAGCAAAACGCAGCATTTGTGCACGACCTTCTTGCTAAATGCAAGATCACAGATTACTTCATCAAAACTATTTCCATTGGCATAAAAATCTTGGTCCCAAGCATGGAGCACTTCAATAATATTTTCAGCAAATTAAAGGAATCTAACTGTGAGTTTTACACATACGACTCAAAAAGCTCAAAACCATATAAGGCGGTACTGTCCGGACTAGAGAAGCTTCCAAACGAAACAGTAAAAACAATGTTGCTCAACCTGGGTCTACAATGCACTGATGTCAAAACGGTAGAAAAAACAACAAGAGTAAATCACAAGCTACTGCTTTACATCGTTTACTTCGTCAATAAGAGCATTACCCTACAACTGCTGCGAAATAATTACATGTATGTAAATCACACCAGGGTACGATGGGAGTACAAAACTAAGTCCCCCAACAAACTGACACAATACCATAAGTGCCAACTATTTGGTCACGGCTCCCGAAACTGCGAAGAAAACATCGTGTACCCACTGTGCTGGACCGCATATAACGGCATCGTGTAAAGACATTGCCGATATTAAGTGTGCCAACTGTAAAGGCGCCCACCGCTCCATCGACCCCTCCTGCCCTTGCTATCAATCTTATCGGAACTTGCTTTCGAAACGCTCTCCACAACGAAGAAATACGACGAACCATGGCATCACCAACAACACAGCCCAGCATCTTTCACGAACAGCCTTTAACACGAGCTCTTTCCACGCTTTGACTCCCAACACAAATGCCCAACAGATGATCTATTCGAGCTACAGTAATGCAGTGACCAACAATGCCTCTCCACCGAACATTCAGACAAACGGGTCTAATTTATTTTCCATGTAAGAGTTAAACACCCTTTTAGCAGAAATTATTTCAATGCTGAGTAGCTGCTCTAATAAAGGTGACCAGTTCAAGGTCTTAACACAACTTGCAATTAAATATGTGTACTCCAGTAAATAATTCCACAAACAGAATAAATATCATGGCATGAAATGCTCGTGCCCTAAGACAAAAACGAGCGGAACTAATTAAGTTCCTAGAAGATAATAATATTCACGTAGCTCTTATTAACGAAACTTGGTTTACTCAAACTGATCGTTTGATTTACAAAACTATTACATATACAGAACAGAGAGCTGCAACAATCACAATTTCTTCAATCATACCCGATCATTGACTCAGATTTTTTGTGATCGAACATTCAGCGAACATTCAGTTCCAATCAGTTGCAGCTCTCTGATTGTGATGGGTATGATCGATCACGAAGGAACAAATTTCAATCGAGTCAAATCAGGCCTCAACATCAAACTGGCTCGATCCGGTACGATCGCCGAAATGAAACGATCAAATTGTTGATTTTTTGCTTCGTGTATGAATCACGAAATGTGATTGTTGCAGCTTTCTGATATGTACATATGTATGTACATATTTGTGTGTTTTAAAGAAAACAAGTTGCGATGAATAAAATTAACCAAAACACTTCATTTATTTCATTATTTTAAACTGTTTAAAACTCAAAATTTAAATTCAATTAATGCTTAAAACTAATGGAACACAAATTTCAAATTTCTATCACTAGAGAAATTTCTATTCATAGAGATCATTAAAATAAAAATAAATAAATTCATTTTCTGGTTGGAAACTTCATTGCAAAAACCTTCATATTATTGAATCTTAATTGGTAAAACTTTTATAAAATGAATGTAAAAATAATAAACTGTCAACTGAACATGTTCCGAGTCTATTTCTTTTTTCAGTAATAACGTTTCCAGCTAGAGAAAACGATCTTTCAGCGGCAGCGCTGCTCGCGGGAATCGAATGGATTTGCATTGCTATTTTTGTTAAACAAGGGTATTTTATTTAATTATTTTGCCACCAGTCAATCAAACTAAAATTTTCATCCATTGCAACTTTTTCATTGCAATACTTTTTAATTTGTTGTTCAGGCGTCTGTGCGGTATGTAAGAAATTCCGTTTTATTAAATGCGGAAAAAAGAAAGTGTCGTTTGATCTATTTTTTGCTGAAACTTGGCTATTAGCATCTAATGAACTGTCTGAATCAAATGATAAATTCGTTGTCCATAAATCAGATAAAGGTGTATTTGGACATGAATTTAAACTTTCTGTCAAAATATGAGTATTTAAAAATAACTTTATGTCTTCTAAATCATCTGGCTGCATACTTAAAGCCGGGGGATACAAAAAATATGCAACTTTGTGCCATATACCGATGTTAGGGACCCAAATTTTGTTTATATTTTTGATAATATTTTCTTTTAAAGATAAAATAACCGGCATTTCATCGGTTGTCGGCTGACATAGATTTTTAATTGTTCGAATTGCTGGCAATACAAAGCAAAGCGACGGCGCACTACAAAGCTACAGTTTTTTAAAAACAATTTAAAATTTTTCACAAATTTCCACAAGCGATTTTACAATATGTATGTTAATTTTTCACAATCGCATAATTTGATTATTCTGCTTTAATGTGGTATTTATCTCTCCCCAATTGTCAATAATAGATTTGAGCATAAAAAAATTTGAGTTCCAACGTGTTGTGCATTGGCTTTTTAGAGAAGTGGTCAGCAGATGCTGCAAATTTGCTTTTTTGAAATACTTAACTAACTTCTTGCACGATTCCAACATTTCTGTGAGCTCTGTGGTATCAGAAAAAGACTTTTCCAATACATTATTAAGCAAATGGCTGCTACAGTTTAGTCTAGTATGATTTTCTAAGGCCTTTACAATAGTAGTTCCTCTATCCGATATAAATTTAATTTTTCCAGTATTTGAAATATCGAATTCAATGAACAAACTTTTCAGATTTTCTAAAATGTTGTCGGCCGTTGTCCTTTGGAAATCCATTGATTTCATTCCTAAAACCAAATCAAAGAATTTAAAATCCTTTTGGTAGTGGAATGTTTCTCCTAAAAAGGAGTACTACGCTTCACGTAGTTGTCCGTCCACAAGTCAATTGTCGCCGACGCGCCACCACTGCTCACAATCTTTTCAATTTCATCCTTTAATTCGTTCTTCTTTTCATTTACGATTTTGAAGACTTTTCGTGAAATGGTCGTTGGATCAGGTAGCATGTCTTCCACGTCGACGTGCTCGCCATAATTTGCGCCAATCTTAGTAAAAAACTTAATTAATTTTAGAAATCCTGAACCGCTCACTGCTGAATATGGCCGACAGTCTTCTGTGACCCAATTTGCGCATATTTCAATGGCTTCAGTTTTATCCAGCTGTGTTACAGTTATTAAACATTGTGATTGTTTAATGTTTTTGCAGCAGCCATGTCTATTTAAATTAGATGTTTGGCTGGCGCTGAACTTTAACACATTATTACATGTGCGACAAAAAACAAATTCTTTTATTGTTGTCTTATCTGGTCTAATTATTTCGGAAATTATGTTCCAAATAAAGCTTCTTGCCTTGCGCTTGCTAGACAATGTATAATTTCCGTTAGCAATATTGTCATCAACATTGTGGGACTTCTTATAGGTCTATTGTCCGAAGAAGCACTTGAAGCCAGGAATAAGGATTTTAGAAATATACGATTAAACCATTCCCGTAAGGACAAGAGGAGCAATACAATGGAAGCAGCAGATCTTTTTGTGTTTGTTTTTACTGCAAATTTTGGTCGATGTTATATTAACGTAGGCATGAATTGTGTAGTTACAGAAATCAAATAATTTTTTTTTTATGTAAGTATATTTAAAATCTGTCCATTGTAGGACAATAATTAAATTTGTTAACAATCATAGTACATTACATTGAAATAAAATCAAATGAAAAGCCGCTGCAGGATTTATTGATTTGGGGTCATCACTCTTCACTGCCCAAAATTAAGGAGGTGCGGCTAGCACTACCAATTGTGGTCTGCCTGCGAAGACAATGATCATCTATTAGGTCAGCTGCAAGCCTGTTGGTGTGACTGGTGAGTCTGCCGAGGTGGCGGACCCCATATCTGGGAATCTCCCTGTGGACTGATGGGATATTCAAATCCCTATGCAGGACTGAGTTTCGGACGTAGAACGGGGCACGCACCAGTTTGCGCAGGAGCTTGTTTTGAAATCTTTGCAGGATTTCAACGTTGGAATAGCTTGCCGTGCCCCATAGCTGAATGCCGTATATCCAAATGGGCTTCAGTATAGCGTTATACAGCAGCACCTTGTTTGATATGCTGAGCTGCGATCTGTTACCGATGAGCCAGTGCATCCTTCTTACCTTTAAATTAAGCTGAATTGTCTTTGACCTGATGTAAGCCTTCCAGTTAAGTCTCCTGTCAAGGGTGAGGCCGAGGTATTTCACCTTGTCAACTGTGGGCAGGGGAGTCCCGTGCAGACTGACTGAAGGACAGTCACCCATTCGTGTAGCAGAAGTGATGTGGTTGGATTTTGCTGAGTTTACGGCGATGTTCCATCTGAGCAGCCAAGGCTCAATAATGTTTAGCTGGCTTTGCACAATTTCGGTGGCTTGACGTGAGGCTGTTCCCATAAATGCAGTGTCATCAGCATAGGTTGCTATCAGTAGCTCGTGTGACTGGAGATCTGGGAGATCAGCCGTGTCTATGGTGTACAAGATGGGGCCGAGGAATCTTCCCTGAGGGACACCTGCCAATTCGGGATACCGCAGTGTCACATCTAATGTAGAAGATTCTATCGGCCAGGTATGATTTAAACATGAGAAAGATAGGGGCTGGGAGCAAAGTCTTGAGTTTGAACAGGAGTCCATCGTGCCGAACTCTGTCGAACGCCTGCTTTATGCCCAGAAAGACGGCTGAACTATATTTTTTCTCCTCGAAGGCATTGAGCAATCTTTGGACGATGCGGTGACTTTTGTTCCGTGGTGATGCCTGAAACCAAACTGGTGGTCTGGAATAATATCGTCCAGCAACGGCTTCGAGAGAAGCGCCAGAAGACTGATCGGACGGTATGATGCGGGGTCGCTTTCCTGTTTGCCTAGTTTTGGTATGATCTCAGCACATTTCCATTGGGATGGAAAGTGACTAAGATCGAATATACCGTTAAACAGGCACGCAAGGTGTTGGATTGCTCGTGACGGGAGAAGCTTCAGGGTGACCGCGTCAATACCGTCGTATCCTGGGCTTTTAGTTGTTTTAAGCCTGTCAATTTCCATTTTTACTTCCTCCGGGGAAACTCTACTGATGGGGAGGGCCGTTTGACATGGTGACTCTAGAAAGTGTGTGGTGTCGTCTCGTTCGGCCTGGGTGCACAAGTTGAAAGGGGAGAAGGTATAAGCTACATGAATGGTAAACTCCTCTGCCTTTTCCTCTGGTGATCTGCACCAGTCTCCGTTGGTACCTCGAATAGGAACTTTCCTGCTTGTAGGTCTTTTGAGTAGAGCTGGGAAAACTATCGATGGCACTATCGATACTATCGATAGTATTAAATAGTCCGATATATCGATGGTAATTTGTCGATAGTGACTATCGGTGCTTCAATGAGTTTGAGTGCAAATAGACACGTGTAAGTGAAAAAGTGTTAACTTTTTGGTACATTTTTATTAATAAACATTTATCCTCCACTTTTTAGTCAATAAATATTGAAGTATTAGTATATGGATGGCAGTTCCTCATTCAAAATGGACAGATTTGTGGCTAGAACAAGTAAGTGTTTTTATACAAAGTATGTAAAATGTGTATCTAATATATTTGATCACTTTTTAGAAAAAGATTGTGCTTTGTCTTCTTCTCCTTCTACATCGACTGCAACTGCATCGACTGCAACTGTATCAATTGCATCAACATCAACTGCATCAACATCAACTGCATCAACATCAACTGTTTTAACTGAACGAAACTCCAATGATGAAGTTACATGCAAAAAAAAGAAAATTGTGTCAAGTGTATGGAATCATTTTGACCATCTTAAAAACAGGATGTATGCAAAATGTCGATACTGCACAAAGGAATACCGAACAAGTGGGAACACATCAAATTTAATGGACCACTTGAAACGGTTTCATTCCCTTGTACTGCAGGATGGAAAAAATGAAGTGAAAGTGGATAAATATTTTTCGAGCGGTGAGTGTTATAATACCACATCTACCAGGAAGGCACATATAGATGAGTGTCTTGCCCGAATGGTAGCACTTGATTTGCAGCCTTTTAGCATTGTTGAGGACGTCGGCTTCAAAGATTTTGTGAAAGCTTTGGACCCAAAATATGTATTACCAAGTCGCAGAACTTTAAAAGACGTACATATACAAAATATGTATAATAATTCATTGCTAAAACTAAAGGCTATTATGCAAAGAATGGAATATTGCTCTATAACGACAGACTCTTGGACATCGCGAGCAAACACGAGCTATATAACTGTCACAGTTCACTTCATCGACAACTTTTCCTTAAAAACGGCAGTACTGTGCACACTGCCACTAATTGATCAAACCAATCACAATAGTGAGAATATTGCCACCACATTGCGTCAAATTTGTAATGAATGGGCAATATACGACAAAATACAAACTGTAGTGACCGACAGTGCACCCGTAATGATAAAGGCGTGCGAAATTTTTGAAAAAAGACACCTGCCGTGCTTCGCGCATACATTGAACCTTGTCGTACAAGATGTGTTATCAAACAAAAATGTGAAGGAAGTCTTAACTAGCGCGAAACGAATTGTTTCATTTATGAAGAGTAGCTCCATCGCTAAAGCCAAATTCAAAGAAGAGCAGGGCAGCAGCAATCCTCTTAATTTGCTGCAAGAGGTACCTACGCGATGGAACAGTGCATTTTATATGCTGGAACGAATTTTGGAGGTAAGGGAACCGCTATTAGCGACTCTTTTAAAATCGCGAGGTGCGCCGATTCCCTTATCCGAGGACCAGTTCCGTGTCATTAAGGATATATGCACTGTTCTTAGGCCTTTCGAAGCTGCAACAAGGCACACATCAGCGGCCAATACGGTGACCATTTCGTTGATAATCCCAGCAATATTGGCATTAACCAAAAGCTTAGAGGAGCTCTTGCCAACAATGCTAACAACAGTTGGCAGTGAGACTTGCGCTTTACTGATACAAAAAGTTAAAACAAAACTGTTCCCCTATGAAACAAGGACAGATCCTAGACTTGGAACTCTGTTAGATGCGCGATTTAAGAAGGAGGGCTTTCAAAGTGATGGCAATGTTCAACAGGCTGCAATTAAATTGGAGAACGAGCTGAGCGGCTTAAAAAAACTAGCACAAAATCAACCTGAAGATGAGGAACTGCCAGAGGATTCACCCTTTCTATTTAAATTCATGGGAAAAAAAGTTGAAGAGAAGCGGTCTAACAATAGGGCGGACGCAATAATTATGATGAGGCAATATTTTGAACAGCGCAATGCAGCTCACGATACAGACCCGCTTCAGTTTTGGAAGGTAGCTAATTGAATCAATTTGTTGTGTTTTATGTGTTTTAAAATTTCCTTTTTTCAGATTAATGAAAGTCAATTTGATGGCCTCAGCCGTTGCGCTACCAAATACTTATCGATCCCGGCAAGCTCCGTAGAATCGGAGCGCATATTTAGCAAGGCGGGTGCCATAATAACAGACCGGCGAGCTGCAATGAAGGAAAAATATGTGAACCAACTCATATTCCTGCAAAAAACCCAATGGATAAACGACGAGACTAATTAAACTAAAGCTGTGAAACTAACAATTTCTTACTTAAGAAACCATTTGGAATGGTACATTTTTTTATTTCAAAACATATTATGTTTGATCAATGAAATAGGATCTCTGAAAAAATTAATATTTTAAGTTGCATTACACACATTTAAAAACTTAAGAAACCATTTGAAATGGTACATTTTTTTTTATTTTAAAACATATTATGTTTGTAAAATAGTTGCGAGAAACAAATGAAATATATGATCTCAGAAAAAATATATATTTTAAGTTACATCACACACATTTAAAATAATATAATTTTTTATTTTTAAAAATTAAGACATTTGAATTTTTTATTTTTCTTATTTTTTTTTAGACAAAATATATAGAATTTGTTTGCCAAAAATTAAAATTTATTAGTTTAAAATTTCCGATAGTACTATCGATAGTATCGATAGTTTAAACTATCGGAGGCGAAACTATCGAGTGGGGCCACTATCGATAGTATCCCAGCTCTACTTCAATGATTCGCCCTCCATAATTATGCTACTTACGCCACTACTTGTAGAGATCAAACTGCAAATTTCTAGCAAATGTTCGCGAGTTGCGAATTATGATGAAATAATTAGATCGGCTTTCCTCGTCGAAAGCAGCGAGGCTGTTCGCATAGAGCCGAAGTGCCATGCCGAACGTTTATTGCGTGCGTCGGCAGAGCCCACCACTGGCACGAATCGAACCCGGTATGAGCAAACGATATGATTGTGTTCGACCTGTATGTACATATCAGAGAGCTGCAACAATCTTATTTCGTGATTCATACACGAAGCAAAAAATCAACGATTTGATCGTTTCATTTCGGCGATCGTACCGGATCGAGCCTGTTTGATGTTGAGGCCTGATTTGACTCGATTGAAATTTGTTCCTTCGTGATCGATCATACCCAATCACACCGGTTGCAGCTCTCTGATACAAATGTGATAGGACTGGAAGTAAAGGCGGCGGAGTCGCTGTTATAGCCATTAAGAATGTAAAGCACAAATAGATCTCCAATATGAACACGCATCTCATCGAAAACGTGGGCATCCAAATTACTTTAAGCACTAACAAATATCTTAACTTGGTTGCCGTGTATTTTCCTGGCAACACAGCTAAATGCATACCCAGAACCTGTAACTCAACAGGAGATTCTAATCATATGAAACAAATGTATAAAAGCGACCTTAACAAATTCTCACAGCTAGATATCAAATATTTTGTCTTTGGCGACCTAAACTCACGACATATAAACTGGAACTGTGCTCGAGCCAACAGCTGGGGTAACATTCTCAACGAGCTTAAAACTTTAGGCAAGCTTCACATTCTCTATCCAAATGACCCTACCTACATTCCGTCGTGCCATAAAAGTAAGCCCTCCACCCTCGACCTTTGCTTAACTAATACTCCTAATGGTCTTAGTAACCTAGTCGCTCATAAAAACCTTTCTTTTGATCACCTTCCGGTGGTTGTAAAATATTCGGACAACGTGGAACTCCGTGAGAAAACGCTTCCAATCTTTAGCAAATCAAATTGGGCGTTATTTCATCTCATGAATAAAAGACAATGGATCCGTACTCGTTTACCCTTATTTAAAGCACGTTATAATCACATATGCCACTCTATCCGAAAAGAACTTTTTATATTCAATAATGAAAAATGGAACACAAAACTTGGCAAACTAGATAAAGCAAGCAAACCTTTCTGGAACATCACTAAGGCAACCAAGAATAGAAAACAGTTTGTTCCTTGCCTCTACCGCTCTGAAGTTCCCTACACCACCAGCAAAGAAAAATGCAATATTCTATCAGATACTTTTGTAGCGAAACATAGTCTTACGTCCTCATTTTCTGATCAGCGAACAATCGATAAAGTCAACAGTGCCCTAAATTGTCTCGCCTCCCAAACATACTCCCCTCTGAACAATACGGGTTCAGAGAAGGATCCAACTGTTCACTTCCTACCACAAAGCTAAGGAACTTTATCAAAAATAGCTTCCAACAAAAGCAGTCCGTGGACTTAGTCACATTAGACATCGAAGCTGCATTTGACACTGTCTGGCATCTAGCACTTATTTATAAGCTCCAATCCATCGGAATCGCTCCCTACCTTATTCTTATTTTGCGTAGCTTCCTGACGGATCGACTTTTCTCTGAACGACAATCATCCAAACGACCTATAATTGCTGGCGTCCCTCAGGGCTCTGTTTTAGGGCCAATCCTCTTCAATGTTTATACCCACGACATACCTAAACCTTCAAACTGTGAGCTATCCATGTTCGCAGATGATACAGCCGTCTATTGTGCTAATACCCAGTATGCTGACATTAAATTTTCTCTTCAAACAGCACTTAACATACTAGAATCTTACTACCACAAATGGAAAATAAAGGTCAATTTAATCAAAACCAACGCTATATTCTTCACCAAAAAAGAAAACCCAGTTTTCTCCCCAATGACTCCTTAAATATTTGCAACTCCCCGATTCAATGGGTAGATTCAGTACGCTACTTGGGAATTACGTTTGATAAAAAGCTCACACTCAAAATCCACATTGGACTTACAATTAACAAAATTAATAAATTAATTTGTCTTCTATACCCAATAATAAACCGAAAGTCTAAGCTATCAACCCACAACAAATTAATCATCTTTAAAAATATTTTCATGGGGCACCTGTGCTGCTACGCACATCAGTAAATTGCAGGTGTGCGAAAATAAGCTCCTAAAAATCTTGTTAGACCTAGCATACTTCACCAGAACAGCTAGACTCTACGAATCGACATGTCTTAAAACTGTCAAACAATCAATAAAACTGGTTTAGGTGATTTAGCATCACCTCTCTTAAATAATCTCCATGATTGTTTAAGGGCTTATTATCACCAACATTTCACATTGCAATCGTTGTTAGTTCTAAACCTAAGCCGCTAAATTGAAGTTAGCTTCCTTTAGTATCTGGATCATAGAAATAAGATAGTCTAAGTTATCATTAAAGGTTTTTCTTTCCATTTTCCTTTATAATAACATGTCAATTATTGTACAAGCCTTTAGTCGAGCAGACATTTGAAAGTCACAGATGAAAAGCCTATGCCTAAAAACACTGTTATCCTTACTTAATTATTAGCTTTAATGAAACATTTATATTCCTGGAAATAAAGCACACAATGAGTAATGAGTGAGTAAAACGACCAAAAATGCGAAGGTTGGTATTGTGAAAGTAGTAAATGCATAGAGCATCGAAAATACATTTCGAACTATTTTCTGATAGTGTGGTTGAAAACAAATCTGAAATTTTGAAGTCTTAAGGGGTTATCCTAATAATAATATAAATAATGTTTCTTTGTTTTGTTTTTTTTCTTTTTTGTTTTTGTTGTTGTTTTGTTTTTTTGATTTTGTTCCTTTTTGGTTTTGTTGTTTTCTTTTTTTTTATTTTGTTTCTTTTTTCTTTTTGTTTATTTTTCTATTTTTTACTTATTTTTATTTTTTTTTTGTAACGAAATCGATTTGGGAATCGAACCAGGGACATTCCGATCGCCAAGCGAACATTCTATCGGTACAGCCACCGGGATACATGCATACGTAGCTGACGCCAATATTTCTTGACATTCTTTCGACAGGGGCATATCCTATTCGCATTGTCGCTGTTTTATCGAAAATTAAAAATTTTGGTCGAGCGAGCTATTGAAATGCTATGTTGTACAACTTCACGTCACACACACACTACGAAGCCTGAGCATGTACCGACGAGTGTACACATATGTACATAGACAGAACGAAATCACAAGCGACATAGGCCTGCGTTCTAGAGCTGTAAAACTATCGATGGCACTATCGATATATCGAATTTTTATATTTTTGCGTCGCTATCGATGGTTATTGTTCACTATCGATAGTGCCATTACCATACATTGCACATCACTTGTTTTGGCGCATCTTTGCAGTAGAGGTGGGAAACTATCGATAGTCGGCACCATCGATAGCGGCGATAGTTTTTTACCAAACCATCGATAGTGCCTCGATAGTGACCTACATAAAACAACTAAAATTAATTTTTCAAAAACATAGTTTAATGTTTTTAATTATTTATATGTACATATATATGTTTTACGTTGCTTATTCGGTGGTTTCCGAGGAAGTAAGCCAAAGATTTTGGTTTAAAAATAACAAAATGTTCACATTCTCCTCCTTTAGACGTGTTCTGCGGTCTGATACTATTTGCCCTGCCTTGCTGAATACCCGCTCTGACTGGACAGAAGTGGCCGGAATGCAAAAGTATTTTAACATCAACGTTTTTATTGCAGGAAAGTCCGTCTGGTTAACCTAAGAAAAATATTAATGAGAACAAATTAATTTTTGGATATTGATATTTAAAATTTTATAATTTACTTTCGTCCATAATAAGGGATCAACATCTTGTTGGCTTAAGGGCCTTTCCAAATACTGCCTCTTCGCAATGATAGCATCCGATCGCGTGTTTCTAGCCATGGAACGGGCTTTGTTCCCAATGTAGTCGAAAAGCGGGTCCTTATGTGTTGAGATGGGTTCCACATTTGTGTCATTTGAACTATCTTTGTTCATTAAAGCCGTCAACTCGTTTTCGAAACAATGTGCAGCTTGTTCGGTATTTGACATATGTTGAAACCCAATCTTTTTAAATCGGGGATCTAAAATTATCGCCATTCGATAAACGTTTTACGATTGAATCTAATAAAACAGTGACCATTTTTTGTCCAACTTCAGTGTTCACATCCGAAGAAATAGTATGCGTTTTACGAATAAGTACATCAGTCAAGGGAATTATAAGCGAAATCGTAGCATATTTCCCACCAGATATTCTTTTGCTAACTTCTTCAAATACTGTAAGAATTTTTTCCATGTCCTTCAAAACATCAATTTCCTCCGCTTGAAATGGGAGTAGTGCATTGGATGTAGACAATAGTACTACTGCAATTTCATCATGGGTCGCCAGTATTCGTTGAATCATATAAAAGAAACTATTCCTTCTAGTTGGAGTTTCTTGTAAAAGTGAATACCCAAACTTTTCTTGCGCCATCTTAAACTTTTCATTAGCAATAGTGCTTTTTTTGAAAAATTTTACAATTGCTTTACATTTTGAAATTATTGCCATTGTTTTTTCGTCATCGTCGAAATTTAGACCGTCTTGAACAACCAAAGCAGGGAATGTTACGAATCTTTAACAGCTCGCAAGCTTTGATCATGGAGCTGGCATTGTCCGTGACAATACACTCAGTTTTGTCAAACAAACCCCAAGAATTTAAAACTTCTTGCAAAGTATTCGCAATATTTTGAGCTGAATGGTTCGTGGCATCCAATAGCTTTCTTGTTGCCAATGAAGCTGTTTTAAGAGTGAACTCATGAATAAAGTGGCTAGTCACTGTTAAAAAACTTATGTTGGCACGTGACGACCATATGTCACACGTAACAGCAACACTAGAAACTTCTTCTAGAATGGTTGAAAGCTTTGCCGAAGTTTCTTTAAATAAATCCATCATCAGCACACTTTGTAAATGACGGCGACTTGGCAGCTTGTACCTGGCATCCATAATTTTGCTGTACTTGATGAATCCACGATCCTCTACTATGCTATACGGTTGTACGTCCAAGGCAACCATCTCCGCTAAAGTTTTATCAACAATTTTTTTTCGCGATGAATTGGAATCGTACAGGACAGAGTTTTTAAAGTATGAATCTAAAGATCTCATACTTGATCGGTAGCTGCTGGATAATATGCTGTCGCCCTGATCTCCATAATTAGCGGAGTTCCTTTCATCGTCCCTTAAACTAGGATGAAACCGTTTCAGGTGATCCCGCAAGTTGGACGTATTTCCGCTTGTCTTGTACTCCTTTTCACAATTTAAGCACTTCGTAAATTTTTTACATCGGATCTTTTAAAGTAATTCCACACATCAGATATTTTTGTTTTCTTTTTCAATTTATGGCTAGATGTTGTAGCCGCAGAGCTCTTTTCCGATTCCGATGAGCTGCAATCGCATGTTTCTTTCGAATTGCGGCATTTGCCTATTATAAAACACACATATTAATAGTTGCTTTGAAATTGCTTCAACTACTCTTATTTTTATTACCCATTTGGAGAAAGCGATCCATTTCTTTAAAATTATGTTTTTGTTTTGTAATTGAAAGCAAGAAAATTTTTCACCAGCCAAGCGACGCCACTTTTTCAAAACGCGGAATTTATTTCACAACTATTGGTGACACTATCGAGGCACTATCGATACACTATCGGTACTGCATGACCATCGATAGTGAGTCGACTCGATAGTGCTCAACCATCGATAGTGCCATCGATAGTTTCCCACCTCTACTTTGGTCGGCAGCAAATTTTGGTAAGAAATACATTTATATGTAAAAGGTAATTAAATATTAAAATAAGTGTTCATTTGTAGGTAAATTTTCGTTGGTGTTGGTGGCGGAAGGATGGACAAATTTCTCTTGAAAAACTCACAGGGTAAGTTCCATTTACTGCTCAGCAACGCAAGTAACTAATTTATGTTATGTTAAGATGGACAAGACAGCAGCATTGAGGCAATTAAGGAGAACAACCAGCTAGCAAAAAGGCAGCGAGTCGAAAGATCATCGGTGTGGGGCCATTTCGAAAAAATAAACAACGTTATGTCGTAGAGCTGGGAAACTATCGATAGTGGTCCCATTCGATATTTTCGATGTTTTGAGAGCAAAAATTCGATACTATCGTTTTTTACCAAGCCCATTATTTGATACTCAAGCTTATTTTGTAAGAAATAATAATGTTGGAAATAAACTTTGCAAAATGAAATTACAAGCAACTTTTAATTATTTTAAACATGTGTTTAGTATGAAACATATGCTTAGAAAATTAAATTTCATTTTGTTTTCCAAAAAACCAAAAAAAAAAAGCACATTTTGTCAGTTTTCAGAGGCCTAATGAGATCAACTCTATAAAGTCATACAACAAATTAAACTTCATTTTGTTTTACAAAAAGTCAAATTAACAATTTGTCATTAGACATCTATGATCTAATGAGATCAATTCCCCTAAAAAATAAATCAAATTAACCTCCTTTTTTTTTACAAAAAAAAAAAAAACAAAAAAATAAAAAATAAATCACATTTTGTCAGTTACAGTTCAATGGGATCAACTGTCTTAAAATAAAAATTCAAAACAAAACAAAAAATCATTCTATCCAAGCATTCCTTTGTAGGAATAAAAGAGTATCCAGGTTATTTGCTTTAAGCGAAGCTCTCCTGTTGTTGATTATTAGCCCAGCCTTACTGAACATACGCCCAGACTCTGTTGATGTTGCAGGTACACAAAGAAATTTAGCTACCAGATTCTTTATACTAGAATCATTATACTGGAATTATAGAAACGCTGTTTATATAAATATATTATTTTTAATGTTTGATGTAAATTTTTATAGTTACCCTCCAGTATTGTAGATCTACGTATTGTGGATCTACGTCCTCATCCCAATGCTCTAAATTCAAATATTGTCGGAGTTCAACAATAGCGTCTGATCGTTTAGTCCTCGGCAAATCTTCAATATTTTTTTTTACAAAAGTAAATAGAGACTGCCGATTTTAAACTGGTGTTGGTGGTACTGCTGAATGGACTGCGAAATCTTCTCTTGAATTTTTAAAAATAGTCATCTCGTTTTCCAAAAACTTTTCAGATAGGGAAGCGTTGAATGGAGAACGAAACCCTTGTTTTTTAAATCGCGGATCCATCAAAGTAGCGATTCGTGGCAAAGAACGCTCTTCATAATTGGACAGCCTCGTTAATATATTTTCCAATAAACATGTGCAGGCTGCTACACCCTCACTAGTCTTAAGGCTCGTCTTAGTTGACTCAAGACTGTGCAACAGACCACAAGTTACTGGTATGCATAAAGATATGGTAACATTGATATTTGATGACACTTGGGTCGTCGCACTTTCAAATGGCGCCAATAAGTTTGATAAGTCGGATAATATTTCCAGTTCGTCCACAGTGAATGGTTGTGGCGCTTTTGAAGTGTTTAGAAAAACTTTTCCAATAGCCTCGTGCGTTTTTAAAATTCTCTGTATCATGTGATACGCGCTGTTCCATCGAGTTAAAACTTCTTGCTTTAGACTATATTTAATGTCCCCATCTTGGTAATCTTTCAGCTGTATGATGTAGAGCTGGACTTAAAATATGTGACAGTGGTTTTAACTTTCGTAAGTATATCCGCTAAGCAATCTAGCTTAAGACAGCTCTGCACAACTAAGTTTATTGTGTGTGCGAAGCAGGGTTTATTTCGAATTTTAAGTAAATCGCACGCTTTAACCATCGCAACAGCATTATCTGTCACTATTGCGACTATTTTCGACGAAATCTTCCATTTGTTAAATACAGTTTCCAATGTGTCCTTGATGTTTTGTGCAGTGTGATTGGTTTCCGACAATAATTTATTTGTAGATAGTACGGCAGTTTGCAGCTTAAACTCATTTGTTATGAAAGTGCATGTTACTGTAATGTATGCTTCATTAGCCAACGACGTCAATTTTTCTTAACAATAATCAATTTTTTTTAATATTGCCATCAATTTGATGGTTTTTGCTTCATATTGTTCCGCCATTAGCACATTTTTCAAAGTCTTGCGCGATGGCAACTTATATTTTAGATCGAATACATTAAGCATACTTCGAAAGCCAGTGTCTTTCACAACTGAAAACGGTCGCATGTCAGTAGTAATGTACTTCATTACAGCCGTATCTAATTCCCCCTTTCGACGAGAATTCGCACCATGCTTTGTAGTGACAAAAGCATCAATCCTTGGTAATGACGCCGGTAAATCTCCAACGTTTATTGTTGGATGCACACGCTTCTTATGATCAAAGAGATTTGACGTGTTTCCGCTGGTTTTATACAAATTTTCGCACGAAAGACACTTCGCCGACTTACCGTCATTGGACTTTGCAAAAAAAGTCGAAACTTTTGACTTCTCAAGTCTAGACCTTTTTGTTTTCTTATTTTCCTCATCTGAGCTGATATGTTCTGCTTCTTCGTTGTCTACGCATATAGATATACAAATATCAGCAAAAAATTTTCAGCAAATAGAGTTGTGTATTTACCCTTTCTTTTCAGGTTTTTCAAATATTTCTCCATGGTCAGAACCACCAACCCATACTGAAGTTTATCTAAAATGGATTTTTATAGTAAATTTGTTACATTTTAAGCTTGTTTATTCATTTATCTTACCCAATTTGCAGCAGCCAGTACTTGCTTTTTGCGCCAATTCAAGTGATGTGTAGCTATTAAAAATGCTCAATACTATCGATAGTGACAAAAAAACTATCGATGATGGCTCAAAAATGCAAAAATTCGATACCTCGATAGTACCATCGATAGTCTTCCAGCTCTAGTATGTCGGCAAAGTGTCGCTCTTGCGACAAAATGTATGAGACGAGCGGAAATACCTCAAATTTATTTGACCACCTGAAGCGTGCGCATCCCGGTCAGCGTGTTAACGATTTGCCAATCACTTCTGGTAATATAGATACATATTTAAACACAACATATGAATCTACGTCAAAGCGCAAACAAGAGCTTGATTTAGGACTCATAAAATTTGTAGCTCAAGGCATGCAACCTTTTTCTATAGTTGAGGATCCTGAGTTTCGCAACTTTATCAAACTATTCGACCCACGCTACAAACTACCGCCGCGGACTACCCTCTCTAATGTCATGATGACAAATTTATTTGATGAGCAGAAACCTAAATTAAAAAATTTGCTCAGCAAAATAAATCACTGTGCCATCACAACTGATATGTGGGCGTCCCTGGCAAATGAATCTTATATGACAGTCACATGCTCGTTTATTACAGATAGTTACTGTCTTCGCTCTGCTGTTTTATCAACAAATAAGCCAATTGATGAAACAAATCATACTGCTAAGAATATAGCAGATAGGCTGCGCGCTGTTTGCAACGAATGGGGAATTTTTGATAAAATAACTGCAATTGTGACAGATAATGCAAGCTCAATGATCAAAGCGTGTGAGCTGCTTAAAAAAAGGAATTTACCCTGCTATGCACACTCACTTAATTTGGTGGTGCAAGATTGCCTTAAGCTGGATTGCACAAAAGAATTACTTAAAAAATGCAAGTCTATTGTCGCGTTTTTTAAAAGTAGCACGATTGCTTACAAGAAATTTAAAGATTCTCAATTGACGGAAACTAAATATAGTCTAATACAGGAAGTTGCCACCAGATGGAACAGTGCATTCTTATGATTGAAAGAGTCTTAAAAACACATGAAGCAATCAATATAACACTTCTAAGTTTGTCGAAAGCGCCACAGCCTCTCACAGCTGACGAAATCAACATATTAAAAGACTTGTCACAAATACTTTCTCCCTTTGACATTGCTTCCAAAGAAGTGTCATCGAATTCTAAAGTCACAGTATCACTAGTTATTCCAGTTACTTGTGGCCTCTTAAGCAACTTGGAAAATAGCACAAAAAATCTTCTTACCGAAGTTGGCCTTAAAGTGAATGAATTTTTAATTGATTGCGTAATCAAAAGGTTGTACAAGTACGAAGATCGCACAGTAACTAGCATTTCTACATTGCTTGATCCAAGGTTTAAAAAACAAGGTTTCCGTTCGCAATACAATGCCAAAAATGCTGGGAAACTTTTAATTGAAGAGCTTTTTCATCTGAGCAAGTCTTCAGCTTCCACCTCAGAGCCACCAACACCAATTGATCAACCAAAACCAACACGACATCCTCTTTATGAATTTGTAAAAATCAACATACAAAATTTGCCTAGGACCAAGCGCTCCGATGCAATAATTGATTTACACCATTATATTGGGAAACATCACTCCTTGGGCGATGTTGATCCCCTCAAATATTGGCAGGTATGTAGCTTAACAAAAATTCTTCAAAAATGTTTAATGTTTCCGTATTTACAGCATAACGAAAATAGTATAAAAGACCTTACTACGAAATATTTTGCATTCATGCTTCATCGACAGAGTCGGAGCGATTGTTCAGCAAAGCTGGACATATTATAACAGAACGAAGAGCTGCCTTAAAAGCTAAGCATGTGGACATGCTCCTTTTTCTTAGTCACAATTCTCGGATCTTGTCAGAAGACTGATCCTTAAATTTAATTTTATTCAAATTTGTTTTGATTTACCATGTCCATGAAAGATATCATTATGTTAAACATTTGAAATGTTTATTAAAATGTTAATTTTTATTTTTAAGTATGCGTTTATTAAGTTTTTGAATTTGAAAACATTTTCGATAGTACTATCGATACTATTGAATATTTGTTGCCAAACCATCGAAACTATTGAATGTTGCAACCATCGATAGTTTTGCAGCTCTACTGCCTTCGTCGTTCTGTAGTCTGTGCTAGTGCTGGGAAAATATCGATATTTACCTATATCGATATTTTGTATGGGTCCAGATCGATATATCGATTGTCGTATCCAAATATTTAAACTCTCAAAAATTTAAAAATGGAATGGTTGGTTTCATCCTTAAGTTTTGTAGTTGACAGAACTGCCGTCCGCATCTCAAAATCGTCAGTTATGAAATGACAAGTGATTGTCAAATAGCTTTCATTCGCTCTTGAGGTCCAGCCATCAGTTGTAATAGCGCAGAACTCAATTCGATCAAGAATCTTGCGTAATTTTTGCTTCATTTCCATAAACAGCTTTGGGATGTAGACATCGCGCAATGTTCTTCGCGATGGCAGCTGGTAGCGTGGATCAAGTATTTCAACGAAATGCCGAAACCCCTTGTTCTCAACCACACAATATGGACGAAGATCTTATGTTATATAGAATATAAGGGCGCTGTCCAGCGATTTTTTTTTGGCTGATGGGGAATCATATTTTTTTTGGAAAAGCGTTAAGATAGGGCCTGCAGCCTTCGGCTCCTCAGTGGAGCTTAAATTTGGATGCTTTCGCCTTAAATAAACAGACGAATTCGTGGTATTTTCACTAGTTTGGCATATTTGGCCACATTTTATACATTTCGCAGACTTGCCATCTGCAGACTTCTGAAAATAATCCCACACCCCAGACATACCATATTTGGTCCTCTTGCGTGGTATATTATTCTCTCCATTATTGTTATCCTTGTTATCCACGATGTCGCAATCTACAAACAAAAACGTGTTTGTTACATTAGGTTAAAACTCAATAGCTGCAGCCTACTTGTGTGGCTGCCACAAGCCACAAGCGGTAGAATAATATTTACCTTCGCCATTGTCCTTGCCCTTTAAAAACTTCTCCATTTTCACATCACTGCCAACACCAAAATCCTGATTGAAAAAGTGGATTACGTTAGTATTTTAATTATATTGCTAAAATGAATTTGCAATTTACCTTACAGCTTTATCCCGCGTTTTTATTTCAAGTGATGGGAAAATAATGGTCTAGTGATGGCGATATATCGAGTATCGAAGTTAGCAACATCGATATTTTCGATGTCCATGAAAATATCGATGTATCGATACTATATCGATATTTTCCCAGTACTAGTCTGTGCTAGTATAAAGTTTGGAAACTATCGATGTCAATATCGAGGTACCGAACACTTACTTTTTTGCGCCACCATCGATAGTATAACATGTAATGTAAGTTATATTAATTGTTTTTGTTTGTTTTCCTTTTATTTTTTGTTTTAAGAAATGATCTCCATAAGTTTGAAAGTCTGAAGACTGAGGTACGTTAATTTAATTTTAATTTGAACGAAATCAAAACAAGTTAAATTTTTTGTTTGTTAATTAAGATAAGTTATATTAATATTTATAAAACTTAAAAGGCTGAAAATATATGATTTTTGTTATTAATAGGTTAAGAAAAATCGTAATCATTTTTTGAAAAATGATACTTATTGTATTTATTTTTTTTTATTTTTATTTTGAACTCAATTTTTGTTTTTTTTTTTTTTTTTGCTAAAATATACAAATGATTTTGTTGAATCCTAATTATATAGGGTAAAAAGCACTATCGAAAGTAGCACTATCGATAGTATCGAATTTATGCTCCCAAAACATCGAAAATATCGAATAGCGCCACTATCGATAGTTTCCCAGCCCTAAGCTAGACTAAATTATTTTCGTAGCTGCTTGGCCCTCTCCCCACTTTTTGCTCTCATTGAGAATACGACCGTTCGGCTTTCCTCGAAGTTCTCTGGGGCATGATACAATAACAGACGCCTGAACAACAAATTGAAAAGTATTGCAATAAAATAGTTGCAATGGATGAAAATTTTAGTTTGATTGACTGGTGGCAAAATAATTAAATAAAATACCCTTGTTTAACAAAAATAGCAATGCAAATCCATTCGATTCCCGCGAGCAGCGCTGCCGCTGAAAGATCGTTTTCTCTAGCTGGAAACGTTATTACTGAAAAAAGAAATAGACTCGGAACATGTTCAGTTGACAGTTTATTATTTTTACATTCATTTTATAAAAGTTTTACCAATTAAGATTCAATTATATGAAGGTTTTTGCAATGAAGTTTCCAACCAGGAAATGAATTTATTTATTTTTATTTTAATGATCTCTATGAAAAAGTGATAGAAATTTGAAATTTGTGTTCCATTAGTTTTAAGCATTAATTGAATTTAAATTTTGAGTTTTAAACGGTTTAAAATAATGAAATAAATGAAGTGTTTTGGTTAATTTTATTCATCGCAACTTGTTTTCTTTAAAACACACAAATATGTACATACATATGTACACATCACATTTCGTGATTCATACACGAAGCAAAAAATCAACGATTTGATCGTTTCATTTCGGCGATCGTACCGGATCGAGCCTGTTTGATGTTGAGGCCTGATTTGACTCGATTGAAATTTGTTCCTTCGTGATCGATCATACCCATCACAATCAGAGAGCTGCAACTGATTGGAACTGAATGTTCGCTGAATGTTCGATCACAAAAAATCTGAGTCAATGATCGGGTATGATTGAAGAAATTGTGATTGTTGCAGCTCTCTGGTGTCTAATAATATGCAAAATTTCTAATGAAAATCTGTTGTTGTAATGCTGCAGGTAGTGGCGGCTCAGTGGGCCGATAACCACGCGAGTTACCTACCCGGTCACCACACCAACGAATTCACTTTCAACTACACAAACCATGGACAACACATCAAAAAGGGCAACAAATAACACACATGTACATATATACATACGTACATACATATTTACACACATACATATATCCATACATACATATATAGACACTTACATATATACATACATACATATATACATAATTAACTGAAGGAGAGAACGGCATTGTCGCCGAATAAAAATAATAATTGTGTGTTGAACGTCAAACAAGACGGAGGTTTTAATTTTATAATAAAAAAATACTAAAAAGTAAATAAACACAGGGAAAAGTTACTCTTTTTCCTCGAACACGACTTGGCCAAGATGTTAACTGGCGCAGCTTAACGACTTCAGGGACGGGAAAAAGTGCCCCGAAGGAACCTACGTTCATGCATAAGTATCTAAGTATCAAAAAAAAAAAAAAAAAAAAAAGGTTTTAAATAATGATTCACAAATATTGCATTGGTAATAAAAAAAAAAAAACAAAATTTATAATAATGCAGAAATTGTTGTCTAATCGTGCTAGAGATTGTTAAGTGCGCTAAACCAGTGCATTTTGCGATTGAACCAACTGTATCGGACAGAGCGATAAAGACAACAAAACATGTACATATGTACATACATATACATACATATGTATAAATCGTCAATGTGTACTATGCACTCCATGATATTGATGTTGGTGTTGCCTTTCAGTTTCACTCGAATTTAAAATATTTCATCATCTTTTTCAAATTTTTGCTTCGGGTGTATTTGTTCTCCCGAATTCAGCAATTTCCGTTAAGCACATACACACATGTATATGGGTACAAGCTGCGTAACAGGCGACATTGTCGTTTGCTACATTTTGCAGACTTGCGTGTCTCGTCAGAGTGACGGAGATGCCGCAACGGTACAAAGTTGCTTCGCGACAAGCGTCTCTACTTCATCATCTTTTTGGTCTGACCGCGTCGTGGTACAAGCTGCGTAACAGGCGACATTGTCGTTTGCTACATTTTGCAGACTTGCATATCTCGTCAGAGTGACAGAGATGCCGCAACGGTACAAAGTTGCTTCGCGACAAGCGTCTCTATTTCATCATCTTTTTCGTCTGACCGCGTCGCGAGTCGCACATTTTGGTGGCTTTACGTGTTCCGTTAGAACAGAACGACAGCGATGTCGCGACAGTCAGAATTGTTTGACGAGGGCGTCGCAAATTTTGGAGTGCGTTTTGTAGTTTCCTAACCTTTGGGCAGTGAGTCATTTTAATTTTCAACCGCCTTGGAAGCAACATCGATCTTCAAGAAAAAAAATATAAAAGAAAAGTAGACAGAAGTCAAAGTGTGTGCAAATTAAACAACAAGCTGTGAAATTCGAATGCTTCAAGTTTGTCAACTGGAACGAGCAAAGGCCCAACAATATTAGCCGAAAGTGAAAGGGGTAAAGTACATATATATATACTAGCTGACCCGGCAAACGTTGTTTTGCCTTTTTCAAATATCTAATATCTAAGTTACTATAAGTGTATGGGGATGAAGTTATAGTCGAAAACGTTATAAACAACTGAAGTACGATTTATTTATTGTTAAAAATGACAGTTAATAAAAATACAGATTATTCGCTAAGCGCAATAGAGCGCACAATATTTTTTGTTAGGCCATCTTTAGCCAATATAAACAAACTTGATGGTTTCCCGACGCGAGAACATGCCACATATAGTTGTCCGTGGGAAAAGCATGGTGTTTCCAAATCTAAACCATATACAGACAACGTTTGGCCTTGCGACTTATTGATTGTCATCGCGAATGCCAATCTAATTGGGAATTGAATGCGTTTGAATTCAATTGGCACATCTGTAGGAATCATGGGGATTCGTGGCAACAATATATTTTCACCTTGAAACTTGCCATTTAAAATGGTGGCCTCAATCACGTTATTCATTCATTTTTTAATAACCAATCGTGTGCCATTGCACAGCCGTGGTGGGTTCAAGTTACGGAGCAAAATCACCGGAGATCCTACTTTCAATTGTAAGTGGTGCGGTGGCATGCCTGGCAAATCCAAGGAATTCAAAAATTCTACTGGGTAATTTACAGCTTCGATAGTATTGCAAACTGTATCAACAGATTTGTATGACACAGAGTCAGTTGGCAACAATTGTTGTATCTTGAAATTTAATCCATGAACGTCCACATTTTTCGCTGCTAAAATGGCTCTTTCTGCCAGCCACTCAAGATTTATATATTGTGTGTGTACATCGGGAAATATACAGTCGATGAGAACATCTTGCGAGTGGACGATTGTGCAAAAACCGGATGGTAATTTTATTGATACAGTATTTTCATGTACGGCAACTTTTCCATTGCCAATATCTAATAGCTGTTTCGAAAAAGTTTCGACGGATGGATCCTGAAGCGTTTGAACGCGCATGTTCACCGTCAGTTGTATTGAGGCAGTTGATTTGAGGCAAGCATTAATTTCACCAGCGTATGTTGATCGTGGAATAACGGGAAGTGTTTGTCTGAAGTCACCTGAAAGGAGTAACAAAGTGCCTCCAAATAGTTTGTCGTTGTTTTTTATATCTTTCATTGTCCTATCCAATGCCTCCAGCGAATGCTTATGTGCCATGGTGCATTCATCCCAGATAATAATTTTACACTGTTTCAGCACAGTGGCCATGGATGATTGTTTTTTAATGTTACAAACTGCATCTGGGTTATTTTGAATATTCAGTGGCAGCTTAAATGCCGAATGAGCTGTTCTGCCTCCATCTAATAAAGTAGCTGCAATGCCAGATGATGCAACAGCTAATGCGATGCCTTTTTTTTGCTCGTATCTCGGCAAGAAGTAACGAAATAAGGAATGTTTTGCCAGTTCCTCCTGGTGCATCCAAAAAAAAGAGTCCCCCTTGTCCTGCCGAAACTCCCTCCATAATGCGGTCGTAAATTACTTTTTGTGCATCATTTAATAGTGGAACATTGCGAGTAACAATCGCTGCCATTTCAATAGAATTGTACTGCAGTTCACGATTCATATCTGTGTCAATTAAATGAGATGCACTTCGATTTGGTGAGCTCATACCGAAATGACAGATTGGTAAATTCGCAATGACAATGCAAAGATCCTCAATAGCAATCAATGCTTCATTGTACATTTCGTCACTGAATGATATCGTAAGGTCGTTCCGTCTTGTACGATGTTGATACAATATATCATCAGTCATTGAATCTTTGTGATTATCCCACAAAATTTGTGCTCGGGCCGGGAAACATGTAGTCAGTACAATAGCAAATAGTAATCGAATTTGTATTCCTGTGCAGCTTAATGCTGCTTCAGCAAGCATACTGTCCCAATGATTGTCGTCTTCTAGCAAGCCTAGTGCAAGACATGCATCTTTATACGTTGGATACTGTTGTCCGTTTACTTCACGTATAGCTTGAAATGACAATGGTCCGGTGACATTAACCAACAACAGTCGTAGATAAAAGCATTCGGTCTGCCTTGGATGGACTGTATATACACGACCCAAATTATTTGACTTAAATAAGCCGGGGCACGCCTCAACTGGTGTGCCTTGCTTGCGGGGCATCCATTTTTTCGATTGAGCCCATGTAAAATATTGAGGTATTTCTGAATACTTCAGTGTTTGTGCGAAGGCACCAAAAGCATCTGCACGATTACACAATGCAAAAAATTCGGTGAGCGTAGTTTTTGGTGGATTTACAGCTTGATGAAGCGCTGTTTCGTTCGTGAAAAATACGCGCTGACCGTTTTCAAGGTGGACAGCTAAATGCATAACTGCTGGATCTCGTTCATGAATCGGAAAACCGAAGATACGCCAGACAGCTTCATTGGAGCTGATATACCGGCCAGTTTGGTAATTCGTTATTTCGTCATTTTGATTTAACGGAGGAGCACTGTTATTAGTATTTTCAATTCTAAATACAGCCATATCACTTCCTTTATTTACATACTTGCAAATATACTTAATGCTCTTCACCGAACTGCAGAACTCAACATTTATATGAGCACTGTATGTTTTGCTCAGTAGAGGTGAATATGGCACCACCCACCGATTATCAATATCAATATCTACGTTGTTGATAGTTTTAATGAATGATTGTCCGCCATTTTCGGTACTCCTTCGACGATATATTGGATATCCGTCTACATTTGTAACCGTATCGTTGATGAAATCTTTAGGAAAACGCTTTGTACATTTTCCGTCTACCATGCAAGGCGATGAACGATTCAGATCTCCGCAAGGGCCATGAATCATGTTTGCAGTAACAATATCAAACAGTAATTGATCAGTGGATGGATCTGGAATCTCTGCAGAAATTAAACTATCGATGTCATCAGGGCGTATTTTATGGATAAACCAAATCAAGATGTGAGCATGAGGTAATCCTCGCTTTTGCCACTCAACCGAATACATCCAACAACGTGTAGGGCCAAATACATGCAATTTTGTAATAAAGCTTATTAGAGACTTTAATTTTTGTTTGAACACACGTGCTGTAATGTCATGACGATGTATTGCACTTTGTCCAGGTAATAATAACGATGTAATTTCCTGCCATTTTGGATTACATGTAAAAGTAATAAAAAAGCACGGTCGTCCATATTCACGTACGAAGGTCATAGCATCCTGTATGTATTGTTGCATGTGACGTGGACTACCTATGTACGATGATGGTAGGATGACAGAGTTACCGATTTCGGCAGTATCAGCGTTGCTGGCAATAGCATCTCGCAAGTGAATGTATTCTTCCGCACGCAGCTTCTGTTGGTTAAATCGCAAGTATCGTAGTCGTTCACTCTCTATCTTGACGTACATATCGACCATAAATTGTTGGCAAAGCTCACGACATCGTAGAATGATATTATCCTGACCACGTCTAATCATCAACCGAAACGAATAGAAATCCTTTGAGGTAATATTCTTGTTTGTTTCGGTTCCTATAATAGTATATCCATGTATTAATTGAAGAGTTTTCATATTCTTAATGAATGAATTACCTGTTACCGGATCTCGTTGCTTAAGGTTTATGCAATATCCGTCTTGTCCCTTCCAAAAAATGAGTGGATATTGGAGAGCATCATATAAACGATGGGTATCAGGAATGGACTGAAGAGAATTATTTCTTCTTCGAATCACGATTTGTCGCGTAGCTGTATGGTCGCCAACCATGATTCCAGCCACGTCGTCAACAACAGGTGCGTTGAATCGACGTATATGCCCTCCAGCTGGTGTTCTATCAGGATTGATGAAAATAGCGTGATTGTCACTTTGTAGCTTATGCATATGTGATTTGAATAATTTCAACAATTCGTTGTGCTCATTTAACAGAGCGTCCAGCTCGCTGACAATGCGCGTTGCAAATGGTGAATTGAGGTGATTATAGTTGCAACGTGTATTCACGCGATTGGCGAGTGCCCGTTCGGAGTCCTCGCCACCCATAAAGTAAATTTGTAAAAATTTATAAGGTTCGTTTGGCATTGGTAGTAATGAGCCGACTTTGTGGTAAATTTGGCCTTTGATTTTGAATGTGGAATTAAATTGTTGACCATTTGCAGCAGTATTTTTAACTATTTCCGTTGCTCCGAACGATGTCATTTGAAAACATGAATTGAATTGCCGAATTGAACGCAAGAACAGCGAAGAATTTGGATCAGTACCAATAAGGAGGCCTTGCAATGGTTCCGGCGGTGTTTCAATTTCTGGAAGTTTCACTTTTCCTGATGAGCAACACATCCCAATTGGCTCATTTTTAAATTTAAGGGCTTGACAGTGCGGGCATTCCTTGTCCAATGTACCAATTACCACTTTGGAGTGAGCGTAATATTCAACATCAGGCTCATACTGAAATGCTAGTCGAAGAAATGAATGTGATGTAAATGCTCGAAGTACTTGTTGATGTTGGTCAATCCCTCTACGTCTGTTGGCTACGAATCTGCGCGCTTCTCTTCGTTCCAATTGTCTTTGTTGGTTTCGCTCATCTCGTACCTCTTGTAATTGTGATGCACGTAACTGCACCATTCTTACACGGACATCTGCATTACTTTGTTGCCTTTCTGCATCTGATCTTATTGCTCTTCTATCTTGCATGCCTTTAGATCTGTTTGTTTGACGACTCAAATTAGCCCCCCTGCGTGTTCGTGGCATTGTTGTAATAAATCAAGTTGGAAAACTGATTGGTGTATAACGTGTATTATTTTCTTGATCAATAATTAGCGCAGCGAGTTCGGTCGCACTCGAGTTGTAACAACGACTGAACTCGAGACGCACAATTCTTGTGCGCGCCTTCCGCCGAACCACACTCGGCGACAGCGACAGAACGCTGGCGCCCCGCTGAAACGGTTCTTCTTAAACCACAAATGATGAAATTACTATTATTGTGAAATACCCGAAAACACAAACACACACTCTCACACTCACGCACCGACATATATGTATTTTGCTCATAGCATGAGAACACTGAAAGCTGAGTGAAAAATTGTGAGAGGACAACGCATGCGACAGAAGCCGATTTTTGCATTCTTCTTTCTGTCGCATCCGCAAACGTTTCTTGCTTGTATGCAAGTATTAGTGTGTTAAACAAATAAACATTTATTAAAATTATTTAATTATTTATTATTTGGGTATAAAAAATAGATGTTGGCCGATTCTCAGTCCTACACGATCTGCATAAAAAATTTCGTGAGAATCGGTCGAGCCGTTTCGGAGTAGTTTGGTAACAAAAACCACACTCGAGAATTTTATATATATAGATTTAAAAAAAAAAAAAAAAAAAAAAAAATAAAAACTATAAAAATAAGATCTATAAGAAATCAAGCAACGAAATCAATGTTCTTCAATATTTAAATATAATTGGCCTTAGCATTGATGTTATGTGTAACCATTTAAATAATACTTTTTTTTTTTTTTTTTTGCTTAAAATTATCCCAAAATTAATTTTTTTCAACTAAAGAAGACAAAATCACAGAAATTTTAGCAAAACGAAATGTCACAATTTCATCGCAAGAACATTTATATAGATTTCTTGAAATAGATACATTTGTAAACAAAACTAATGTAATATTTTACATAAAAATTCCAATGTTCAGAATTAAAGACTATAAATTCATTCATTATACCATTGCCAATGACAACACTAAATATCTGAAAATACCTAAACATGTTATTTATAACAGATATAGTATTAAGCCTCTTAAAGATAAAATTATGTTTTTTGCCCCAACGTGGGATACAAATTATCTACAAGAAATCATCAATGAACAGAACAACCGGAAATTCTGGAACCAGAAAGGGAGTTTGTTTTGTTGGTGTTAAATAGACTTAAAACCTAGCATAGACAACCTCACTTGGAAGCAATCAAAGCGCAACTATATTTTAATCCTTTGAAGAGGATCAATTGTTCTCAAACCACCACCAGTCGCTACTAATTTCGTTCAGACCACCGCTATGGCCCTCACTTCAATCCAGTGGGGGAGGAGTTACCTACCCGGTCACCACACCAACGAATTCACCTTCAACTACACAAACCATGGACAACACATCAAAAAGGGCAACAAATAACACACATGTACATATATACGTACATAAATATTTACACACATACATATATCCATACATACATATATATAGACACTTACATATATACGTACATACATATTTAAACACATACATATATCCATACATACATATATAGACACTTACATATATACATACATACATATATACATACATACATATATACATAATTAACTGAAGGAGAGAACGGCATTGTCGCCGAATAAAAATAATAATTGTGTGTTGAACGTCAAACAAGACGGAGGTTTTAATTTTATAATAAAAAAATACTAAAAAGTAAATAAACACAGGGAAAGGTTACTCTTTTTCCTCCAACACGACTTGGCCAAGATGTTAACTCGCGCCTTTTATTGTTCATTTGGTTTATTTGTTTTACTGATGTCTGATCTATGTCCCGATAACCTGGTTTTTAGTTTATTCTCTGTTGTTGCCACATATATTTTGTCGCATTCTATGTTGTCTTCGTGGCACAAATGGATAAGCGACGAATCAATGTGCTTTCGAAAGAGGGGTGAATATAGAGCAAAACTGGAGCAGATAAGAGGGCAATCGGCTTCCACCCCAGAAGCAGTGGTCTCAGTTACCTCACAGCGTCGCCCTAGTTTAATCGAGCGAAACCCCCAAGTATAAACGTCGGAAGTGCCTCGCTCTTGCCGAATAGAAAAACAGCGAAATCATGCAGACTGTTCGGGGCTATTGCCCCGTAGAATGTAGTCGCCAATGGAGAGCAGAGATCCTACAATGTATCGTAAATAATGCAGAGACATCGGGTCCAGAACCCACTCTTTAGTGCTTATCCAACTATCTGGAAGACATTTTTCCTGCAAATAATGAACCCCGAAGAAAGGTAAGCCCTCATCAGAGGCCACGGGTTCAGCGTTATTAAGTCCTTGCTAGATGGAGGTGATGAGTTGGTTATGCCAACCCAAAGTGTAATGAAGCCATATTGGAAAAACGTAATGATAACACCCGGCACATGTTCATGTGATAACGCCAGGTTCCACATGGAACATTCACTTGAATCGGTTTGATTACCAATAATATAAAGCGACCTGAGGGAAAATAAGTTAAAATTGTCTAGAGCTCCGTCTGCATCTCACCAGGCCATTGCCAAGCTTCTACTGGTCTACGATGCTCCCGAACACTTTGTCCAATTTCTAAGGGAACAATATGAGGGCGGCGGCACTTCCGTCTATGAGGAAGGATGGAAATCTGAGGTCTTTATACCAGCGAGAGGCGTCAAGCAGGGTAATCGCTTATTACCCATAATATATAACTTGGTAATAGACCGGTTGTTTAGGTCTTTTCCCAGAGAGATTGGTGCCATAGTCAGAAATGCAAGAATAAGCGTGGCAGCGTTCGCAGATGATTTGGTGCTGTTTGCAGAAGCTCCGATGGGGCTTTATAAATTGTTGGACACCACTGTGGCATATTTAGCCTCGGTGAGACTCACCCTAAACGCAGACAATAAGAGTTAAGGGGCAAGCCAAGCAAAAGTGTACTGTCGTTGAACGACGCATCTTTCGTGTAAGTGAGCGTGGAAAGTGAGAGTGGAAGTGTTTAGGTATCCGGTTCACTGCGGATGGGCGGTTTCGGTATATTCCAACGGAAGAAGTTGTTTGCACTTAGAACGGTCCTGATCCGACATTTCTATCACAAGCTGACCCTTGGGAGTGTGATGATCGGCGTTTTAAGAAAATGTAACAAATTGGAACAAAAATCTAAAAAAAGGGGGTTTCGGTATACCATCGTTGCGATTGATTGCGCCAATGCTTCCCTTGAAACGATTGAGCAATATCAAATGGTCTCACGACGAGCAATTCAAGGTAGCCAGTTCTTTTATTGATTGTGAATTGCGAAAGGCTCGAGATAGAATACGAGCGGAGTCGAAACAGCTGGTTTCACGTTTAGAATTAGACTTGTGTTTCGCAAATTGATGGTGAATTGCGCAGGGCCCAAGATAGATTTATGGCGGAATCGGGGCAGCTGGTTTACAGGTTCCACATGTCTGTGGATAGTTACGATCTCCGTGAAGCAGGTCATTTCGGCCAGGAACATGGATACCCCTCCAGTCAGCTCACGCGCTTGCTAACAGGAAAGGAGTTCTTGTGCGGTGTCAAATTGTGGATAAATGCGAAAGTGTTCAGAGCGATAAGAACAGCCGCTCCGAGTTGAAGCCCAAAATTAACAAGTACGTTAATTCCACCAAGTTTACAAAATGAATTATGATTATATTATTATCATGCTTACATAATTTAAGTAGTACGTCTTTATAATATAATTTTCTAGTTGCAATACAAGCAATAGATTTCTTTGCACTGAGTGCTTGGAAAGTTTTTATAACATAGAAAATATGTATCAACTTCATTTGTAAGCTAAGTGAGGTATACAAATCCCAATACACTGCGGGACAACCGGATTGGCACACCCTGTTACCTTTCATTTAAAATATAAATAACAAGTAACTGTAAATCTCTATCATGCGTTTTATATATTTTTTTTATCACTCTTTTGCATTTTCACTTAGTATTAAAACAAATAGCAGGCTCTTGAAGTTTACCGTTAGTTAGTCTTAATTTTTTCTTAGAAATAAATAAAAAAAATCATGGCTTTTTTCCGCGACAGCCGATTAGCACACTTCCCTTTTAGTGTGGATCTATCGGATCTGACTAATTAAAGAGATTGTTTACTTGATTTGATCAATTATGAATTGAATTAATCGAAACTACTTAATTATAGAAAAAGCAAAGCTGTTGGATGAGGCAGAAAAAGGTCGAATAAAGGCTTACATAGAGTGTGGACTCTCAATCTCACAACTATCAAAAAATCTTAAGCGCAGCCGTAGAGTTATTTCCTCATATTTATGGGTAAAACATGAAAGGTCGGCCCTTTTTAGTAATAACAGAAGCGGACAAGCGACTGATTCTGAGGAACGCGTCTAACTCACGAGACTCTGCGGCTAAAATCAAGCAAAAATCTGGTGTTAAGTCGAGTGTGCGGACTGTGCAACGCATTATTAAAAACGCGAAGTACATAAAACGCCTTAAATTAAAAAAAAAAAAAAACACCTTTAAACGCAAATAGAAAGATGCAGCGGCTTGAAATTTGTCGATCGAATATGACCTGGACTAAGGAGTGGCGACTTATTGTCTTTTCGGATGAAAAAAAATTTAATTTAGAGGGTGCGGATGGCTATTCGTACTTATTTTACGAGCGTAGAAAGGAAGAGCTTGTTTTAGATCGATTGCCCAGCTGTGCTGGTGGTGTCATGGTGTGGGGATTAATTACCTATTATGGAAACATAGAACTTTAATATCTGACAAGTCGAATGAATGCCACAGCATACAATGGGATATTGCAAACGGATTTTTCTGCTTTAAAGGAAATATTTGGACTCTTGAAGTGGAACTTCCAGCAGGATAACGCACCAATTCATTCATAAGTCCAAAGTTGTAAAGCCGTGGATTGGACGTCAAAACATATGTACCTTTGCTAAATTGACCCCATACTCGCCTGATCTGAACATTATTGAAAATGTTTGGGGATGGCTGGCACGTAAAGTATACGAATCAGGGAGGTAATATACAAATGAAATAGAGCTAATAGAAGGTATTAAAAATGCCTGTAGCACCATTTCATTAGCCTACATTCAACAATTAAATGGCTCTTTACCCAAAAGGATGTATGAGGTCATACTTAACCATTTTGTTTATAAATAAGTTAAAACAGATTGAATTAACAATACAAAATTGTGTGAAGCGGTTCGAAGCCCATTTTTCTACATATTTCAACATTTTCGAGTGGGTGTGCTAATCGATTTCTTATTTTTTAATTTAGGTAATATTCTCTTAAAAAGTTATTAATAAAGTTAATATCCTAAATATTATTTTTCTTTTGTTAAAAATATATGAAGTCTTAATGACACAAAATTTATTCTAAAAGGATCACGCAATTGGCTGATATTAAGCTTCAAATGTAGGAAGCATTGGGTGTGCTAATCGGTTGGGCTTTCACCCTGCTCCTCCTCCTCACCATCGCCCATTGGTGTAGGAGGGCGTGCTGGCCTCCATGGTTGCGGCTCCTTCGACATGCTGCCTCCGCTTTCCTTTTCTATCAGCCTCCTCTCGCAGCTGTGCTGCCATAATTTTTCGAGCAAGAAAAGCCAGATTGACGAGAAAAAAGCTGAAAGACGCTAAACCAAAGAAAAATAAGCTAAAAAACAAGTTATTAAAACAATATTTTCTTAGAAATTTAGGTAAATTATAATAATAATAATTCATTTATCTAAGCTAAAAAATAAGTTTTTTATTTTTATATTTCACTTAATATCTCATTTAAATTAGCTTTTCCCTCGTCAGAATAATAAGATCGGTAGTTCACTGCACGCAACAATTTTTGGGGTAAAATGTTATCATAGCAGCATTTGGTGATAAGATTATGTCCGTATCTGAATCTTGCAGGCATGGTTTACTGCCAGTTGCACAGAGTGGCAAACGCATTTGATTAAAAGAAGTGAAAGAGCATCCTTCTTCAGCTCCGTATAGACGCTTCGATTAGACCCTATCATGACATTTGCGTTATCTGTGCCGATGCCTATTAAGTTTTGCGCATCCAATTTCCAATTGTTTAGTTCTTCCTTTTTTCCTTTAGCATCTCCTCTTTCTAGCGAATTTAAGCTAAGGAACGTTGAAACCATCACTCTACGCTCAACAGAAACGTAATTAATAACAACACCTAAACACCATAACAGTCAAAATTAGAAATATACATGAACTTATATTAAAATCATTTCAATCTTTCAAAAATATCAAAAATTTACAAATAATATTTATTTACCGAGTTGCTTTGTAAAAATTATGTCTGTGGATTCATCTAAAATCAAACTTAATTTGGTGTCCCCAAAGTCATTTCGAAGCTCCTCGCGAAAATGTGGAGCCAATGAATTTTTTATAATATATGTGCATTTGGTCCAATGCAATTTAATTTGAGATACTGTATCGCTGTTGCCGAATTTTGTTTCGCAAAGAATGCCAAGGTGATCAATCGAAGCAATCGCCGTGTGCTTTGCTACAAAGAGGCAAATGGCTACCTCTTGCTTAACGGTTTTTATTGGCGTTTGACTAAAATCAATTTTTTCCTTTTGTGCAAAGCCACTCAGTGCACCTTGATGTTTTTTTGATGCCGAGTGGGCACGCAGGTCCGAAAGCTTTGCAGTCAAGCTGCATTTGCAATAGCTACAATACGCATTTGAAGCATCTACTGTATCCTTTTGAAGCCAGTCCTTAAACTCTGCACTTTTCAGTCAAACCTCGCGAATGTTTTGTTTTTACGTTTTGGGCATAATGATAGTTAAAATATGAAACTTTAAGAAACAATTGTTGACGCTCCAAGCTCGTGGTTATTTCGATTGATTTCCTTATCGAAAGTCTCTAATCGATACTACTGCTCAAAATGTATAGTGTTGAAAAATATATAAAATAAACATATCGTAAATAATAAAGTAAAGCTAAAAAAAGCTTCAAAAAAATTTTTAAAGCTAGAATTCCCGCTACCAGCTGTTGTTAAATTTTCCCGCAATTCTTAATAAAAGAAGTCAGATCTGACTTGAAAATAGCTAAAATAGCAGCACTGTCTCGCAGCTCTCCAACACATCGTTGGTGGGCCAGATCCCGTGCCCTTCCGCGTAGTGTCAGAGCTGGGAAACTATCGATAGTGGCGCCATTCGATATTTTCGATGTTTTGAGAGTAAAAATTCAATTCTATCGATGGTGCTACTTTCGATAGTGCTTTATAACATTTATTTATAGGTTTCAACAAAATTTGGAAAAAGTAGACAAAAACTTTGAATCATTTAAATTTTTTAACAATAAAATAAGGACGTTTAATTTTATTTGTAATGGTCACAGGAGCAAAAAGAAACAAGCCTCTTAGATTTATAAATATTTATATAACTTATATTAATTACCAAACAGAAAATTTAACTTGTTTTCATTTTATTCAAATTTAAATTAAATTAACGTATCTCAGTCTACAGACTTTCAAACTGATAAAGATCAACTCTTCAACCAAACAAAAAAACAGAAAACAAAGAAAAACAATTAACATAAATTTTACTCTATCGAAGTGTTTCTTTTTAAGAACAGCAGCGTATCGACTTTACTAGCTATAAGCAAAGCCCTTCGTTTGTTAATTATTAGAGCAGCCTTGATAAACATCCACTCAGAGTCCGTTGAAGTAGCAGCAACGCATAAATATTTTGAAATAAATTTATAAATAAATAAATAAATTTTTGTAAATTTATTTTATGTTCGGAAAACGCAGCGTTGGCTAAAGAACGGAAGTCTGGTTTTTTATATCTTGGGTCTAGTAAAGTGGCAATTCGCGACAAAGAACGCTTTTCATATCTAAACAGCCTCGTTGCAATATTTTCCATCAAAAATGCACAGCCTTTTAGACACTCAGTAGTCTTAAGGCTAGTGGGAATGCTTGCTGTGGCTGAATTTTTGGCAACTCCGGCATAAGACATTCCGGGTTGAATGACGCTGGAAGGGAAGTTATGTGCCATGAAGGTGTTTGGTGCAGCTCGGTTTTGCGTACGTGGTGTTGAGCGTGCTAGTCCTTGCTCCCTTAATTTCTTAGCCTCTTTGTAGACCCGACATCCTCTGTACGATGCGGTGTGGCTTTCCCCGCAGTTTACACACTCAGGAAGTTGTTCACTGTCCTTGGGACACTTGCCTGGTTCATTGGTGCATTTGACACACCTGCGCCCTTTGCCACAGAAGTTTTGGGTGTGGTTAAATTCCTGGCATTTGTAACATTGAGGAACGTCGTTATTTTTCCTCGGAGGCTCAACTGTTACCACGGCATTGCAGAGGCGTTTGATGTTGAAAATTTCCTTATTATTCTCAGCTGGCTCCAGGTCGATAAAAAATAATGGCATCGGGTTTTTGGAGTGGCGGTGTTTAGCGTTAGTAAGGTGCCGCACATTATGTCCCAGCCCTGCCAATTCTTCACGAATGAAGCTCAGTGGAGTGCTGTGGTGAAGGCTGCGGATAACAGCCCTATATGCTCTCTCCTGCTTGAGTTGGTACGTGTGGAAAGGCATTTTTCCAGCCTCTAGCGCGGCTATCAGGCTCCTGTAGTCCTGAACGCTGGTAGTCATGACCCGGATTTGGTCGTCTCTACCTGCCTTGTAGGTGAAATCATCACCGCCGATTTTTTCTTTCACAAAGGAAAATATGCCAGATATGTTGCTCACATTGGAGACAAAAATTGGTGGAATTTTCGGCAATTTCGGGGTAGCTGGAGGAGGAACAACGGAAGGCTCTTCCTCAGCAGTGCGGTCACTTGCTGGGTTATCGGTCGGGGCAAGTAATGCAAATCTGTTGCGATTGGCAGCGGTGGATAATCCTGAACCAGCAGCAGATGGGCGTCTAATTTCGCCAGGCTCCATTGAGCCTTCTTCGGATTCGGAATCCGTGGACATAGACGATTCGGATGTTGGACGTCTGTTTTTGACGATGGCCTGGACCTTTGCGCCCTTTTTACGATCCACATCTGGAGATGACGTTGCTTTCCTTTTGGATACGTAGAACCACGGTGCAGAGCTGGGGACACTGGGATCCATGTCGGTCGAGGTTGATTGCCTTTTAAACTCCCGGAGGAGTGCAAAAATGGAGTTGATTCCGCCAGGGGTTCCGGTGGACTCCTTAATTGTATGCAACAGAAAATTTTTAATTGATGCCTGAAGGTATGCAACGATTTTTATGGCATCTCTGATTGGCTGGCCAATCGCCGCACTCTTGCGGGACTTGCCAAAACAAACGCAGAAAAATCGGGTTTTTACTGATTAGATGCAGTTTTTGTTTATCACTTCAAAAAGTTTTTATTGGTCACTCGAGAACACGTGGGAGAAACAACAGTTGTTTGAGACTCGATACTGGCACTTGTAGAGGGTTTCGCAGTCATCCGCAAGCACGTCTGTACGCTTTGACAGTCACAATGCAACTGATTGAACCGAAATGTAGAAAAAAACGTGGTATGTCAGATGATGCTCCATATATTGAGCTATATCTGCAACAAATTTGAAAAAATCCGTCGGAGGGTTTTTGAGAAAATGCCTTATCAGTTAACCAACCTATGGTTCTGCCCCATACAAAAGCATTTTTGTATTATCAAACATATATAAAAAGGGAAGACACATAATTTAACAGTACACTCGTGTATTACAAAAACAACACATTAAACAACTTGGAAACTAGCTAAATTAAGTTTTATTAAAATACCAAAGACATACACTGCGCGTCATCACGTTAGCGCCCCCCCTCTCTCTACATGTTTTTTCTAATTTTCAATTTCCTATTCCACTGTTTTTCGTAAAATTTTGTTGTTGTTGTTACAATACTCATTTATGATCTTTATGACAAGAGAAGCTTCTTAGAAGAACCGTTATATATTTTTTTGCGTTTTGCTTCATTCTCGACGAAAAAGCTTGCCCTTATTATGCGTCATCAGATTAGCGCCCCCAAATGCAATTTTAGTTATTTCACTTAATTTGGCAATTGCAGTCACCAAATTTTTTGTGAACCTCGAAGTAATCAATATCTTTCGAAAAAAGGGTAAAGGAACAGTTTTATCATTGGTTAAAAAATCAAAGATTGAGGCATACTTTAATCTGTACTATCATACCATAAAATTGCTGAAAAGACGGGAAGACACAGAAAAACAATTGCCAATTATCTTAACAATAAGAAGAGCTATAGAAAATACTACAAAGGCGGCAATAATCAAGTGATTACACAAGCAGATAGAAGAGCAATACTTCGAGAAGCTTCCAATTCGCACGAATCGACCACCAAAATCAAGGAAAAAACTGGTGTTAAGGCAAGCTTATCAACTGTTCAACAAGTAATAAGGAAAGCTGATCACCTAAAGAGACTGAAATTAAAAAAAAAAACCACCACTCAATATGATGAGAAAAGAAATGCTCCTAAATTTTGCACAAGAGCACATGACGTGGTCTACCCAATGGCGATACGTTTGGTGTGGAGAGCAATATCGTACTACGTATATAGCACAGACTCTCACCTTACGGTGCCTTCGTCCTTCCATTTTTGTTCTCTTTTTTGGTGCGAAAGAAATTGTTCTCTCCTTGGTCAGGTTTCGTTAGAGTGACTTAAATCAGTGAATTTAATGGCTTTAATGAACTTTTCGAAATTACAGCCCACAAAACTTTTTAAAGTAGTATTTGTTGAATAAAAACGACTGTAACTGAGAAGTACTAACCAATGTAGCGTGCTGTGCCACCATTTTACTTGCATCCGCAATTACGGAAGGTGGTCGCTATGCACTTGACCGTAGAATCAATCCGATTGGTCGATAAATAAGGCGCTGCTTTGATTGGTTGTGCACCAAACGAACAACTTGAAAGCATACGGCAAGGTTACGCACAAATGAGCAGTAGCGCTAGTGGGTCACTTAAGTGGCAACGCTGCTCGCAAGTGAGCAACGATGACAGTAAGCGGCGAAAATAATATTCCCGCTCACAGGTGAGCAGATAATCGAAGCCAATCAAATGAACTGAGGCTTAGTAGTCCGATTTTTGGCAGTGCACCGACCACTTCAATTTTGTTGTCATGCAGTGCACCTCGCGAGGGTAAAATAAAGCGGTAATGCGAAATTCAATTTCATTCCGTCGCTTCAGAAGAGCGTGTAGCTGGGCCTTCACTTCATCCAGACCATCCGACTCATCTAGGGGTGGGGCCAGTGCTGCCATAATTTTTCCAGCAAGAAAAGCCAGATTGACCCATACAAAGTTTAGGGGCTTAAATTATTTCCTTATTACCTGACGGCTAAAATTAAGTTCAGCGTGCTTAAGTTCATGCCATTTCTTAATTTGGACTTAACCAAGTTCATTTGGCTGAAGACCCGCTCCACTTTCGCATTAGACCACGGTCATGACATGATCTGTAGCGCAATTTTCGCCAGGTCATTAAAAATTTGAAAATATTACCGATATTTACACCACAGACGTAGCGAAAGGGATTAAACATGGGCTTACGTAAGGGGATGTGTGGGTTAATATTACCCCTGAGAGAAAATATAAATTCACACCTTGTCGACATAGTTAAAAAGAAATCTTTCGAAAAATGTTAGTTTTTAATGCTAATGTATTATTTTTATATGAATACATATATATTTGTTTATAAAGATATACAAAATATTTTCGCTTTCCCCAAAAACAAAACAAAAAAAACGTTCTTACAAGAAAAGTCGCTGGGCACGAGTCGAGAACCCTTCCTGTGCTTACACAAGCCCCATACGTCTAATGGCATCCTACCTGATACACCACACACCTAATTGTTAGCCAAGAATACACATAACCATAAATATGAATATATGATTACAAATACAAACACTCAAAGTAAACTAAGACAAAACAATAACTTTTATTTAACTTAAGCATTGCCAGATATTCTTTTCGTTTAGCTATCAAAACTTCCACAGTCTAAATGAACCGAAAGAGTTGAGTTTAGTGTCCACTTTGACGTCCGTCGAAATGATTTTATACACTTGCCCTCACTTTAACGCTTTTCTTTCTTCGCTTACCTTCATCAATCATGGTGTGTGTGTTTTGTTATTAATTAAAAATATATATCTGTTTGTTAATTTTAAAATATAATATAATCAAAATTCTCTTTTCACGTCTTTGGCAAATCACGTAGTGATGCCAAAATTAATTAAATGATACACAATAATCGATTACTTTGTTTCATTTTGCAATTAAATATAATCGATTAAAGACATTGCATTAAATCGGAAAGTATTAAAATGGATGACGTAGAGGTTGCCAAGTTTAAAAAAATTGTGGGTCAAATGTCAGGATTGTCATTAACAACAGACTGATGGACTGTTAGCTTTTTTGAATTTTGGGATTTTAAATTATTTTCTTATTTATACAGTAATTTGGTCAAAGTAAAGTTGTAGATTGCTAACCAAAGCATAATCTATTGATTTCAGTGTTTTTTGGGCTTTGCAGGTATTTAAAATTTGATCATAAAAAATCTGCTCCCCACATTTTGGAGCCCAGCTTCCTTGAACCGGAATGTAGGACAAAACATGGTATGTCAGATAATGCTCCATATATTGAGCTACTTACAGTTGTGTTCAAAATAATAGCAGCGCATATAAGCTCTGACTTTAAGATTGAAAAAAAAAATCATATTGACTACAGATCAAATTTTTTTGTTCAATGTAGTATTTACTTTTAATTTTTAACAAAATAGTGTGTTTTTTATCAAAAAACTTATTTCATTTATAAATTTAAGTAGAAAATGATAAAAATGCCGAAGTTGCTCTGTTCAAAATAAAAGCAGCAAAAATCGAAAATGTTAAATGTGTCAACTAAATTTTGTTTATAACTTCATTTATTAAATTAACTATGTTATTTATGAACTAATATTTGGTTGTGAACCCCTTATAAACTGTAACAGCTTCACATCTCCGCGGCATGGAGTCAATTAAGTCCTGGCAGCGCTTTAAAGGAATCTGAGCCCATGCATCTTGAACAACTTGCCAAAGTTGCGCTTTATTGGACGGTTTCGACTTGGCCACACTTTGTTTAACGTCCCCCCACAAGTTTTCAATCGGGTTGAGATCTGGGGACTGTGCTGGCCATGGTATTACGTCAATCTTTTCCGTTTCAAACCACTGTTTGGCAAGTTTGCTGGAATGCTTTAAATCATTGTCCTGTTGGAACGTCCATTTTATTGGCATTTCCCAAGAGGAATATGGAATATTTTTTTGCATCCATAATCCCATTAACCATGTGGATAGGGCCATGTGGATAGGGCCTACTCCGCCATATAAAAAACAGGCCCATATTAATATTTTTAATCCACCATGTTTTACTGTCTTTAGAGTGTGGTTAGGCTGATATTCTATGTTTGGGAGACGACGGACATATTGTCTGGATCCAGTTCCACCGAACAACACAATTTTACTCTCGTCGGTCCAGAGTATGTTGCGCCACTTTGTTAAGGGCCATTTTAGGTGCTCTTTAGCAAACTGTATTCGAGCTTTGATATGTTTTGAAGTTAGAAGCGGCACTTTTCCTGGACTTCGGGCCTTGAGTTTATGCTCCAGAAGTCTTCGCCGAACAGTTACGCCACTTACTGACAAGCTTAGGTCTGCTTTTATGGATTCCGCAGAAGCAAAAGGATTAGCTTTACTGGAGCGCACAATGCGTCGGTCGTCAATGTCAGTGGTAGATCTTTTCCTGCAGCGGGTTTCGGCTTTGTGTTGATAGTTAATCGCATTATTAATTATTTTAGAAGAACATCCAACCAATATTTCGATTTCCCGGTATATTTTCCCTTGCTTTCTAAGGCTTAATATCAATTCGCGCTTTTCATTTGAACAATGATTGCCTCTACCCACTAAAGTATAATTTTTTTCATTATTTTGGTGTATTCCCATGTAAATAATAGTAAACCATAGCTCGCAAATGACAGTTGATCGTTTTTTCTTATTTGATCTGCTTCGTATCATAACCGAAAAGATTGTCCTATCTCGCTCTGAGCGGCTCTCTTTGTTTTGTTTTGAATTGCTTTTTGTCAAGCGCTTTGCATTGACTCATTCGTGTGACGCTCTCAAATGAGTGTCGCGTAAAGAGTAATACGATTTTTGCTCACACAAAGAGTCTAAACAAAAGACAGTTTGACTAAAAAACTCAACAGAAATGATCTTTGCCTATCGTGTGCATGTAAATACATACACACATGTACATAAATGTAAATAAGAATGAAAATAATAAAACAAACAATGCAATGTTTTGTTTTGTTTTTTAATGAACAATAATTTTATTTTGTTTTCCATAATATTATTATTTTTTTTTAAATGGAGTTTAGCTTAACAACTAAAAACGCGTTAAGATTTTCAGCAGATATAGAGCTTCGTCTTTCACTTAAAATAAAGTGAAGGGCTGAAAATGCTCGTTCTACAGATACCTGAGTTGCCGGTGTTGCTATGTGGCAACTTAAGTCTGAGATCATTAAAAAACTCCAAAACATTGGTGTTTAATGGTAAACGACCATATATTGAGTCAAAACTTTCAATGTCAGCATAAATTTTTAAAAGTTTTGCAGAGACATTGTCTTCTTTGATTTCTGTCACTGTCTGGACATCATCTAAATATGCCGACAAGAGTGTTTCTCTTCAGCCGAGGATGCCGTCGAAAAAGTTGAAGATAATGATAAGTTCATATCTTCAGACTGCAGGAACTTCAAGCGCTGGAACATTTTGTGCTGTCTGTAATAATAGAGCAATAATAATTTTAACATCTTTCTTTGATGTTAGTTTTGTATTACTTTTCCACGAAGACAATTTTTATTGTTAATACAAGTAACTACTAACATGACCCATAAATGACACAGTACAACAATTTTAACCATTCTGCAACTTACATTCTTTAACTCGAATAACCTATATGCAATTTTTTTTAAATTAAGCTTTGCCACCCGTTTCTGGTCATTACTCAATATGCAATTAACTCTTGGGTCCATGAAAATGGCAGCTAACAATGCTTCATTTTCTAAAAGTTTTAACTCTCTTATCTTAATCTGGGCCAACAGTTTCTTTTTTATGAAATTTGTACTTTTTTCGCATGCCAATTTAAGCTCCATCCAAATAATAAAAAACTCACTAAAAACAAGATTTTTATCTTGCAACTTTAAGGTAGCTTCATATGATTCCTTAAAGGCGTTAATATAAGACTCCATCCAGTCACAATCTGCGTCAACATAAATGTAAGACTCGGTAGTCAGAAAGTCCTTTAAGTCAACCAATTTTGTCATCATCAAATAAGTTAAATTCCATCTTGTTATGACGTCAAGCGATGGGATGTTTTTTTATGTTCGATTAATAAACGTCTGTACAGGTAACAAATATACAAAGATGTATTTATATATATTTATGAAATATATAAACATTAGTTACCTATTAGTTTCTGTGCGCAGCATTTTGCATAATGTGCGACAAGAAGAAATTTTATCGTTAATATCGTTGACCTTATTCACATCAGTTACACACAATTGCAAGGTGTGTGCTGCACATCTCACTAGGTGAATATTGGCCAACTCAATGGTGTCTAGTATATTCATAACACTTTCACCTTGCGTATCGTCGTTGAAAAAGACAGTCCTCTGTAGCATCGTTTAAAACTTGAACTGCTTTTATCATATTTCTTCCGTTGTCAGATGTTATACTGTATGCATAAATGTAATATTAATTTAAAACATACATATATTTTCTGTAATTCAAACTTTACCTGAAAATTTGTTCCACATTGATATCATAATCCATTAAAATTTCTAAAATTTTCTGCTTTATGTATGCACCTGTGTGGGACTCCGCGAGTTGGATCATGCCCAACGTTTTTACAACAAATTTAGTTGTATAAAGGCTTGCATCGATTAACTTCAAATTTACACCTAAAATGGATTTATCCATTCTAGTGGCAACATCGATTTTGAGCGACACCAGTTTATCTTTAACTAAAGCTTTAATGTTTTCTTTAATTGACTGCTCTTTGACTTTTACAAAATTTATTACATTGCGCGAAGTTATTGGGTTCATGCCTAGTGAACTATAAATTGGATCCATTATATCCTTAAAGCCTTCACTGTCCAGAAAAAGAAATGGTTTTCCATCCGTAGTCACTATTTTAATAATTGAAGAAACAATGGATTCTTCACTCGTGAGGTATGATATTTTTCTTTTTTTTACACTCTCTTGTACTTGGGAGTCCCAGCTCTTGCTCCACTCATTAAAAATGTCACCGTGTTTTATTGTCAAATGCCGTCTTGAGATAGTGAAATATGTCCCAGACATTTTAAAACCGCAAACCTCACACATAGATTTATTTTCTTCGGCAATAAATCTAAAAAAATGATGAACTTTTTAAATTTCGTCTTTTCCCATTTTGCAAAAACTATAATGCTCCGCACACACTGACTTCACAAACGCAATGAACATGTATCATGCAAAGAAAAAAAACGCATCAATCGCGTGTGTTTACCCATACATACGCAAAAGACAATTTGCTTCATTTAACTCAAGCAATCGATCAGTGTTTGACTTGAGCGAAACGAAAATAGAAATAACTGTCTCGATCAAAACGCGAGCGAGCTACAGTCGCGACAAAAACAGTTTCTGCCTGAGTCTTTATTATTGTGTGAGTGAAAGACACTTATTTGCAGACAATGGAAAAGTGTCAACAGTTATTTGCGAGCTATGCTCCGTAGTAATCATGCTTCGAAACATAAACCAACCAAAACTGTGCAACGGTACGCGTTTGGTGGTTAGTAAATTGATGAACAATGTAATTTACGCTACGATAATGATAGGAAAATTCAAAGGTGAGGAAGTTCTCATTCCGAGGATCCCGATGATCCCAACCGATATGCCGTTTGAATTTAAAAGACTTCAATTTCCGATACGTCTAGCATTTGCCATGACCATCAACAAATCACAAGACCAATCCTTAAAAGTTTGTGGTTTAAATCTAGAACATTTATGTTTTTCCCATGGTCAATTATACGTGGCATGTTCACGGGTCGGAAGACCATCTGCGTTGTTTGTTTTTGCGCCTGATAATAAAACAAAAAATGTCGTGTATAACAAGGTACTTAAGTGAAGAGGAACCTATGTACTAAGTACAGAAATAATAATGAATGATTAAAGAAGTTATTTAATTTTTTTTGTATTGTTTCCAAAAAAAAAAAAAAAACCCACAATCTGCTTATTTATTGTCATTATTAAGGCGGAACAAAGTTCGCCGGATCTCTAGTTTAGAAATGAGAACGATATTGGATGACACAAAGTTCTTCGAGGATATTGTAAAAATGTATCCCTATCTAACATGAAGTTGTTGAACCAGTATCAATTAGGGCAGTGATTTTTTTACTGTTTACCGTTAACTTAATCAGGGGAAGTGATTTTTCGAGGCAACAATATGAAAATTTTCATAGCAAGAACAGTTCTTGATTCAGAATTGAAGCTTTAATTTTGATTATCATTTTCAAATTGGCTACAATTAGTTTTATCTACTTCGACATGATCGATTTCCATTTTTAAAGCATGGCTTTGTTGATTGTTAAAGTTCTGATTTGAATTTAAATTTTTGTGTTTCTGGACGAAAGTTTCTTAAATTAGCTTTTTCAATTTGGAAATTGAAATTTTTAATTTGATATGTAAAATCTGTCTCTTTGATTATTTGTATTATTATTTTGATACTGATAGTTTTGATTATCTGTTTTGTTCGATTTTATATTACTTTATGAAAATTTTGGTTTAGGATTTTGGGTTCTAACAAGACCTTCAGTTTCTAATAAATCAAAAGCTTCTCTTCAATTTTTAACATTTCTATTAATTACGACTGAAGCTAAATTTACATCGATATTTTTCAAGAATGTTCTTAACATAGCTTCTTCAACATTTTTGGGACTAAACTCAGAATGCTTTACATTATCATATTCGTATTTTCCATTAATTTTACACATTATATTTCTTAAAGATTTAAAATATTCTGTAATATCGTTTTTGTTACTTAGCATGAGCCTCTTGGTAAAGTTGATTACAAGACTCCTTTACACCAAAATTGCGAATAAGAATAGTCTTGATGTTATCCCACGACGGCTCGGCATTCTCGATGGTTCTTACAACATATAAGCTGCGGAGGTAATAATGAAAATATCATCTCCACTTCACGAATAAATGATGATAGAGCCCTTGAGTTGTCTCCTTGGTATTCGTGAATGTGGTGGGCATCCTTAAGAATATCCCCGAACATTCGTTTGCCGTTGAGTTCTTTACAACTTGTAATATACTAACAGAATTAGTTCTGCTGGTTCTCGTCGCCAATCGATGACAAAGGTTCTTCTGAACTTGTTATCGAACCAATTGTGAACAGAATAAGTTCGCTCCGAAATGCTGGTGTATGTATGTACAATTGCTGATTTAAACACACAGTCACACATACATACAGAAAATACACTCGGCTAAGCTTAGGCTAGAGTGGGGGTCACAGGTGGCGGATAGTGAAAGGCCTACAGATATGTAGGTTAGTAGTAGGAATACCAAATAAGCAGTCCCCGACCAATAGCGACTAGCATGGAGAGAGTAACTTAAAAGGTTACAGTTCCCGACGAAGAGTTAGTGACAGGGCGAGAAGGAGCCGCCCTTAAAATAAGCAACTGTAAACCCTGTTCGGCGACTGTCCATAGTGGGCGGCCAATAGGTCTGCGCCAGATCGGAACGGTCTGCAGCGAATATTACCTGGCGTTAGGTATAAAACGCTATGGGAAGGAACCCAGATCAAAAAACCAAAATGGAAGAAGTAAGAGGAGACAAATTTACGGTGCAGGGAGTCGGATCCCCAGTACCGGCGGCTGTGAGGGGTGAGCAAGCGGGCCCCCGGGCGTCGATATCCAGCGACCGCAATGGTACAGTGGTGGTAGACTTGGCCACGGTAGCAGATAACTCTACAAGCCAACAACAACAACTACAAGCTTCATCAAAGCAACAGATGTCGGAGACAGAAGTGTTTAAAGCTTCGACCAGAGTGTTGAGATCACCTGTCATGAAATCGTTTTCGTTGTCACCGTTTAACTGCGACAAAATGCGCACGTCGGATGGAGAAAACAAAACTGTTATTGACATGAAACAGACCGAGAACCACGATGAGAAAAATGCGGCAAGTTCAGCACTCATTAAGCTTGGGGAAAAAATCAAGGAGCTCACTGCCACTCACGTGCCAACCGGAAGCAACCGACACCGGTGGTTCCAAGACCAGTGGTCGTGGAACAGCACGGAACCATATCAAATGGGGAAGCTAGTGGGGATACCGGTACAAAAAGGGCAAGGAGCCCAGGGCAAGATGCAGTAATCACCAAAAAAGCAATGCACGAGATGGAAGCCTCAAATCAGCAACCAGGTGAACTGAAGACCAAATATGTCAGCAGTAAAGTATCTAAACCAGTGGATCACAACATCAAAGCCAACGCGGACATTCTCAAGCAGATTAAAAGCAGATTTAAAGTCAAAGGCATCCGCAAGACGGCAAAAGGAGAGATGCTACTCATTATGAGCAAGACCGCAGGCGAGAACACGGATAAGTTGCAGTCTATGGTTAAAAAAGTGGTGGGATACAAAGCTGAAGTCAAAGCACTTACTGAGGTGCAACAGCTTGAAATTAAGCATATGGATGAAACCACTACTGCCGAAGATGTTTTCAGTGCACTTAAGGCAAAACTTGGGGACATAGGCCTAACGAAGGATGCTATCTTACCTTTACGCAAGACATATGGAGATACACAGACTGCGACAATTCAAACAACAGCTAAGGTATCTGAGGCAATACTGGCACTTGGAAAGTTAAGAATAGATTGGGTCAACTGCCGAATCAGACTTAAACAGGTACCGCAGAGATGCTACAAATGTCTCGATTTTGGGCATACTTCGAGCAGATGTCGAGGTAATGAGGACTGCAAGGGGATATGTTTTAAGTGCGGAGGTGCAAATCACCAAGCTAAAGCATGCCAGAATTCTCCCAAATGTACACTCTGCGTTAGGAAGGGAAGAAGTGAGACCAGCCACAGTGTAATGAGTATCGGGTGCCCTCTCTATCAGAAGGCGTTAAAAAATATGCGAAATAAATGAGATTCATACAACTCAATCTGAATCACTGTGGGGTGCGATTTTGAGTTGTGGAGCTCGTCGGAGGCAAATCACAGGGCAACTTCGTTAGGGCGGAAATAGGTGGGATTCAGGTATACAGTGTATACATTCCACCAAGCCTGACACTTCAAGAAGCAACTAGTGTAATGGAAGAGATAGCCGACGATGCTCTTCGAAGAAGTCCTTTGATACTTGCGGGAGACTTCGATGCCTGGGCCACAGAATGGGATAGTACAAGAAACAACCCAAGAGATCTTTCACTTCTAGAATGCATTGCGACGCTTGAGGTAATACTGCTGAACACGGGCACCCAACACACCTTTTCTAGAGCAGGAGCTGGTTCAATATTTGATCTCACTTTTGTAAGCAGTGGTACAGCACCGGCATCAACTTGGCATATTAGTCAGAGGTATACGGGCAGTGACCATAGTGCGATTATATTCATGGTGGATAGCTACCCACATAGCAGGACTGGAGCGCGACCAGCACGCAGCATCAGCTACAAAGCTGGATGTTATGCTCGAAAATACCCATATACACTGCTCAGCGAATGAAAAAACTGTAATGGCCATGAAAATTGTTAAAAATGCTTGCGACGCCTCGATGGTACGGAAGAAGAAAACTTCACCTTGGCATAAAGAAGTATACTGGTGGAGCGAAGAGATCGCTTTCGCAGGAGCTGAATGCTTGCATGCCCGAAGGCGTTACAGCCGAGCTAGGAATAGGCCCGATTTTGAGATCAGACAAGTGGAATATAGAAGAAAAAGGAAAGTCCTCAAGAGATTGATTAGAGCCAGTAAGGTAGATGCCTTTAAGCAACTATGTGATGACGCTGAGCGAAATCCATGGGGTTTTGCGTTTAGGCCTCCCATGCCAACGTGTCCGGAACTGATGAGCAAAATAGTGCACACACTCTTTCCCCAACAACAGGCTGTAACTCAAACAAATGAGCAACACCAAGATGATCCAGGGACCGAATGGGCAACAGATGAGGAAGTATTGACACTGGCTGGCACACTTAAAGATGGTAAAGCACCGGGTCCTGATGGTATACCGAACATAGCTCTTAAGGAAGCTATAATAGGAAACGCAGAGATGTTCACAGCTCTCTACAATGCGTGCTTGAGGGAGGCGGTATTTCCCGATATATGGAAGTGCCAAAGGCTTGTGCTTATACCCAAGGGCAACAAGCCTCCAGAAGACCCAGCGGCATATCGTCCCTTATGCATGCTAGATGCTGTGGGCAAAATCCTTGAACGAATAATAGCAATACGGCTCGATCAATCCATCAGAGAGTCAGGAGGACTATCAGAACAGCAGTTCGGCTTCCGGAAAATGAGATCAACAACTGATGCAATCTCGTGGGTGCAGCACATTGCTCAAGAAGCCGTTATGGAGGTGCGGCACAAAAAAATACTGCCTAGTAGCCACACTAGACATCATGAATGCCTTTAATACTGCCAACTGGGGGAGAATCATAGAAGCACTGGAAAAATTTCGGGTCCCAAGGTACATCCGTAAACTCATTTCGAGCTATTTAAGCGGGCGCAAGTTAACATACAATACTGAAGTTGGAGAGGAAACCTACATAGTCTCAGGGGGAGTTCCTCAAGGTTTTGTGCTAGGACCCCACCTGTGGAATATTATGTACGATGGCGTACTACGGCTCAACACTCCGGATGGAACCAATATAGTTGGATTTGCCGATGATATCGCTGTAGTGACAGTCGCAAAGCAGTTGCACGATGCCGAAAATAGATGCAATATAGCAATCTCCATTATTAAGGATTGGCTGGGAGCTACAGGATTGGCCTTAGCTGACCACAAAACAGAGGCAGTGCTTATCGGCACGAGAAAGAAGGTAGAAGTGGCAAAAATACGGGTTGGAGACCATGTCATTGAGTCTAAACCATGTATTAAGTATCTAGGAGTCATACCAGACCATCGCCTGAGCTTTAAGCAAAACATCGAATACGCTTGCGGTAAGGCAGCACACGCGACACGGGCTCTCTCTCGTATCACCACAAATACGAGGGGACCCAAGCAACAGCGAAGGAAACTGATTATGGGGGTAGTCAGGTCGATCCTACTATACGCAGCCCCCATCTGGGCAGACGCCGTAAGATGCGCAACTTACAGAAGAGGAATAGAGTCAGTGCATCTACTCTGTGCCCTTAGAATGCGCTGTGCCTTTCGAACGGTTTCAGCTAACGCTATCCATGTAATAGCGGGTGTCCCACCAATAGATCTCTTGGTGTATGAAGCAGTAAACTATAGAGATCAGGATGCACAAATCCCTCCTCAAATCCGAAGGAGGACAGTGCGCGAAGACTGCATCACAATGTGGCAGGCGAGGTGGAATGCAACTGACAAAGGACGGTGGACTCATAGACTTATTCCGGACATCAGAAAATGGGTGTATAGGAAGCATGGGAAGTTGATTTCTACTTGACGCAACTTATGACTGGACATGGAGTGTTTAAGCACTACCTAAATAAGTTTAGACATGAAGACGACCCGTACTGCACTTACTGTGGTCCGGGTATAATTGAAGACGCAGAATACATATTTTTTGTCTGTCCGCAATTTGAAGAAGAGCGATCAGAGTTGAGTAGAAGAGTTGGGAGGGTGCCTACAGTTACTTCAATGGTAGATATCCTACTCAGCTCAGAAGATTGTTGGTCCGCCGTGTGTAACACGACATGTATGATTCTCCAAAAGCTGCATCGCGCAGAAAGACTGCGCAGAATTCAAAGATGAGGCAATAAGCCCCTCCCCCTCCGCGAAGTTATACCTTACGGTAGTTCCGCGGAGGGAAACGGAGGACGGGTGGGTGTTTAGTGGTGTGAGCTGAGAGGCAAGTCCCACACTTCGGCTTTCAACGCTTTTTGCCGCCTAAAGAAAAAAAAAAACAAAAAAAAAAAAAAGGGGGGTTACCTTGTACATATTATAGAATAAATGTGCACATAAGCGCATTTAATTCTAATTCTTATTTATGCCGAAATATTATACAAATATCTATTTGCCCTTTCAACACAAGATTTGTATTTTCATTAAACGTATTGCTCTATATGTATGTATATGCACAAGCATTATTTAGAATTTACAATTTATTTCCCTCGTAAATAATCATATATACATATTTATGGTTATGTGTATTCTTGGCTAACACCAGTATAAAGTTAACACTCAATTTTCAAGTTGGATGTGTGGTGTATCAGGTAGGATGCCATTAGACGTATGGGGATTGTGTAAGCACGGGAAGGGTTCGCGACTCATGCGTTTGTTTTTGAGGAAAGCGAAAATATTTTGTATCTCTTTATATACAAATATATATGTATTCATATAAAAATAATTTATTAGCATTAAAAACTAACATTTTTCGAAAGATTTCTTTTTAACTATGTCGACAAGGTGTGAATTTATATTTTCTTTCAGGGGTAATATTAACCCACACATCCCCTTACGTAAGCCCATGTTTAATCCCTTTCGCTACGTCTTTGGTGTAAATATCGGTAATATTTTCAAATTTTCAATGACCTGGCAAAAATTGCGCTACAGATCATGTCATGACCGTGGTCTAATGCGGAAGTGGAGCGGGTCTTCTGTCAAATGAACTTGGTTAAATCCAAATTAAGAAATGGCATAAACTTAAGCACGCTGAACTTAATTTTAACCGTCAGGTAATAAGGAAATAAAAAGTATTCTTGTTCATTTTGTTTTACCTAATTTTCAATTTCAGATACGGACTTGACTTAATCGTAGCACAAAATGCTGCTATGATTACATTTTACCCCGAAAATTCTTGCGTGTAGTGAGCAACCGATCTTATTATCCTGGCGAGGAAGAAGTAAATTTAAATGAGATATTAAGGGAATAAAACAATAAAAAATTATTTTTAAGCTCGTAATGACTATAAATGAATTATTATTATTACAATTGAAATATATAAAAACAGTTGTTAACTTGAATTTTCAAGAATACATTGTTTTAATAACCAGTTTTTGTTCAGCTTATTTTTTCTTTGATTTTTTTTGCGTCAATCTGGCTTTTCTTGCTGGAAAAATTAGGGCAGCACTGGCCCCACCCCTAGATGAGTCGGATGGTCTGGATCATGGCAAAATAAGTGCTTGTGTACACACTCGTACACACAAGCACAAGTCGATACGCTGCTGTTCTTGAAAAGAAACACTTCGATAGAGTAAAATTTATGTTAATTGTTTTTCTTTGTGTTCTTTTTTTTTTTCATGGTTGAAGAATTAATCTTTATCAGTTTGAAAGTCTGTAGCCTGAGATAGGTTAATTTAATTAAAATTCGAACAAAATCAAATGTTTTGTTTGTTAATTAGGATACGTTGTATTTAAATTTATAAACTAAAAAGGCTGAAAAATATAATTTTTGTTATTAATAGGTTAAGCAAAATCATATTCATTTTTTGAAAAATAATACCCATTGTATTTAATTTCTTTTATTTTTATTTTGAACTTTATTTGATTTTCTTTTTGCTCCCGTGACCATTAGATATAAAAAAAAACGAACTTATTTTATTAATAAAAATGCAAATGATTCAAAGTTTTTGTCAACTTTTTCCAACTTTTATTGAAACCTATTAATAAATGTTATAAAGCACTATCGAAAGTAGCACTATTGATAGTATCGAATTTTTATTCTGAAAACATCGCAAATATCGAATGGTGTTACTATCGATAGTTTCCCTGCTCTGCACAGTGAACGATTTCATAGGCACAAAAATAAATTAAAAAAATGTTGAATTTCACCACTGTATTGAACTGTATGTATGTCAACTGTTTATCAAAAGAACAATAAAAGAAACAGCAAATTCTTTTTTCCTCTATCCCATTCGTTTTTGGAGCGAATAGCGATAGAAGAAAGATGACAACAACGAGCGCATTCTGCAGTGGACGAAGCTTAAATTTTAAGCTCCAATAAGATTAAAATTTAAATATTTAATTGGTTTTTCATCGCGTAAATTACATTAAATATTGAAAAACAAGGTGAATACTATATAATCAAGGGATTTTTGTGTATAAATAGTTAACCTTTTGTTTTAAAATTAATGTTTTTACCAGTGACCTGTTAAAAAGTGTATTTTTCTATATCTACAAATTTCAGTGAAAGAAAAAGTTGTGATCCGCGTCTCGCCCTCAAGTGAAACACGTTTCTTAGTATTAGTTAATGTTTTCCCAATCTTTAGTTTTAATTTCAGCTTGCCCCTCTCTATGTTTTGTGTTGTCTCTCTTATTCCAACGTTTGCATAAGTTCTTGCTATGTATGTATACTTTGTTTTGGTTGTGTGTTTTGAATGTTTGTGTTTTGACCGTCATATTTGTTGTACTTCTATTTAATATTATAGTTGTATTTATTTTATCAATTTGTTTTATTCGTACTTATGTGTATACAGGCACATCATATCAATGTCAACTTTCGCGCATATATGCATATTTTTGACATGTGGTGTTTAGAAACGGGTTTACTTGCTGATAAAGAAACCAAATTTTTGTATAACCTAAACCATAAATTTGAATTGGAAGGTTACGAAAACATGGAAAATTGAGTGAAGAAAAAACTGGACTATATATTAAAAAAACGGAGAAATGCGGAACAAAAGCAACACAACTAAATCGAAAGTGAGAGTACGTAGACGTTTGTTGAGGCGAATATTTGAGTATGTTTACATTGGTTGCAATATTATCAAACTTAAATTAAAAATAACTAATTTTCTTTTGCAGCTTAAACGAAAAATCATTGCTTTGTTTGCCTACTTCAAAGTTTTTTATATTTAACAAAAATTTGGCCAAGTAACCTGGTGGTTTGTGGAAATATAACAAGAGTACGGTGACTTTAGTGGCACACTGTAAGTCAGATCAAATTAGAATTTTTTTTTTTTTTGAATATACAACGTTTTTACCGCTATCCGCCCAAAATTGTAAAAATTACCCCATTTGTTTTCGTGATCTATATCCAAGTCGCTATCATCGCTGCTTGAGAAATTTTCTTTGTTATTGTTATTAACATTTGGTGCTTCTAAAAGTTCAATAACTTCCTTTGGTAGTGGGTTTTTCTTATTTTGAGCTAATCTTTTATTAATATTAATGCTTGAAAGAAAAGGGTCAGATGAATCCATTGATCTATTGAACATATCCGTTATGTTATTGATACAAGAATTCCGTTTTGCATATGATCGTCTATCACGTTTATAAAGTTTATGTAGAATATTATAGTCTAATCCCAATATTAATGAAAGTTGCCTTATGTTTTTGAATGCTCTTCTTGCGGTATTGCCGTCATTTGTATTTCGACTTCCATTTGCTCTTGGTTGATTCACGTGTAAGCCCAATTCTCTCCAAAATAATTTTTGTATTTCTTTTTTACGAGACATCATTTCATCTTTTTCTTTTTTATCCCCTACTTGCCACTTTTGAAGGTGTAATTTATATGAGATGTGAAGTACGAAATAAAAAAATCTTATCCATTCATGTAAAGGACTGATGCCGTGTTAAAGATTTTCAGATTTAGACGCATAGCTTGAGAATTCACTGGTTGCCATGAAATCCTTTGGACTTGCTCCACAAATAAGACATACTTGATAAGATTTGGTTCCCGTTAGCACATTTAACACCTTACCGTCTATCAGTGTCAAATGGAGATCAAAAGTGACTGTAAGTTTCCCATCAATTGAGAAATTGTAACTGAAAGCTGTTAGGTTTTGTATTTGTGATTCCAAATCAGCCTGCTCTGCAAGAATAAGAGCTTTGCTCTCTTTAGCAAACTCAATCTTTAGGGTTCTTCAAAATCTTACGGATTGCGGAGTTAGATTTATCCATAGAGGCGTCCCAAAATCGTCCGTTAACTTTAGTGGAATAACACTCGTAACAAATAAACAATCGTCATTGGCATCGTTTTTTTCACCAAGAAATCGCTGCTTATACGTACTTTGCCCCGTAGAACAAAATCCATAACTCGCAATGAGTTTGATATCTTTTATATTTCTATATTTCTGAAATACCTCCTCTTGCATAAGGATAATTCGACTAGCCGTGTGATTTAGCAAATTTTGGAGAGATACTTGGGCTCTGGTTTCCGTAACATTCACTCCCATGGGCCTACACTCCAACTTAGCTTCCCTTACCTTGTTATAGGATGGATAAATGTTGGAAAATTGGATTTTGTTAAAAGCTCTCATGTTGTTGTATTGTACTTTGGTTATGGAGTTGTCAATCAAAAACGCAAGAGCTTGAATTGGTGTGACTGGTACTGGCTCCGAAACTGACAATTTTTGCTTAATCTCACTTAATCCATTTAAAGAAGAGACAATATTTTTTAATACAGAAGCAGTATTGCTCTCTTTCTCTTTCTCTGGCTTTTTTAGCTGACATTAAAGCTGCATGCACAAGAAGGTTTGCATTATTTCCTTCCTTATCGGCAAGTTCTACCGCCCTTTTTCTTTTCAGCCGTGATCCTGCATCATTAAACGGCAGTCGTGGTCATCCCATTCGGTTGGATAAGTCTTGGTCTTGGTCGACGCTCATAATTTTGGCAAGCCAACTTGAATGCTTGTTTTTAAAAGTACCAATTGTACGATGGCATTTTTGTAAATTTTTCGTTACATATAGGTGAAAACTCCTTATTTTCCTTGATATTTCAGCTTTCATTTCATTTGATACATTATTTCGTCGTAATTGGCCAATAATCCAGTCAATAACTGCTTTTTCATTTCGCTTTTTTTCAATCCATGCAAGAAGTGCAGCATTGCTAACCTTAAAATTGTCTTTAAAAGGAAAATATCGAGAGAATGGGCCAAAATGGGCAAAAACAGTTAATTACACGTTCAAGGTTGAACCTTAGAGTAAACATTTGCATAATTACTTTTTGGCACAAATTGGCAGAAATTATTTTTTTACTCCCAAATAGACGAAGACTTTCACTAGATTTATTCTAAAATAAGACATTACAAACACAGCTCACAACTACAACATTGATAGCATATTTTTAAAAACATTTATAAATAATACATTTTTCATACCTTGACCTTTATTTTCCATTTTGTAGCCAAAAAAATTGGATAGAAGGTGCAGCAAACGCTCAAAATTAAGTGATAATTTTTGTCAATTTTGACAAAACAAACAGCTGATCAAACATCTGACTTTAAAGGGCTGCCAAAAATGCAGGGTTGCACATAAATTTTTTTTAAATTTTGTTTTGATGTGCCCAATGTATGCCCTTTTTAAATATCAAGTCAAATTTTTTATTTGGCATTACAAAATTTTCCTATTTTATGCCAAAAAAAGGGAAATCTGGCCTATGTGCCATGCTACGACACTCTTGCAAAGAAAAAAAAACACAAAAAGCGAAACTCAGGCTGAAGTTGAGCTCCAAAATTTGTTAGACCATACCGCTTTAAGGATCCTTCAGCTACAAGATGAGGTAAAAAATAAAATGGATGAGGCATCAAATTGTTTCACCTTAATTGGCAAATGGGGGGTAAACTATCATCGAGTTAGTTCAGGGCAGAGCAAGTACAAACAGAAAGTTAAAAATAATAATTTTTAAGAAAATAACTTGTTTGTCACATCCTATGTCCCGTTTCAACTTATTATAAAGACACCAAATGATCCGGGAAACAAAATAATTTGGAAAAATCCAACACCATCCTCTACCCGTTACTGTCGTCCTATTAGATTTCAATTAAAAAAAAATCTGTTGAGTTGACCGTCGAAGAGGAAAAATATTTTAAAAGGAAAATTCAAGAGCTGATCCCAACCAAATATAAAACATTAACTAATCGAACAATTCATGTGAAACATATCTTGCAACTCACAATGGTTGATGGAAAAGTTTGCAATGCATTAACGCAAACCTCCTTGGCAAAATGCTACATTTGCGGAGCGAAACCCACGGAGATGAAAAGAAAAAATCAATGAGGGTAACGTCGGCTGTGCCAAAGCTTATATACCTTTGCCTTCAATAAAACATATATTCCGAATTATCTTTTTCGATGACGTTATGCAAAGAAAAATTTAAATAATTACTCAAAACGCTTGTGGTTTTTATACACAAATTCTTTTTTTTCAAATACATACATACATGTATACATGTATGTATTTTTAAGAACAAAATATAGCAAATGCATGATTATGCATTAGCAAGCAATCTTTCAACCATTACCCTCATTAAATTAAATCATTCATTTCTCAATTTCAATTTGTTTCCCAATCAGCTCTTCAATAACCAGTTACATACAGTGAGTGTCACTGAAAATCGTACACCTCTATCATATTCATTCTCTGCTAAATAAAACAATGTTATAAAATTTGGAAAAATATTTTAAAATTAACATGGGTTTATTAACATATTTACTTCATATTAAAATATAAAAACAAAAAAATTTAAGTGAAAAACATGAGAAAAAAAATATTTTATCTTCATAGATCAAAAATGCATCTTTCATTGAAAATCGTACAGCTAAGATTTCTTAAAAAAATAAATAAATGTAACTAAATTTTTTTAGTTTTTAGTACTTGGTTGGACCACCTTGTGAATTTCTAAGACTTTCAATTCTTTTTGGCATCGAGTCCACCAGTTTTTTGCATGTTTCCACACTTATTTGGTTCCACTCCTCAATTAGTGCCTTTTTAAGATCGTCCTTGTTAGAAATTTTGTGATTTCGAATTTTTGTTTCAGGATATGCCATAGGTGTTCGATTAAATTCATATCTGGTGATTGGGCTGGTGTTTCCATCACTTTTGGACAGTTGTAGAGGGCCCATGTCCTGGCATTAAAGGAGCTGTGCTTCGGATCATTGTCAGCATATAGCTTAAAAGTGCTCCTGATCCCCATTTTCTCGGCACTTGGAATCAAGTTTTCTTTTAGTAGGTTTATGTATCCATACTGATTAAAAATCCCGTCAATAAAAACCAAATTGCCGACTCCATTAGCTGACATACATCCCCATACCATCATGGACCCACCACCATGTTTGACGGTTGGACGTAAGTTGGCCATATCCATCTCAGTATTTGGTTTCCTTCATACTGTTTGTTTCCCATCAGATGCAAATATGTTATATTTCGACTCATCAGAAAAAATAACATCGTCCAGAACTCTTTCGGCTTCAATAAATGCCCCTTTGCAAACTTCAGTCGTTTGTGCCTGTTGCGCTTATTAATGTACGGCTCATTTCGAGCTATTCTACCATGATAGTCGCTGTTACGAAGCACTCTTCTGACTGTAGAATCACTGACGTCCTTCTTTAAATACAACTTGAGCTCGTTGTTTATTTTGGGGACCGATTTCAAGGGATTTTGCTTTACTTGGCGAACTATCCACCTTTCATCGTTCTCATTTAGCTTCTTATTTGCCTGAGCTCGGACTTTATTTTGGACTTCTCCATTTGTTTTATATTTTTTTAAGATGTACTGAATGGTGCTACGGGGTCTATTAAGGATTTCAGCTATTTCACTATAGCTTTTCCCATTATTATAATGAAAAATCGCCCACTCGCGTTCCCCTGATGTTTGCTTCATGATTTATAATTAAAGCTTTTAACTTATATAAAAATATCAGGAAATTGATAAAGACGCCACCAATCTCAATGTCAGCTATGCCCAATTGGAAAAATTCTATTTTAAAAGATATGAAACAAATTGTTAATTCACAATAAGTGTACGATTTTCAGTGACACTCACTGTATATTAAATTACATAACTTTCATCTTCTAAGAAATACGTGAGTCCAACACTAATTTCGTTGGTTTACACGATCTTCTTTTTATTGCTTCAGCTGATGCTGATACTCTACCTAATACGTGTACACTTTACAGCCATTGCGTGCTGTCACTCTCACACTTATAGCTCTCACACACTTATGACTCTCTCAATTCTGAGTTGAAGCAAGTATCAGGCGTACAGAAAATTAAACGGCAAATAAAAACAATAATCTCCAGCTGCCTCGCTTTTTCTACCGTTATCATACTTTGGCCGTTTCTTTTCTCATGTTCTTAGTCCCCACTACTATGAGACCACCACTCTCTTTAAGTTCACTCTCTCTCTTTTTATCCTTTTATCTTTTTATTATTTAAAGTCGGATCGGATAAGTGAGATCCTATGTATTTGTGCGTTTAAATGTAAATGTCAGTTGTTTTGCATTGCGCAAAATGAAAAGTGAACTAACACAACGAGCGGAGCCGGCGATAAAATGCAAGAGGAAGATAAATTTCTCATTAGTGAATGAGCAGATCAAGCCACATAAAGCCGCACTCAACTGAGTCGACTCAGTTTGTTACAAAATTACATAGAGATTTAACAGAGTTGTTTTAGCAAATTACATATTTGGAAAATCTATGTTGTAATGTAATAAATAATTTTAAGAGTGACAATAAGAGTTAACAGTAGATCGTCATATAATCTAAAAGATTTTAACATAGATGACAGCATTTTAACATTGTTATGAATAGGAATTTAAAAACAAAACTAATTTTTATCTTAATTTTAAAATTGCAGGGAAACCAGCCGCCATTTGCACAGTAAGCCAGTCCCCAAAACATTAAAGCGGAGGTGGATGTGGATACAGATTTAATCCTGGAATAGCACAGCAAATCCCGGTAAAAGGTCAGCAGCAGTAAACTCAAGGAAACAAGTCCCTACGATATGGATGAGGATGAGGACAAGGACGATCCCAGATGCAGCGCATGCCCCGAAAGAAGATAAGTAACATCATACATCATTTGCGTAATTAATTTCTTTGTTTATAGTTTTTGATTAGGAGTTGAATTATTAAAATGTTGTATGTATATATTATGCATTTATATTTTTTTTTAAATAGGAAATAGTATTTGTGTAATTATCGATTTTTTTAGTCTATATTACGTAATTGTATTTATTAATAATGCGTAATTAAAATTTTTTTTTTTCAGCACTTGAGAAATGAGGGCGTGAGACAGACAGAGAGACAGACTCACAATGGAACACTGTTTGATGGCCCAGAAGATATTTTACAGCATTTGTGTAATTAGTTTCTTTAATTTTCATTTGTGTAGATTAGTTTCTCTGATCATTTAGAGTAGAATTTATGTAGATTTATTACGTATTTGTATTTTTAAGATATGGATTTTTTTTTGTTTTACAGCGATTGTGTAATTATGTAGTTTCTTTGCCTTTTTTTGATTTTTGATTTGGAGTTGGTTTTTTGTAAATTTATATTGTATATATTAATTAATTGTATTATTCTTTTCATAATGTACAGCTGTGTTCAGAAAAATAGGAATGTAGTTGTCTTGCACTGAAAGAAACGAGAAAAATGCAAAAAAGCTGCAAAAATTAATGAAAATAAGAATTTGTATATATTTCTCACAACAACTACAAATTTTTGGAATAAAACTTCATATTTGTTTGCCAGTCGCGATCCTACTCTCGTTATGAGCAGACGTGCCTTAATATTATGCGGACAATTCGCGTTTTGTCAATTCACTGAATAACGAAATTCCTCCTACTCTCCTCGTTCTGATTGGCCGGTGAAATAACGCCACGTGATTAGCTTAACCTGATTGGTTGAGCTTATATAGTCATCTCGCTGACTTCTACTGAGTACTGCTGCAAACAAGTAACGGAGCCTGCTCCCCCCTAGCTGGCAACAGCGCCCCGGGCCAGCTTGATACTAAGAATTTAAAAAGACCCACTTGACAAGCAGCAAAATTGCTGTGAAAGAACATGCCAAGCGTTAAGGAGACTCTTCTCCCAAGTCCGATAGGAAAAAGGTGAGGACCAAAAATCAAAGAGCAGTGGAATCATCTGAAGAATCGTCAAGTGACTCTGACATGTCAAAAACTGACTCTTCTTCCACTGAAGAAGGCAAGCTTAAGAAAACGGGGGTTACTCCCAGAAAGAAAGTCACAGCCAGCAAGGCACTGATTAAAGGTGGGGGACTTCCGGGACTTCCAGTGGCGCCAACCGGTTTTAATTGCTTGCAAACCTGGATAACAATAACCTTACAAGCGGAACCAAAGAAGCTCCCTTCAATAATTCTTTCCTAGGTATTAGGTATAAAAGCAATGACCGACGACCTAAACGCGGTTGCCGGAGATGGTAGCTTCAAGTATAAGGCAGATCGTGACGGCAAAGTACGTATTATGGCCAACGATATAGCGACTGTCAGAAGTTTTCAAAAATTCCTCGATGAACGCAACATGTTTTATCGAACATACCAACCAAAGGAGAAGGGGCATACAGCATTGTCATCAAAATAATACACCATTCAACTCCTTGTGCTGATTTAGCTGACGAACTCATTGCTGCTGGACATGCTGTGCGCAATATTATCAATGCTAAGAGCAAAACAAACAAAAAGCCAATGTCGATTTTCTTTGCCAACCTTGAGCCACAAGTGAACAATAAGGAGTTTTTCAAAATACGCTACCTATGCCAGTTGGAGGTGGCGAAATATCAATAGTGGACACCATCGATAGTGGACGATAGTTTTTTCGAAACCATCGATAGTAACGATCGATAGTCAAAAAGCAAAACAGTGCAACAGTTGTTTAATTTGATGTTAAAAAAATCGAATATTTTGTTAGATTATTTTATTAATTTTTTGTTAATAACAAGACAATTTGCTTTGGAATCTTTTTTAAGTTTTCATACATATTTTCATGTACATATATACATATAAATATTGTTTCATTTAAGAATATTACTTAATCCAAAGATTTTGATTTAAAAATTAAAGAACGTTAATGTTCTCCTCCTTAAGTCGCGTTCTTCTGTCAGAAACATTGTGTCCCGCCTTGCTAAACGCTCTTTCGGACTCGACAGATGTTGCGGGGATGCACAAATATCTTGAAATTAACTTATTCATACATGGAAAGTCCATCTGGTTAACCTGTAATAAAATTTAATGCTAAAAATTAGATGTTGTTTATCAATAATTAATTATTTAATTTTACCTTAATCCATAATAGGGGATCCATATCTTGAGGAGCTAGAGCTCTCTCCAAATACGGCCGCTTGACGACTTAAAAGCTTGTACCTTGGATCCAAGACTTGCGTGTACTCTATAAAGCCTTCATTTTTGTTGACACTGTATGGCTGCACATCTTTGGCTATCATCTCGGTTAGGGCTCTGTCAATATCATTCTTTCGCTTACTGTTTGCATCATAATATACGGCTCTTTTCAAATACGAGTCCATCGAGTGCATACTGGACCTGCAACTACTTCTTGTAGATGCTGTGTTGTCGTTATCAGCAAGTGTAGCTGTTGTTCTAGAATCCGGTGCGTGGTCTTTTAAATCTGGATGAAATCTTTGTAAATGGTCCCGCAAATTGGAAGTGTTTCCGCTTGTTTTATATTCTTTTGCGCAGTTTTGGCACTTTGCAAATTTTTTGTCGTCGGACCGCTTAAAATATTTCCAAACTTCAGATATTTTATTTTTCATCTTTTGTGTTTGTTTCTCGGACACAACATCCTTTTCGGAGTCTGAGAAGGTTCAGTCGCAAACCGGAGTACAGCCGCGACGTTTACCTTGTATTTGGTTAAAATACTTTTTAATGGCTTAAAAAATACGTCATGGTAATTACCTTTCTGAATGAAGCGATCCATTTCTTTGAAGTTTATCAATTTTTAAATTTAATTACTTTAAAATTCATAAAGAAAATTTATATTTATAGTGTAAGGTCAAACGACGCCACAAATAAATGCGGCAAAGTGTATTGCAGTGATGTGAAACCAAACTATCGATGGCACTATCGGCATTTTCGCCTAAACATCCAACCGGAACTAAGGATGAGTTCATAATTTGCCAGCCGTGAACTAATATTTTGTGGACAGTCGGAGACATTGGGTACCAAGGATATATACTTAAGTACATTAAAAATGTGCTCTTACAAAATTCCCTAAATTTGTCAACATCTACAGAATAGTGAGACGAAATGGTAATCAAAATCACGAAGAAATTGTGTAGAAGGGCTTGATCAAAGTTTGTTACTGATGAAAACAAACGGGTATTAGAGAAGGCTCTTCTGGCTGTGTTTCCGTCATTACTATTGCCACTACCGTTTTGCTTGGACATGTTTATATGGAGACCCATTTGTTTCCACATCATGTCTTGAATATTCTTTTTTCGAGACATTAGTTCCATTTTGTCAGCCTGCTTAATATGCCACTTTCGAATTTCGAGCCTATATGACACATTTAGGACGAATTCAAAAAAACAAATCCAGGCATGCAATGGACTTGCGCCGTATTGAAGACTTTCAGGTCTTGGTGCAAAGTTTCCTGAATAAAAATTTGTGGTTTCCAGAAGCTCTGTTGGTTTGACACCCAGGGCCGTCGAGAAGATATCAGGGCCCGGTGGAGGGCTGAGTACGGTGGAAAAATATCGCATCAACGAGATTTGTTAAGTTGTTGGATGTTAATGTACTGCTGTTTTGTCAATCAATTTTCCAATAAAAAAGCCAGTGCTTCTTCCGAAGTAAGAGGTGTGACTTCATTTGGAAACAAGGTTTTTTTTAGTTCAGAGCGGTCTTCATGCCTGACGACTTTTAAAACTGTCGCTAATTGATCCTGTTTGGCTTTCTTTGCAGAAACTGAAGCCGCGTGAAGCAAATGAGGCGTAGAAAAATTATTATACGATGCTAGGTCACATGCTAACTTTCTTTTTAGGCGCTCTCCAGCATCTGAATAGTTTAGCTTCAATTACCCATTGCAGATGAAGATGCCAGATCCGTCACATTTTCATCTAACGTCAAAGTAATTAACTGCGAAAGCCACCTTGCGTGTCGAGCCTTAAATCTTTGCAACATTCGATTGCACTGCGGCAAATATTTTTTGACGTGATTCAGAAAAATCCTGATTTTTTCAGCAAATATATCCACCTGAGCAGCACTGAGATCAGATTTGTTTACTTTTTCCAATACCCATATGATAAGTGCACCATCATCGCGCTTGTTGTTGTCCCAAACTTCCGGCAACATGTCAATTTATTCAAAAAGGAACAAAAAGGGGCAGAGGAAACTTATTAATTCCGAATATATAAACAATTATCCTGAACATGTCGTTTTTAGTTGCGCGCTCAAGCGCGCTTCGAACAAGTAATACACCACGAAACACGGCTCTATTTGTTTAATTTCACCTGTAAAAATACACCAACAACAATTGCACATACACAGCTAAACATTCACAATCTTGACAAACTAACACTAAGCATTAATTTTAAATACCTGTGCTTTTACTTTCCATGATTACAATATTCTTTTTCTTTAAACAATCACGCTCAAAACAATGACAAAGCTTAATAAATTTTAAGGTTGCATACCGATAATTTAAGCTTGCATTGAAACAGCTGACTTTAGTTGCGCGCCAAATTTAAATGACTAATTTGAAAAATTTCTAAAAAACGTTTTTTTCTTATCTAATGTGTCTATAATCAAAAAATATGTTAAATTTTCAGTTATGAATACATAAAAAATGACTTTATGCCAAAATATCAGACTTTTTGACCATAGTGCATCTCAGAGTATCTTGATTTACTTTTTCGATAATTTGCTGCATCGTTTCAGTACTGGTTTCGTTCTTACTACATTCCAATTGACCTGTATTCAACAGTGTGCCTTCGAGACTTTCACCTTTGATTATAGCTTCTTGTAAAGATTCTTCAATAAAATCTTCCAAAGTCTTTTGAGTTTTGGTATCCTCTTCATTTTCTTCATTATTTTCGTCATCGTCAGAAGTATCCCAATTAAATTGGCAAATTTTTTCAATTTCCAACTGTGTTAAGCCTTTGGGTCGCATATCTTATCTAGCAGAGCAGAAACATTTTCAAATTTTGTATACCATTCGGGACAATTTGCCTTTGGAAAATTCCAAAGACAAAACTCAACAATTTTGATAACCAAATTAATTCGTAATCTGTAAACTTACCTGATTTGTACATAATAGTTCACTTTTGAAGTATTTATATTTAATATTATACGCGCAATTTAATTAAATAAAAAAACACTTTTTCTTCGAACTCAGCACCATGTGTTCACTTCACAACAAGTAAGGACACACTCTTTCAAACGAAGTTTTGTAAATGTAGATCTACTCATAGATCAGCTGATTAGATGAAAAAAAAAACATAACGGGAAAAAAAGCTTCGCAACATGCTTTTTGGAACATAAAGTCAATGTTGCCTATAGGCAACAGTGGACTTGAAAGGGTTAAATGAAAGGTAACAGGGTGTGCCAATCCGGTTGTCCGGCAGTGTATTGGAATTTGTATACCTCACTTAGCTTACAAATGAAGTTGATACACTGCGCGCCACTTGAATAGGACACCTCTAAAGTCGATTTTCTTTAGTTAATTTCTGCTAAGCCAAGACAATTATGAATATAATTTTTGTTTTCTTAAAAAGTTTATTTTATTATAGTTATTTGACGAAAATTTCAAAGTTATTCAAAAGTTGTAAGTATGTATACAAAAAACAGTGTTAACCATTAAGTAACAAAATGTTGAGTCTTAAATGTGCACCACTTGAATAGGACACTTTAACTTGAAGTTGTTTAAGGATATTTCAATCCACTTCAAATAAAAATATTACTTGAAATAAAAGTTATTAGCATGTTTTTAAACAAATACCAAATTTTTTAATAATGTGTTGAGCCACCTTTTTTCTCCAAAACCTCACACATTCGGTCTGGAAGGGATTCATACAATTTTGCCAAATAATTCAAGGAGATTGAGCCCCATGCTGATTTGGTAGCTACAATTAGCTCTGGAACGCTTGAATATTGCTGACCTGATCCATATACTTGACGTGTTAGCCATCCCCACACATTCTCAATAATATTCAAGTACGGTGAATAGGGTGGCCAGTTTAATAGTTCCACGTTTTGGCTCGCTATATACGATTTAACAATCCGGGCCGTATATATAGGAGCATTATCATGCTGATAAATCCATTTTAGGTTGGCAAAAAGAGTTTGAAAGTGTGAAAAGGCCTCTTTCAATATACCATTATAGCACAAATTTAAGCTCACAGGTGCCATAATAGGAAATGGCCACCCACACCATAATACCTCCAGCACAGCTGTGCAACTTATCAAGATGGTGTGGTTCTTTCCGAAGATCATGAAAATAGTAGTTATAGCCATCGGAGCCCTCCAAATTAAACTTTTCTTCGTCCGAAAAGAAGTCCAGGTCACATGTGCGCGAGCGAACTCAAGGCGTTGCAACTTTCGAACAGGGTTAAGGGGTGGCTTCTTCTTGATTTTTAGTCGCTTTAGGTGTGGAGCATTATAAATAACACGTCGCATGGTTGTCAAACTTGCTCTAACGTTGCATTTTTCCCTTATCTTGGCCAAAGAGTCGTGTGAATTAGAAGCTTCTCGTAATAAAAGTCGCTTGTCCGCGATAGTAAGCACACTCTGGGTGCGGTCCTTCATGTTTTTTCCATAATTAGCCTCATTATTTAAAAAATTGGCTATGACGTGACGGCTCCGTCCATTTTTTTTTTTCTATTTTGGCAATAGAAAGTCCAGAATCCTTGTAAGCTTGGATTTTTTCCTTTTTCGACTCAGATAATGAAGTGCCACGACCCATTTTAATTTTTAAATTTAATATACACTTCAAGTTAAGAAAAAAGTTTTACTTAACCAAAATTTTTGTGCGCGTGCCAACGATACAAGTTAAATAAAATGCATGTTCTATTCAAGTGGCGCAAAAATTCCATTGAATTTTTGCGAATGCAAACATAAAACGTAAACAACTTTGTAACGGTTCTATTCCAAAGCTTGGAACGCACCAGAAAGAGCAAAGAATGCTTGATATAAGATAATATGAAAAAATACCATTGTTTTACCATTTCGTTTTCGAGTTATAAACATTTGTAAAGCGAGCATACAGGGTGTCCTATTCAAGTGGCGCGCAGTGTATTTTCTATGTTATATAAACTTTCCAAGCACTCAGTGCAAAGAAATCTACTGCTTGTATTGCAACTAGAAAATTATATTATAAAGACGTACTACTTAAATAATGTAAGCATGAGTTAAGTAATTCATTTTGTAAACTTGGTGGAATTAACGTACTTGTTAATTTTGGGTTTTAACTCGGAGCGGCTGTTCTTATCGCTCTGAACACTTTCGCATTTATCCACAATTTGACACCGCACAAGAACTCCTTTCCTGTTAGCAAGCGCGTGAGCTGACTGGAGGGGTATCCATGTTCCTGGCCGAAATGACCTGCTTCACGGAGATCGTAACTATCCACAGACATGTGCAACCTGTAAACCAGCTGCCCCGATTCCGCCATAAATCTATCTTGGGCCCTGCGCAATTCACCATCAATTTGCGAAACACAAGTCTATCTCTAAACGCGAAACCGGCTATTTCGACTCCGCTTTTATTCTATCTCGAGCCTTCCGCAATTCACAATCAATAAAAGAGCTGGCTACCTTGAATTGCTCGTCGTGAGGCCATTTGATATTGCTCAATCGTTTTAAGCGAAGCATTGGCGCAATCAATCGCAACGATGGTATACCGAAACCCCCTTTTTTTAGATTTTTGTTCCAATTTGTTACATTTTCTTAAAACGCCGACCGTCACACTCCCAAGGGTCAGCTTGTGATAGAATTGTCGGATCAGGACCGTTCTAAGTGCAAACAACTTCTTCCGTTGGAATATACCGAAACCGCCCATCCGCAGTGAACCGGATACCTAAATACTTCCACTCTCACTCTCCACGCTCACTTACACGAAAGAAGCGTCGTTCAACGACAGTACACTTTTGCTTGGCTTGCCCCTTAACGCTTATTGTCTGCGTTTAGGGTGAGTCTCACCGAGGCTAAATATGCCACAGTGGTGTCCAACAATTTCTGAAGCCCCATCGGAGCTTCTGCAAACAGCACCAAATCATCTGCGAACGCTGCCTCGCTTATTATTGCATTTCTGACTATGGCACCAATCTTTCTGGGAAAAGACCTAAACAACCGGTCTATTACCAAGTAATATATTATGGGAAATAAGCGATTACCCTGCTTGACGCCTCTCGCTGGTATAAAGACCTCAGATTTCCATCCTTCCTCATAGACGGAGGTGCCGCCGCCCTCATATTGTTCCCTTAGGAATTGGACAAAGTGTTCGGGAGCATCGTAGACCAGTAGAAGCTTGGCAATGTTCTGGTGAAATGCAGACAAAGCTCTAGACAATTTTAACTTATTTTCCCTCAGGTCGCTTTATGTTATTGGTAACCAAACCGATTCAAGTGAATGTTTCATGTGGAACCTGGCGTTAACATTACGTTTTTCCAATATGGCTTCATTACACTTTGGGTTGGCATAACCAACTCATTATCATAACCCTGTGTGCTTATCCCAATTACGCTGAACCCGTGGCCTCTGATGAGGGCTTACCTTTCTTCGGGGTTCATTATTTGCAGGAAAAATGTCTATCAGATAGTTGGATAAGCACTGAAACGTGGGTTCTGGACCCGAGGTCTCGGCATTATTTACGATACATTGTAGGATCTCTGCGTTCCATTGGCGACTACATTCTACGGGGCGATAGCCCTCTTATCTGCTGCAGTTTTGCCCTTTGTGCCACGAAGGACAACATAGAATGCGACAAAATATATGTGGAAGCAAATATACAATAAAAGGCGCGTAGTTATCGGCCCACTGATCCGCCATCGGGGACTACCTGCAGCATTACAACAAAAGATTTTCATTAGAAATTCTGCATATTATTAGACACCAACAAATATGGGACTAAACAGTTCAAAACCCCACGTCGGATAGAACAGACGTCAAATGTGATAAAATTGTATGTACATATAATAGTCTTAATTGCTTATGTTTGATGTTTCAAAAAATGACTTATGTTTTGTAATTGTTGTAGCTCACCTACTACACCTTGTGTTTCATTTGCCCCCTAGCCGTCAAACCAAAAAACGAAAAATAGTTTTTCGGTTTCAAAATGTTGTAGTGTGAATAATTAAAGTTCAATAACATCTACATACATTAAATATCGGAAATAAATATCAGAGTCCATTGTGGCTTCCATCCAACCAATAAAAGACCCTGCGTTACCATGTTTTTTTAAAACTGAATGGCGGAAGGTAAACGCATTTGGCCGGAGAATAAATCTGATTGGTCCAAATAGGACGCTTCATTAATTGGTTCACTCCAATGATTGTGTGGGCTCCAAACGAGCAACTAGAAGGCATATTGCAACGTTGCGCACAAATGAGCAGTGGCGCTAGTGGACCATTTAAGTGGCAACGCTGCTGGCAAATGAGCAACGATGATAGTAAGCGGCGAAAATAACAATGTCATTCAAAGATGAGCAGTTTAACGAAGCGAGCGGAAGAACTGGGGCTTCATTGTTCAGTTTTTGGCAGAGCATCGATTAGGGTTATCAAATATTTTTAAAATATCGATCGATAATATTTTAGCTCTTGGAAGAACATCGATATGATATTTAATATATCATTTTAAATATCGATATTTTCAATATTTGATTACCCCAAAAATTACATATTTAAACGAATGTTAAACTCCATTATTTGGAGTTCAAAGATTTAAAAACACAACAAACAACACATTTAATTGCAGAAGCAAATCGCTCCGAAGGCACTGAACTACCAGGGGATGTAAGGTATCGTAAGGCGAGCTTCGAGAGTCCTAGCATAGCCGCCTTATGCGAACTCCAAAACATTATTGGGTTACTTTCCCATGAAGTTTGGGACAAGCTGAGATACATCTTTAGCTCCCTATTTTCCGAACCGTCTTCTTTTTAAATTTATCTATTGTGATCTATTTCCAAACCATCACCTCGGTCATCTGAAATCTGTAAAAAATTAAAAATTATGGAAATTTTGTGTACAGGTGTCATAAACTAATATAATTGGTCATCAACTTAATTAAATTGAATTTAACGCAGGGGGCGCTAACCTTGAAGACCAAATTTTTGTTACAAGTTTTTGTAACTTTCTCAAAAACATTAATTACAATTGCAATTGTTGTTTTATTTACAAAAGAAATGGATGCAGCACAATATAAAAAAAAATCTTAAAGCTGAAGCTCTGATGGTTTCGATTTAATTGAACATTGGATGAGTGTAAAGGGGGCGCTAACCTGATGACCTGCAGTGTATATGTCGGTACCCAGGGAACTTCACGTGGCCTCCACGTCAAGTCGACTTTAACTACCTAAGTTAGTTTATGACAAGATTTCAATGAATAAAAATCATTTGGTTGTTAATTGTCATAAAAGCAAGACGTGTTTAAATTATATTTGTTGAAAATCAATCATATTAATTCGGATTGATAACTGGCGCAGCCTAACAACTTTGGGGACAAGAAGAAGTGCCCTTTTATAAAATATTACAAATCATAAGTATATTTAAATATTTAATTAATTATAAATGAAAAAAAAGAGAAAGAAAGTAAATGTATAAATAAATATAAATATACAAAATAAATAGATATAAAAAAACAAACAAACAAAATTGTTGTCCAATCGTGCTAAAGATCGTTAAGTGCAGTGCATTTAACGATCGAACCTACTGTATCGGACAGAGCGAATGAGACAATAAAACAGATTACATATGTATATTAAATACATACATTGCACTGCAGTGCACTGTGGTCCAAAATCCAGATTTTGTGGTATTAACTAGAAGGAATGCAGTTAAAACTTTGCACATATAACCATGTTAGGATGCATAATATTAAAAAAAAAAATTGGAGTGATTTGACCACACCCTCTTGACCTCTTGACGCAGCGTATTCGTAATGTGATTTAAACTAATTTGGGATTAAAATAATTATAGCAATTTAAAGTCAACAACTTAAATTTTAATATTTTATTTTGAACTGTTATTAATAACAAAAATTTTTGTTTCTTGATTAAGCAATAAAAACTATAAATAAACCACTTTAATTTTATTTTAAATAAGATATTTTTGACGGTTGGTTTTTTTTGACAATTGCGTGTTGCCATCGTTTGTGTTACCGTTGCCCTTTTGTTTCGGTTTATCCGCATGTATACCCATTTTTTGCCACAAAATCTTTTGTATCTTTTGTTTTTTCTCCATCATTATATTTTCTTCTGCTTGATCCCTCACTTGCCATTTTTTTATCCCAATTCTGTACGATATTTTAAGCAACAGTTCGAAAACTCGTATTCAGGCATGCAGGGGACTCATTCCATAAATAAGGCTCCCGGGATTAGGCTTAAATTTCAAAGAGCTCATATCATTGACCTCCAAAAACTGTTTAGGACCAGTACCACATATTGGAAAAAGTTGACAAGATTTTCCAGTTAAAACATTTAATACTTTTCCATCTATAAGAATTATATGAAGATTATAGGACACTGTGATTGTTTTTTTTATTGCTAAATGTGAAAGTGAAAGGCAAAAGTTCCATTATATGTTTGTCTAAATTAGCCTTCTCAATAAGAACGTATTCTCACAGATTGAGGAGTTCTATTTAGCCAGAAAACTGTATTAGAGCTATCTATTAGTTTGAGCGATATGACGGTCGTTACGAAAAAAGAGTGTTCAAGGGAATCCGGCTCATTTGTTTCGTATCTTTGTTTATACATGCTTTGTCCCGCAGATCCATCAAATCCATAGCTTAGTATTAATACGACACTCGCAATATTCTCCAAATTTAAAAATAGCTCTTCTTGCATAAGAACGATTCGACTGGCCGTATGATTTAAAAGTTCTTGTAGGGAAACTTCGGCTGTAATATCAGTACAAGATACTCCCTTGGGTCTTAATAGCGATTTAGCTTCTAGAACTTTGCAGTAGTTTGGGAATATATCAGAGTTTTGTTTTTTGTTAAGATCTCGCATATTATTGTATTGTTTTTGGCTTAGCGAGCTCTCAGGCAAATGCGCTAAGGCTTCGTGCGGAGTTAGAGGTGGGTTCCTTAGCAGCAATTTTTTTTTTTTATTTCACTTGGTCCACTTGGAGTAAGCATTGGGCGCGACAGTACAAAGGCTACATAAGTTTCGTTTGATTTTTTTGAAGAACAAGCAGCCGCATGCAACAGAAGATTTATGTCATCTGCAACTTCTGCAAGTTCCGATGCCATCTTCCGCTTCAGTCGTGCTCCTGCTGCATCATATGATAAATATGCGTGTCCCCCTTTATTATCTGATGTTGTTTTTAAATCCATTTTATCCAATAAGATAACCACGGGCATTGAAAGCCATTTTGAGTGTCTTATTTTAAATACCTTCAGATTATAAGAGCACTTCAAATAGTTTTGTCTCAAGTAAAGTTCAAAGCTCTTGACTTTTTTGTTTATTTCAGCTACGTTTTTATCGCTCATAAAACTCTCACCAACTTGCTCAAAGATCCAGCACGAAATTGCAGACACCTTTCGATTATTTTTCGCCCAAACCTCCAAAAGCGAGGTGCGGCAGAAGTCAAACTTGGCTAAAATAAATGATAATATAAATTTACCCCGGAAAAAGTAATCATAACATAATTTAATACATACTTTGAGCTGTAATTTACTATAATTACAATTTCGCAGAAATTCACAGAAAGTAAGTTTCCACTCCACAATAGACGCACACATGGGTTAACTTTTCTTTATTTTAGGACATAAACAATCATTACACAAAAAGAACAATTAACGTATACAAATAAAAATTGTGCAGTATTTACATTCTACATACCTTGATTAATATTATCCATTACAACAGTTATTTTAAAGTTTGTTTGCTAATTTTTTTACACTGGCTCAAAGTTTGCCTACAATTTCCCGCTTTTTTGGCAGTGTGAACAGCTGACTAAACACCTGACTTTAAGAGTGTGCCAAAATTTCAGGGGTGATGTAAAAACAAAAATATTTTTAAATTCGATATATTCAAAGTTTTCTGTCCAACAAAAAATTGTTTAAATACGATTTTGTTTCAACAAATTTTTTAGGCTAATGCCACAAAATCTTGATTTGCATCGATACTATTGATGGTTCCATCTTGTAATTTCTAAAATGTTGTTAAATATAAAAACAAAATTTATAGTTTCAAGGTAAACTTCAAGATAAAAAGAAAGGGTGACCTTTCGTCCTAAGTCCAAAAAACGAAAAACTCTTTAAGCACAACAAAACAAAAGGCGATTTCCGAACTTAATAGGGACCTCTTGCAATAGAGAGCAAGGATTTTCGGTGCCTTGGGCATTTTTGAACTTTGCATAAGCAATAGCGCTACTCTTAAAGTAGGACACTATTCTTTTTGTGATTTTTAAAATGTTTTGCACATTTTCCAGATTTAAAGCATCTTGCACAACAAGATTAAGAGTGTGCGCAAAACACGGCAAGTGTTTCTTTTTCAATAATTCGCACGCTTCAATCATAGATGCTGCGTTGTCGGTCATAATGGTGTGCAGTTTGTCGAACACTTTCCACTCATCGCATATTTCACGCAATGTGTTGGCAATATTTACACTTGAATGGTTTGTCTCATCCATTAGTGGCTTTGTAGATAGCACTGCCGTCTTAAGCTCGAAATTTAAAATAAAGTGACACGTTACAGTTAGATAACCAACATTTGCACGAGATGTCCATGCATCTGTTGTGATAGCGCACGAGTCAACGGAGTCAAGAATGCCTTTCAATTTCTCCGTCATACTCTCGTTCACATTTTTAATATGCGTGTCTCGCAGAGTTTTTCGACAGGGCACGACGTATCTAGGGTCCACCACCCTCATCAAGTTTCTAAATCCAATATCTTCGACAACGCTAAATGGTTGCAAATCCTTTGCGACCATTGAAGCAATGGCTTTGTCAATTACTTCCTTTTTGGAAGATGTTGGACTGTAACTGAGAAGACGTAGTTTCGTTATTAACTTGCTGGGCAAGAGGGTGGGCCCTATTTGAGTGCTCTAACAAGGGTTTCCGCTTGTTTTATATTCTTTGTCACAATAATGACATTTTGCAAGTTGTTTGGTTTGCAGTTTGTCAAAATGTGTCCACACTGCGGATTCACATTTTTTGCGCTTAGGCTCCAGTTCAGATTTTGAACAAGATGGTTCATTTGATGATGTTGGAGAGGTATCATGATCTTTTTCTTAAAAAAAAAAAAAAATTCTTAAAAAAAATTGTCCCGTAATTGTTTCTTTTTAAAATGCTTACAGGATGAGGTCAAAAACTTGCCCATTTTACAAGAGGAACTGCCATAAGGTACTCTAATAGAATAAAAGTAAGTAGACCTGTATGTAAAAAAAGATAGAAAAAATTAAAAAGACAGAAAAAATTAATAATAACAAAATCTTACTATATATTGCAATTTACTTACACACGTGTTGGAACCAAAAACAAATTCGAATATATCGACATCGAAAAATTTCCATCGATTTGTCGCACTCCAATGGTTCCATCGATAATATCGATGGTGCCATCGATGGTTTTCCCAGCTCTACTTCTGAATCGCCTTGTGTGTAGACCTCGCTGCTCATTAGCAAATAAAATTACAAGTTGCGAATTTATTTTAATTCAGAACAAACTCCAACAGGATTATTTATTTTAAAAGCAATAAGAAATAAAATTCAAGAGAAAGCCCACGAAATATTGTATTACAAGAGTAAAATTAAATTGGAACGATATGAAAAAAACACTTGTAAGAAAAGGAAAATAATCCAACAGTGCAGAAAAAAAAGGATTTTTTTATAAAGCAATGCTTAGCCATATTTCTAAGAGGGTTACGTGGACCATTAGGACCCATTATCAGAGGAAGAGACCCAACAGATATTATCACCGCCTATAAGTTAGCAGTATCTAAACAAGAAATTTTCAAAAATCAGAAACAAACTAGATCCTGGAGTCAAACAAATCAAAATTCGAATAAATTTAACAATCATTTTAAGGGTCAAGAGCAAAATAGGGCACGAAACTAAATTGGAGACAAAATAAGTTACAATAAACAACCGTATAGTCGGGATAACACGGGATAACACGGATATAATAAAGAGCAACTAAGCGGTCAGTTCAAACGTGATAACAGAGAAACTTATAGTGAACAAACAAGAATCACTAATTTTTCTCAACACTCCACAGTGGATCCGCTTAAATGAAGCCGCGGCCAAAAATACTTCTAGTGGTGGTAGGATGTTAAAATTTTCACTAAGGCTTACAAAAAATATTTAAATTTAGTGGCAAAAAGATGGAGGTGATTTATTGGAGCGCAATTAAACAAATAAGATAAAAATTTAGTTCTATGAAACTGAAGCAAAACTTATATTTATTATTTAAAATATTAATAACGAATCCTCTGATGAGCTATATACAGAGTCCAATAACTTTGAGTTGTCTTTTTTTGGAACATTTCTCTGACCGGTTATAAATGGGTCGGACCGTAAAAGGAGTGAATGTATTATATCTGTGTTTGTAATAATGCGTGACATTTTCCGGCTGTGATTAAGTCGACATTTTTTTAATTCTTTATTGTTTGATTCGTCAGCTTCTCCGAAAGCTCTCCAATAGAAACAATTGCGTGTTCTATTATTGCAGATCCATGAATAAGAACCTTATGCACCGTAGCTGGCATAAAGTACCACGGATACTCTTTGATGAGATCCTTGGCAGTATCGAGGGCATATGCGTTAAATTTGTCGGCATTAATTTTATACCCCTATGATAGAGCTTGAAGTATAGTTTTACAACGATAGATGAGATTCTCATTTATTTCTGTTATTTCGGAAGCCAACCTTGGATTAGAAAAAAATGTTCTGTTCCGTCGTTCGATGAGCCTCTACCTCCATCTTTGGGCTTATTTACAATTAAACCGAGTTTTTCACGAAAATCCTTTTGAATTTTGATTTTTCTTTCCATGACTTTTTGTTTTGGTTTCCTCTAGCTTGCCACATTTTAATGACGGACTTATAGGATATATGCAAAAAGTATTTGTCGAATATCCATTATTGTTCTTTTCATTTTCTTTACTTTGAATACTTTCTACTGTTCACTCTCACTTTGTATTAATAAACTGTTAGCGCAGCGAGTTTAGGTGTTATTCCGGAACGTCTGATTTTTCGACTCCTTATGCCGACTCCAATGACTTAACACCAAACCTCACTCGACAACATTTCTATTGTTGTCACGCTGCCAGGCTTATCAACATATAACTAGCAACAATGCTTCTGCAAAGGCAACATCTCAAATCTGCCGAGTCATCCTGCAATCTCAACATACCAATTGTCAACCTGCAAAGGACAGTGTTGGACATACCATAGTTACAGGTGACATACCTGTCAATTCACATATCAAACATTAACAAAACATTAGCCTACTCTTAGGCACTCTAAATTCTCCGACATATTAAAAAAAAACGTATTTTTGCATGAAGAGGCGAAAGACCAAATTCAAAATATTTTTTTAAAGCGACTTTATTAAACGGCCAAGTTATTCATCTGTGTTGGATTGGCACCACATATAAAGCACTTGGCAGAAGACGACTCGCTTAAAGCATTGCAGACCTTTCCATCCACCATTGTCAGTTGTAAACTATGTTTTACGTTAATATTTCTTTTGTTGATAGATAGTTCCGTCGGCTTTAAAAGTTTCATTTTATCCTTCAAATATTTTTCTTCTGCCAGTGACACTTCGCTCGTTTCTTTTTTAAACTGGAATCGAACTGGCCTGCAGTAACGTGTGGACGAAAGCCGGGGGTTTTTCCAAAAAATTTGTTGGTCAACGGTTGAAATGAGTTGGAAAGATACATATGAGGAAACAAATAAGCTTTTGTCCTCGAAGCCGTCATTGGAAAACTTTTGCTTATATTCGCTATGGCCTGTACTTCCATCAAATCCCCACTTTCCAATTAATATAAAATTATCAACCGAACCCTCACAGGCTGTTTTGACAACATCAGCTTGAAGTTCCAGTATGCTCGATGCTGTGTTGTCCAAAAGATTTTGCAACTCGACTTTGGCGTAAGATTCGTCCACAGAAATATTGTCCGGATATCTCTGTTTTTTCGCAGTGACTATACTTTAATAGCTTGGAAAAAAATCAAAGATATTTTGTTATTAACGAAGTCCCTTATCAGCAAATATTGGTTTTTTGACATGCTGGTCTCCATTGAAAGCGAAATAACTTCGATAGGATCTGCTGGCAATAAATTTTGCGTTTGATAATCATTGCGCAAAGCAGAAACAGCAGATTCATCGATCTCGTTCAGCTGAGCTATACGTCGCCGCTTTGTTCTCGCTGAAGATTCTGAAAAACCGAGTCTAGGACGGCCACAGTGAGCACTTTCCGATATTTGCTTAGATGAATTTACTAAAATTGACACATTTTCATTCAACCAAGCGCATTGATATTGGAGAACGGATGATTTTTTGCGGTTGTAATAAGTCCAAAACGCTTCAAGCTTCTTTCATATGAAACCAATTGATTTCATTAATTTGCTTAAGTCAGCTTCGTAGCCCTCCTTTTCAATTTCAAGTTGCACAGAATTGATTAATTGTTGTTGTTTTTCGGTTTTAGTACCTATTTTTGTGCACCATAAATGAAATACATGCAGGCGTGTAATCACACAGTGATTCGTATCGCCTTCCAAAATAAAAAATTAAGAACATAAATTAAAAAATAATTTGAATTATTTAAAAATAATTAGAGTTATTTTAACAACATAAATTAAATGACCATTGAAAATTGTAGACAAACACGATACATGTAACAAAACACAGCAACACAATAACAAGACGATACAGAGGCTTCGCTTGGCAAATTTAACCTTGAAAAACAAGACGATGATGAGTATATTAAAGATTGCAAGCACATTCGAAAATTTCCGCAAGTAACTTTAACACTTTTATTATCTTAAAACACAGATAAATAATGTGAAATAGAAGAATTTTTGGAGAATATGGGGGAACACAACTAAAAGTTTAAGTAAACATAAAAAACATTCACAAAAACGGTACAAACATATAGGTTTCTTTAAACAATAATTATACTGGAGTTACAAAAAATAATTCAGATTTATTATTTTTCAGTAAAAAGTAAATACCTTTACCTTGAAAATCCATTTTAAATAATTAATTTAGGAGCACTCAATCGTTTACCACACAAATTGCAAGTTCACTTTGCTACAGATTAATGCCGTTAAGCGTGCAGCTGTGCGTAAAATATGAACACGTGTTCAAGCTTTTGGTTCTATTTTTAGAAAGAACCGTTCGAATTTCAGCAAAAACCAGTTTGCACTAGTTGAGAATGGACATTTATGAGACAAATAGTGTGCATTTTTTTTCAATATTTTGTGATGATGTGTTCGAATTTTGGCCCATGGGCGGAACCACTGTGCGATGATTCTGATAGAGCGTTGCAAACTTTTCCATCTACCATAGTAAGATGCAAGCTATGTGTAATCAGAATTTTTCTATTGCAAATTGATACTTCTGTTGGTCTTAATTGGGCTATTTTTTCCCTAAAATATTCTTCTTCTTTAATCGACAGTTCGGTCGCCTCTTTTTTGAACTGGAACCGGATCGGACGACAGTATCGAGTAGAAGATGGTCTAGGGTTTTTCCAAATAATTTTACCATCTATTTGCGTAACAAGCTGCAGAGGAACGTATGATGTTACAAACAAGCTCCTGTCGTCCAACTTAGCGTTTGAAAACTTTTGCTTGTATTCGCTGTGCCCGGTACTTCCATGAAATCCCCATTTGCCGATTAAAAGTAAATTTTTGATGGAGTCTTCAGTGACCGTTGCAACAACATCAGCTTGAAGCTCTAAGAGACTGTGTTATCCAATAAGCTTTGAAGATCGACTTCTGCAGAGGATTCGTCCACAGATATGTTGTCAGGATATCTAGCTTTTTTGGAGCTTAAAATGCATTGATAGCTCGAAAAAAATCCAATAAAACTTTGCTGTTCACAAAATTCCGTATCAGCAGATATTGATGCTTTGTCATTCCGGTCTCCATTAAAAGAGAAATTACTCCTGTCGGATCCGCTGGCAATACATTCTGGCTTTAATTTTCATTAAGTAATGCAGAAACAGCGGTCTCATCAACTTCTACCAGCTGAGCTAAGCGCCGACGCGTTTATAACGCATCCATAAAACAACAATTTTTTTACAAATGTACTCAATAGATTAAATAAGCGCATTGAATTCTTCTAGTAAGCCGTTGTTTTCAAAATTTCGTTGTACATCAGCAATTACTTCTCGTAATTTTTCAGCGTTTGTGCCTTTTTTTGGAGCACCATAAATTAAAAATATGTAGGCGTGTGAACACACAGTGACATATGTTGCCTACCAAATTAAAAATTAAAAATACAATATTAATTAATATTAAAAGGTACTAATACAAATTGAACACCACAAGAAACGACAAAAACAAACACACGAAACAAATACAGAGGTTCCGCTGCGCAAGACCTTGAAAATATAAAAATATGTGTTAGATTGTTGCATATTTCACACACATCTGCAAATGTCTGCAGCTGACACTTTTCTTAAGTAAAAGCTTGGATTAATACAGTGAATATAGAATCAACCGGGGAATCGCGGGGGAAGACAACTAAAACTTTAAGTAAACATAAAAGTCATGCACAAAAAAGGAACGAAAACTAAGGTTTCATTAAACATTAATTTAAAAAAGGACAAAAACACAAAGAAGTTTTTAGTTATTTACAAAAATAAAATAAACACCTTTAACTTCGAAATCCATTGATAAATTTTTATATATTGACCACAACAGGCATATGCGAACCACTTCAAATTGAATATCACATTGAATGTTTTTGCGTTTGCTTAGCTTTACTCTAAAAATGAACAAGTGTTCATGCATTTCGTTCTATTTTTAGAAAGTCCCGTTATGTTTCCAGAAAAATCTGGGTTGCCATTGTGAAGTATGAACATTTTGGAGACAATTTGCCTTAAAATTTTTTTTCTACGTTGTTGTGACTTTTTTTGATTTTTAGCCTCTGGCGGAACCACTGTGCAGTGCTTCTTACAAAGGTTGCAAAGTATATCTGCTTGCAAAGCACAGAAACGCTCCCAAAGCACTTAGACCGCAACGTGCTAACAGTAATCAGGTAAATGCAACTGGTAACTATTCCAACAGTCATACCCAATTTGGCCTCAACTACACAGATGCTGCTAAAACCCCAAATGAAGGCATTCTGGCCAATACCTACAGTGCAAACGAGACATCCATCCTTGCCAAAATGGAAGCTATGATGGAGGAAATGTTCGATCAATTCAGCATGCTCACACAGCTGCTTACCACCGTTTCAAATATGTAGGTCTTAGAACAGCCATGCTGAGCTCAGAGTTTTTTATTTTGTATTTTAATATTTGAATTGTAAACATCTAAATTTGTTTGCCGCTAAAAAAACTCTTTCTGCAAGCCTCTATATTTATTAATTTATTATAATTTATTTCTATAAAATATATATATGTCGGCGCGGGCAGTTCGTGCTGTGTATGAGTGTGAGGCATTTCCCACGAATCTGGCCGACGCGGGCAGTTCGTTGTATGAGTGTGAGGCATTTCGCAGGAATGTTATTTCATCATAATTTGGCAATTGCATCAGCCTTTAATTGAGTTGCGATTGGCTGATGGCATTTGGTAGTTTTGGAAGGTACCGTTTTAGCGCGGCGACAGCGTTGTGGCGCTGGTTCGATGGTAGGCACAAAAGAAGTGTGCGACGCAAGTCAGTTCAATTCTAGACTTCGACCACCGAAACTCGCTGCGCGATTAGAAAATGGAACAGTTTAATGGCGCGTTTATATATACATATCATTATTCGATAACAACGGTAACACTAACAATTAATGGGACCAATCGCGTACCGTTGCACAGCCGTGGCGGGTTCGAATTGCGAAGCAAGATAATCGGAGATCCAACCTTTCATTGTAAATTATGCAGTGGTATACCTGGCAAATCCAGTGAGTTCAAAAACTCTGTGGGAAAATTTACAGTTTCGCTCGCATCGCGAACTGTGTCAATAGATTTATATGATATTAAGTTCCCTGGCAATAACTGTTGTATCTTCAAATTCAATTTGTCAACGTCTACATTTTTTGCCGCTAAAATTGCTCTTTCTGCAAGCCACTCATGATTTAAGTACTGTGTGTGTACATCGGGAAATATTTTATCAATGAGAGTGTATTGCGAGTCAACGATTGTGCAAAAATCTGTCGGTAACTTTACGCATCCAGTTTCATCTATAGTTAGTTTTCCATCACCGATATCTAAGAGTTGTTTTGAGAATGTTTCAGCGGATGGATCTTGAAGCATTTGAACGCGCATATTTACTTTCAGCTGTACTTTTTCAATATTACGCCACAGTGTAGATGATTTTTAGCAAGCATTAATCTCATCAGCGTATGTTGATGCGTAAACGTGGAATGACAGGAAGTGTTTGTCTGAAATCACCTGAAAGGACTAACAGAGTGCCGCCAAATAGTTTGTCGTTGTTTTTGATATCTTTTAACGTCCTGTTCAACGCCTCAAGTGAATGTTTGTGCGCCATGGTGGCCATGGACGATTGTTTTTTCATGTAGCACACTCCGTCAGGGTTTTTTTTTTTTGAATATTTAATGGCAGCTTAAATACTGAATGAGCTGTTCTGCCTCCATCCAATAAAGTTGCAGCAATGCCTGACGATGCAACGGCCAACTCGATGCCATTATTTGATCGTATTTCAGCAAGAATTAGCGAAATAAGGAATGTTTTTCCAGTTCTACCTGTTGCATTCAAAAAGAAGAATCCACCTTGTCCTGTTGAAACTGCGAACATAATGCGGTCGTAAATGATTCTTTGATCCTTATTCATCGAGTAACAATCGCCGCCATTTCTACAGTGTTGTACTGCATTTCACGATTCATTTCCGTGTTCATGAAATCAGATGCAGCTCGATCTGGCGAATTCATACCGAAATGACTGAGTGATAAATTAGCAATTATAATGCAGAGATCTTCAATAGCAATCAATGATTCATTGTACATAGCGTCGCTGAACGTTATCGTTACATCATTGCATCGTGTACGATGTTGATGCAATATATCATCAGTCATTGAATCTTTGTGATTATCCCACAATATCTGTGCTCGAGCTGGAAAACATGTAGTTAACACTATAGCGAATAGTAAACAAATTTGTATTGCTGTACAGTTCAATGCTGCTTCAGCAAGCATAAATTCCCTCTGGTTGTCGTCTTCCAACAAGCCGAGTGCAAGGCACGCATCTTTATACGTTGAATACTGTTGCCCATTCACTTTCCGTATATCTTGAAATGACAATGGGCCGGCCAGTAACATTAACCAACAACAATCGAAGATAAAAGCATTTTTTGCTTTGGATTGACTGTCAATACTCGCCCCAAGGCGTTTGATAAAAAAAATGTTAAGGGTGGACAACCCTTAACACTTAGGCGTATAAAAAATAAATGTTAGACTTAGACCTACTGAATATGCATGCAAAATTTGGTTAAAATCGGTAAAAGTGTTTTGGAGGAGTACGGAGACAAACACTGTGACACGAGAATATAAGATTTTGCCTTTCATGACTCACAAACAAAATTAATTCCCAAATTTATCTGTTCAGAAAAATAGGAATGCCTACTTAAAAGATAAAAGTTAAAAAAAAAAAACAACAGGAAATTCATTTATATTTCTCTAAGCCAGTTATTATTATTGGTTATGGTTAGTAATTCGTTGTATACTTCCTATTATTTAATACTGCGCGGCAACGACGTGGCTATTTTGCCTTATTCTTCTTGAACTGCCAGCCAAAGTTGGGCTTTGTTCTATGGATATCTCCCCATAGGGTTTTAATGAAGTTAAGGTCCGGCGATTATGCAGGCCACACCTACACATCTATTTTCTCAGATAAGAAATAATTTTTTGACACCTAGTACGTTTTGGGGACATTATCCTACTGAAATGTCCATTTCAGCGGCATCTCCCAAGAGGCATATGGTAGCTTAATGTTTTTTAATATATTCACTTACACATTTTTGTCCTTTATGCCGTCTATCGGATAAATAGGGCCAACACCATTGTAGGAAAAACAATCCCAAATCATTATTTTAAGGCCTCCATGCTTAGCAGCTTTCCGTGTATATTATAGGTTTCATCTCTAGAGCCTGTTCCACCGAATAGAACAATTTTGCTCTCATCAGTCCACAGAATATTGTGCCATTGCTCAGCCTGCCAGTTCACATGCGACTTAGCAAATAAAATTGTCGTACGTAAAATTGAAGTACCTTTTTGAAACAGTTTTGACCAAATTTGAGTATGCTGAAGGCTTTTTTTTTGCTAAGTCGAACAATTAGTCTATCCTCATTTGGTGTCGTTTTACGTTTTACAACGCGATTTTCCGGCTTTCTTTTTAAATGAACAGCGTTAAATGCCATTTTGGTGCTACATCCACCAATATTTTTTTTTTCTTATCGGTTTTACCCTGATTTTTAAGGCGAATCATTAGATTCCTCGCATCTCTGGAACCCGGAGGTATCTTCGCTGGTTGCGGAAAAGAGGCGACTTCGTCGTGTGTGGCAATATTCTCGCGACCCCAGGGATAAGGCAGATTTCAACAGAGCGGCCAAGCAACTCAAAGAGCTCCTACACAGACTCCGCCGGAACTCCTTGGAAAGCTTTCTGGACAAAGTCGAGCCTGGCGACCAGCAGTACAACCTTTGGCGGCTGTCTAAAAACATCAAAAGACCCATCATGAGGAAGGAGCCTCTTAGGAAGGAAGACGGTACGTGGTGCCGCACAGACAGCGACAGGGCAGCAGCCTTCGCCAACCACTTGTCAGAGGCCTTCACCCCCTTCAACAGATGTTCCCAACTCGATGCGGAGCTTACGATGAACTCTTTGGATATACCCTGCCAAATGGCCCTTCCTATCGAGATGGTTGATTCTGAAGAACTGCTAGCAGAGATCGGCAAGCTGAAAGCCTCCAAGTCCCCTGGCTATGATGGTATAGACGTTCTAGCGATTAAAGCCCTCCCGACGAATGCTGTTCAGCTCCTCCTCAACATCATTAACAAATGCTTCCTGATAGGACATTTTCCCACCCAGTGGAAGTGCGCCGAAATAATCCTGATCCCAAAACCTGGGAAACCTGCAGCCAATCTCGCCTCCTATCGTCCGATCAGTTTGTTGGCCGTATTCTCCAAAATAGCTGAGAGGCTATTTTTGCGTAGAGTACGACCAACACTGGACGAGGCCGGTTTGATCCCTGATCGTCAGTTTGGCTTTAGAGAGTGCCATGGTACACCCGAGCAGTGCCATAGGATCACAGACAAAATACTGAAAGCATTTGAGGAGAAGAAATACTGCAACGCAGTTTTTCTTGACGTCAAACAGGCATTCGACAGAGTTTGGCACGTTGGGCTGTTGCACAAATTGAAGATCGCACTACCAGCGCCACATTACCTTTGGCTACGTTCTTACCTCAAGGACAGAATGTTCTATGTGAGATGCGGAGATGCAATATCTGGAATCAAAAACGTCAAGGCCGGAGTCCCCCAGGGAAGCGTTCTGGGCCCAGTCTTGTACACTCTGTACACGGCCGACATGCCGACAACCGAAGACCCTAGAGTGCTCACAGCCACGTATGCAGACGATACTGCCTTTTTAACCGTGGATCATTCGTCACAGACTGCTGGCAATCTAATGCAAGAGCAAATTGATTCCACTGGTGCATGGCTGCAAAGATGGAACATGGCGGTTAACACAGAGAAATCAGCACAAGTAACATTCACCCTAAAAAGAGGATACTGTCCCCCCGTCCAGCTGGATGGATGCATAATACCTTCTTCCGACTATGCCAAATATCTGGGTGTCACTCTGGACAGGAGACTGACCTGGAAGACTCACTTGAAAAACAAGAGGCTATTGCTGGACTTAAGGCTCAAAAAGTACATGTGGCTCATAGGCAGGAGGTCGACACTGCGGCTGCGCATGAAGATGCTTATTTATAAGTCCATCATGAAGCCCATGTGGACATATGGGATTCCAATCTGGGGTACAGCCAGCCGCAAAAACTGTGACCTCATACAGACCTTCCAGAACAAGGCTCTCAGATTAATTTCGAACGCGCATATATACACCACCAACATAGAGATCCACGTGGTACTCAACATGCCCTGGGTTCAGGACGAAATAGCTAGGCTCAGCAAGGCTCATCTGGAACGTCTCGACAGGCACCCCAACCAGCTGGCCATAAATCTTCTAGACAACAGCACTACCACCCGCCGCCTAAGAAGACTCCATCCATTGGACCTACCAGCCGCGAGGAGTGATCAGCTCACTGGCTCTCACCACCAACGCCCCCCCTTCCCCTCACCCACATAACCCCAACCACACTAAATACCCTAGCCTTAACGATGATTTTGCCTAAACATCATAATCTGTTATATTTGTTGTAAAATTTAATTCCCTAAGTCACTGTCACGCCCCATAATTTACTTATTGTCCACGAATCGGACAGATTGTAAATAGGAGATCCCCATTATAACAAAAAAAAAAAAAAAAAAAAAATTAGATTCCTACCCACTGAAAACGATAATTTATTACTTTTTGTAATAAATTTGATTATATACGTGATTACTAACAAATGAAATGAAATGAACGCTAAAATGAATTCATTCGAATTGAATTGAGTGAGTAAGACGCACACAATGAATTGAATGTGCTAGAATGTTCTTGTGAGCTGGAACTCATAACCAGGGTCACTCACTCGAGTGGATTCGATGATATGAAGCGTAAAGCCGAGTGAAGACTTTGGAAATGCCGAAGACACTCAAATTATTCTATTTATAGCAGACACACTTTGAGCATCGTTCATTTCGTTGGAGACAATTGTGACAGGCATAATGGAAAATAGTCAAGCGGACGAATTTGTATGTATTTGGCAAACTAATTTTGATGTTTTTGTTTTTATTGTTGTTGCTTAGTGTTATACATATATATGTATGTATTTAGGTAATGTAGGTTGATATGTATATATGTATGTGTATATTTTATGCGTATATTTTATGCGTTATTTTTCAGATTTAATTTAATGATTTTGAAATATATAGGTTATTGATAATGCAAGTGATGTTAACGAGAAGCTTCAGAGTGGAAGACGAATTGCAGAATTTTGTAGCTTGTAAGATATGCTTTATGGTATATAAGTTTACAGGAAGCACATCAAACCTTGTGAAACATAAATGCTACTTGGTCAACGCGAGTAAATTTAATGAAGCCGCCCCAATTGATGTTAACCCTGAAACGAGGCAGCAGGGTGTAGCAGTCGTAACAGAATGGGTTGTGACGAACTGTCGTCCTCTAAAAATCGTTGGTGATTCAGGATTAAAAAAAATTTGCAACCTTCTTAATTAACGTAGGAGCAACTTATGGAAAAAACGTGGACATAAAAAAGTTATTGCCCCACCCCACAACAATATAGAGAAACATTAAAACGCTTTATGAGTGCCATATCGGTCCTATAAAGATCGAGATTCAAAAGTTTCAAGAATTGGGTTACGCCATAAGGAGTGACATATGGACCGACAATTATTTGAAAACGTCTTACTTGTCGTGTACTATCCATTATGTGAAGGAAGGTGTGCTGGCTGATCGCCTAATCACCATGAAGTCTATGAAAGACACGTCGTGCACAGGTTTGCTTATCTACACTTCTAATAGAAAGGTTAAATCTAATTTTCTTGTCTATGTTTATTCGTGCAAAAATTGATGAAATACTCGAAGACTTCGGCTGTAAAATTGATGTGGGCAATCCCGTAGTTGTGACAGACCGTGGATCAAATATGGTGAAGGCCTTCCAGGATGTTCACAAAATGCATTGCGTTGATCACCTAATTAACAACGCCATTGAAAAAGCCATCAATGCTGTGCCCGAGATGGGGAGTATTATTACAATTTGCAGCAAGTTGGTTAAATATTTCAAAAAATCAAGAATGAATTCAGCATTAGGTTTATCTTTACTCGATGGAATACCATTTATTACTTGCTGAAATCTATTGAAGTGAATTATATAGACCTTACAACAACGCTAATAGATAAAAATCAAACAGCCAAGATTGAATGAATAAACATTAATCATTTAAGATCTATTAAAACCCTTTTAGAAGTTTTTGAGAGTGTGTCAAAAAAGCTCGAGGCCAGTAAACGACCAACTATACATACATTTAGTTTTGCCGAATATAAATAAACTAAAAAAAGCATGTCAGTCCGATAGTAATGACATTGAAATAATACAGTCCTTTAAGTCCGCTCTACATAGCCAAATTCTGACTACAGTTACGCCTAATTTATCTAAGTTTCACAACATTGCCCTTTTTCTTTTCCCATTGGCGAGTGCATAAAAATTATGCAAACTTTTGATAAACATAACCCAAAACCAACAGAAATTGATTCGCCTAGTGATGAGTTTGCTGACTTCGTTGAGCCACACCATAACGACACAAATAGGGACCCAATAGAAGAAGAAATTAAAGGGTACTCTAATCTTAATATACCATATACAACCAATTTCGATGCTTTTAGCTTGGTGGAATACGAACCAACAATTTTTCCCTTTGTTGTTTAAAGCTAGCTGCAAAATATTTTGCATTCCAGCAAGCAGCGCTGCATCTGAGCGTGCATTTTCTGCAGCTAGAAATTTAATAACAGATAAACGTTCACTAATCACCACAAATCCAGAAAACATTAATAAGATTATGTTTTTACACTCTAACATAGATTAATTTAATTATAATTATAATTTAAGTATAATGTATACATATATAATAAAATAATAAATATAAAAACATAAATCTTGTTTTGCATTTTTCCCTTCTTCTTCTTCTTTTTCTTCATGCTTCAAGCATGACAGAGAAAAAAAAATGTTTTTGGCATCCGAATGAATTCATTCGGCGTTGAAAATTTCTCGGCATTCTCACTCATTTAATTCGTCTATTGTCGGTTAAATGTTGTGCGAACAAGTCTTTTGCGAGCGCATTCACTCACTGAAATTCATGACGTTTCGCATTCAATTCAACTCAACTCACTTTGAGCGTTGTTAATTCGAATGTGCCTTTTTGCCATTCATGCAGCTCTCTAGTGCGATGTAAAGATAAAAATTATCAAAAATTAATTTTTTTAAGCTGGAATAAGCAACATATTTAAAATAAGCAAGATTTCAATTATTTTTTAAGCTATTTGATTTTAAAATAAGCTAATATGGCAATCTGTGAGCGGCATTATTATTTTCGCCGCATATTGTTGCTCACTTGGGAGCAGCGTTGCCACTTAAATGGCCCACTAGCGCCACTGTTTTTTTGTGCGCCACGTTGCAATATGCTTTCTAGTTGCTCGTTTGGAGCCTACCCAATCAATGAAGCGTCTTTTTTTGGACCAATAAGATTGATTCTCCGGCCAAATGCATGGCGTCTACCTTTCGCCATTAGGTATTCAAAAAAAATGGTAGCGCAGCGCTCTCTATTGGTTGGATGGAAACCTCAATAGACTGATATTTTTGTTTTTGATTTTTAATGTATGTATAACTCACAAATATTATTATTATTATAATTAATATTAAATTGTTGGTTTGACGGCTTGAAGTCAACAAATAAAACGCAAGGTGTTGTAGGTAAGCAAAAACACTTACAAAACATGCATAATTTTTTTTTTAACATCGTTTATAACTAAGACCATATTACATACAATTTTTTCGCATTTTGTAAATCTTGGCCTCGCTTGTACTGACGTAAAGCTTATCGAAAAAACTACTAAAAACGGATATAAACTGATCCTGTACATAGTTTATTTCTCTCCCAGAAGCATAACCTTGAAACAGCTACGTGAAGATTACTGTTACATAAGCCACCCCAAAGTTCGTTGGGAATTCAAAAAAAAGTCAAATAAATTAACGCAATGTTACAATTGCCAACTCTATGGACATGGCGCCAAGCAATGCGGAATTGACACATCTTGTGCACACTGCGCTGGCTCACACGATACCTCCAAATGCCCAGACAAGGAGGCAATGAAGTGTGCAAATTGCAATGGAAATCACCCCTCCACTGATATCAGCTGCGCTTGCCGTCTCTCTTACCAGTCACTTTTGCTTAAGAGATCAAGGCAAGGTAAAAACAATCCAAGTAATGTTCATAAGTCATATAATAATGCCCCCCACTCTACGGCAAGAGCAAATGCCTTACCAATCACGAATTTTAGTGTACCGCAAACCACATATCCCAGCTACAGCCAGGTTATTACTAACGGACTCAATCAACTTGCAAATGCTGACCTTTTCACTCTTGAAGAAATCACTGCTCTTACTACAGAGCTTATCTGCAAACTTGAAGGTTGCAAAACCAAAATGGACCAATTTAATATTATCACTCAGCTAGCATCAAAATATGTGTACAAATAGTTTGCTAAACTTCCTTAATATTATAGCATGGAATGCGCGTGCCGTTAACATAAAACGTTTAGAATTAATCGATTTCTTAAACCAAAATCATCATATCCACATATGCCTTGTCAGTGAAACATGGCTGACGCAAAATAGAAGATTCTATATTCCAAATTACGTAGTGTAAAGAAATGATCGACCCGAAGGTCCCCTCTTGCAATAATAATTAAAAAATCCATCAAGCACTTACAGATCAAAAACATCGATACACACCTAGTTGAAAATATTGGAATCAAAGTTAGTATAGACGCCCGAACATCCTTCAAAATATATGCAGTCTATTTTTTTGGCCCTTCTGCTAAATGCCTTAAAACTCAATATAATACACAGAATGTGCCTCAACACACTAAAGATATGTTTAAAGCAGATCTACTTAAAATTTCTCGTATAAGTGGACATTACATTTTAGGTGGTGACCTTAATTGCAGAAATAAAATTTGGAATTGCTCTAGAGCAAACTCTTTCGGCAATACCCTTTATGACCTCTCAACATTAGGAAAATTTACTATACTCTACCCAAATGATCCTACTTATATACCATCAAGCTATAAAGGAAAACCATCCACTCTTGATCTTGTTCTGACGAACCAACCCAGGAAACTCTCTCATCCCATGGTATATAATGACCTCCCTTCTGATCATATGCTGATTATCTGCAAATTAGCTACAGCCACAAACGCTGAGTTTGTCGAAACATATCTACAATATTCTAGGTCAAACTGGAAAAAGTTCAAACGTACTCTCACTGAAACAATCACACCCGAATTGGATCTTTGTAAAACCTTAAACCCAAATTGTAAAATGATTGAAACTATGAGCAATAACATTACACAGATGATTGTCCAAGCAATCGAAAACAGCACCCCAAGAAAACAAGTCAAACTCCATAACCGAAAACTCCCAGCCAGAATAAAAGAAATCATTGCTTCCAAAAATACCGCTCAAAGGCAATGGATTAGAACTAGGCAGCCAATCTATAAAGCTAGAACAAATTATTTAAACAGAATAATTAAGCAGGAGCTCTTTAATCACAATAATTTAGTTTGGAGTAACAAATTGTCAAAGATGAGCTATAACTCAAAGCTGTTTTGGAATCTCACTAGAGTAATTAAAAACAAGAAGCCGTATATTCCCTGTTTCAGCCACCAAGGTAAAACTTACACAACAAATTCTGAAAAGGCAAACATTCTGAACTTTTGAACTTACAACCCAGGACTTTAAATTTGACTCCCCTTTTACAACTAGCGATGTACTCTCTGTTATTAAGTCACTTAAAAATAAAAAATCTCCAGGGTTAGACTGTTTACCCAACATTTGTCTAAAAAATGTACCACCAAGTGCAGTGGAATACGTTACATTGCTTTTTAATAATTGCTTAAAAATAGGTTACTTTCCTCTTGCTTGGAAAATTGTCAAGATCATTCCAATTCCAAAGCCAGGTAAACCACCAAATTCTCCCATGAGCTATCGTCCGATTAGCCTCCTGTGTGGCCTTTCTAAAATTTTTGAACGTCTGATCAAAATCAGACTTAACGCTCACCTCGATGAACAAAATATCCTACCACCAATACAATATGAATTCAGAGAATTCTATAGCTGCATTTTTCCATTAGATAAGTTGACTAACTTCGTCAAAGCAAAGTTATCCGAAAAGCAATCCGTTGGTTTGGTAACCTTGGACGTTGAAGCTGCTTTTGATACAGTTTGGCATGATGGTCTGATCCACAAACTAAACACTTTTAACACTCCTACTTACCTAATCCACATAATAAGAAGTTTTCTGACTAACAGACATTTTGACGTATACCTAAATGAAACCAAATCTACCAAAAAATCCATTAGCGCTGTCCCTCAAGGCTCGGTCCTCGGGCCCATCTTGTACAACATCTACACCTCTGATTTTCCCATGACCGATAGATGTAATTCGTTAATTTTTGCCGATGATACGATCCTCTATTCTTCTGGAGCTCAATATTCGGAAATTCACAACGATTTGCAACGCTCTCTAAACACCACCTTCGATTATTTTCATAGATGGAAAATTAAGCTAAATGCTAATAAAACTAAATCTTTTTTTTTACTAAAAAGCGAAAGCCATGTTTCCTACCAAACGCAGATCTCGAACTTAACGGCATCGAAATCCCTTGGGAAAAATTTGTTAAAAATCTAGGATTAAATTTAGACAATAAACTATTATTTAATGAACATATAAGTAACACAATTGATAAAATCAACAAGACTGTTCGTATACTATATCCTTTTATAAATCGAAAGTCTCATTTATCGACTAAAAACAAACTAACAATATACAAATCAATAATGTTACCAATGGTTATGTATGGGGCAGAAATATGGAATATTTCAGCCAAAAAAATTTTAAAAGTTTAAAAAAGCTCTAAATCGCACAAAATAAAATTTTAAAAATGATCCTAAATTTACCATGTCATCACAGAACGACTTCTCTGCATGAAATAGCCAATGTTAATACGATTGATGAGCTCATCTCCCGTGCAACCATAAAATTCACTAATACAAAAAATTATCTAGCTCGATATATGGGTTGACAGGTAATTACCATACTATATCTACATATATAGTTTCCCTAAAATGCCTGCCTTTTTAGTTCTAAGTTAACATTAAGTCCTCTATAAAGGTTTCCCGTCCAATTTCCTTTACCATTCAAAATAAAAATTCTACAAAATAAAAAAAAAAATAAAAAAAAAAAAAAAAACAAAATACAAAATATCTCAGCTGCATAGACAATAGTCTAAACTCTGTAATGTAAATAGCTAGCTTTAAGCTAAATTTAATAATAAGGAAATAAAGCATATTATGAAATGAAATGAAATGAAATTGCAAGAAGCCTTATCAAAAAGAATGAAACTGAAATACGATGTGCAGGAAGCATTGGGTCATCCATATCTACAAAATTTACCAGTAGAGCACGTGCACCAATTTTGGAAAAAATGGAAAGAGCACTTAGCATTTGGATTGACGATAGCTACGAAAAAAAGATCCCTTTAAGCCAGCGGATCATTCAGGAAAAGGCACTCAGGATTTATAGACTGCTCGAGCAAAATGGAGAGCCCTCTTCCAGCATAGATTTCGTTGCCAGTAATGGATGGTTCGAGAAATTAAAAGAATTTTTCTCCATTCATAGCCTCAAATTTAAGGGCGAAGCGGCATCGGTCGATAATGGAGCTGTTACCACATACCCAGAAGAAGAGGAATTCCTGCCCGACCAAGTTTTCAATGCGGATGAAACTGCACTTTGCTGGAAAAAAATGCCATATCGAACTTTAAGGCACAAAAAGATCGACTTACACTTTTGCTGTGTAGTAATGCACTTTCGAGTAGTAGGCGATTTTCAAGCAAAACCAATGCTTGTTTATAAGTCTTTCAATCCCCGTGCGTTTAAAGGGATAGACAAAAGCAAAATAACCGTTTACTGGAAAGCAAATTCCAAGGCTTGGGTAACTGCAGAAATATTTAAAGACTGGTTCTTAAATTGCTTTGTACCTCAGGTTGAAAAATATATAAAAAAGAATTTACACTTTAAAGCACTATTATTATTGGACAATGCCCCAGGACATCCAAAAGATTTAACCCATCCGAATGTCAAAATAAAATTTCTTCCACCTAATGCAACATCGCTTCTGCAGCCAATGGATCAGGGTATAATTTACACTTTCAAGACATATTACATCAGACGCTCTATACGCTGGATTTTGGATAGAACTGAAACTGACTCCTCCATCGATGTAACCAATGCTTGGAAGAAATTTTCTATTAAAGATAGCCTTGAGTTGGTAAACTTATCTTTAAAAGAGATTAAGGCGTCAACATTAAATAGATGCTGGAGGAAATTATGGCTAGAGGTTGTTAAAAGCCATGAAATAGAAGTGCCAAAACGTGGATTCCAGGATATATTGGACCTTGCTCACTTGATTGAAGGCGAAGGTTTCGACGACATGACAAATGATGATTTGCAAGAGTTGTTTGAAGATGAAGGAATTAATGACGAATCATTGCTCGAGATTGCTGTGAATGAAGCAAGCAATTCGAAATCAGATGACAGCAGCTCTAAAGAAACCGACCCGATTGGTTTAACGATAGAAAAGCTCCAAGAAGGATTCGCATATGCTAGCAGGTTGGTATCGTGCTTTTTAAAATTTAGATCCGGTCATCGAACGACGATTTAAGTTTAAAAGAGAGTTGGAAAAAATACTTTTGCCTTATAAGGAGTGCTATGAAGAAGCTTTAAAAGCCACCAAACAATCGAAAATTACTGACTTTTTTTGAGAAGGAGCCACCAAAAAAGAAAACATGCTGAAACAAACTGGCTTAAACTATAAATGCCACCAAATGCATTTCAAATTCGAAATTGAAATATATGATATCCTTACTTTTTAACATTTTTAGGTTTCTATAGAGTTTAACATGATAATTAACTATACGAAGCACTTTTTTTATTTAATACCAAATTTTAATTTGCAAAATATGAATGTTATGTATTTGTTAAAAGCATATACATAATAGCTTTTGTTAATTTTGAACAAATGTTTGAAACTTTAATAAAAACAGACCAAACTTGAATAATAACAAGTTTTTTTCTGTCAATTCTAAATTTTGAGAACGTAACCCCTTTTTTTGTACTGAATCCATGTTTCGCTTAAACCGATTTCGGCTAACACGAGGATTTCTAGGAACGTAACCCCGTGTTAAGCGAGGGCGAAGTGTACATATATAACCTAATACAGAACACGTTGTAAGAATGAGTAGTTGCTGTTTATTTGATGGTAAAAAACCGAATGTTCCTTTCACCTTATTCAATTAATTCTTAAGGCTAAAACCGCAAGCTGCGCTGCCGGTTACGCCAGCAGCGGAGCGGCTTCGTACATATGTATTTACATATATCTTGTAGGGCTCTGCCGCTCAAAGCAGCGGCGGAGCGGGAGCATGTAGCATGGCGTATGTATGTACATATGTGTGAAGTATGTATGTAAGGCTGCGGCCACGCATTTAGCGACTGAGCGACGCGCTCTCGAGCGACGTAAAATATTAAAGCTTATGAGAAAGCATTGGAGTGGCCACGCATCTGCTGAGCGACGAGCGAATTTTGTGAGCGTCAGAGCGACGTCGCTCAGCGCTAGAATTGATTCTAATTTTTAGTACATCGCTGAGCGACGAATTGCAGACAATGCAAAAAATCTGCGCAGAATCATTAATTTTGGCTGTTCAAAGCCGAACGGTTTTATGGAACGACACTCATAAAGAGTATAAAAATAGAAATATAACTGATAAAGAATGGAATGAAGTTGGAGTTATTTGTAACTGTACAGGTTAGTTTTTATTTACCGTTATGTAGAATATAGAATGCTAACTTAAGTTAAGTTATATTTAATATGTGTAGCAAGTTGTATTTCATATAAGTAGCAAGTTATATTTAATATGTGTACATGAATTTGTGTATATATTTAAACGTTATTTAATTTAATGACTTAATATCTAAAATCCCAAAAATAATCAGCTAAAGATTTTCTAACATTCATTGCTGAGTGACTGCTTCTGTTGCAATGTGACAGTTCTTCAAAAATATCCACATTTGTTGATGCAACTATTCCATTATTAATTTCTGTTGTCGTATTTATGTAGTCCAGATCACTGTCCCCATCACGTTTTCTTACATAATTATGTAAAGTGCAAGCACATTTTATAATTTTAATGGCTGTGCTAGGTCTCAATATCTTTTTGTAAAATTCACCATTTCTTAGTTAAAATACCAAATGCACATTCACTGCACTTCCTGGCGATTGACAATCTTTCATTGTATTTTTCAGTCTTGGCATTTAATTTTTTTCGAGGATATGGTCTCAATAAATCATTTTTCAGTTTTCAGTAGGCTTCATCTCCTATTAAAAAGTTTGGTAAAATGATATTCGAGCCTGGTAGTGCTTGTGGTGGTGGAACATTGAATTTGCCTGCTTCCAGCAATTTAAACAAAGTGGATTCAGAAAATGTGCCACCATCGCTTTGCTTTCCTCTGCCACCCACTTCAATTGCTATGAATTTTTTGTCAGCATCTGCTACACCTTGTAAAACAAGGGAAAAATAATGCAAAAAATTGAAATAATGTGATCCAGTATGAACTGGGCACTTAATTTGGCAATGTTTTCCGTCGATGCTACCTGAACAGTTTGGAAACTTCCAACGCTTACAATAATCATCCATAACTTTTTGAAGCATATCAGTTATTGGTGTTGGCATATATTCATTTACGAATGATTTCGAAATTATAATGCTTGTTTCGCATATAATGTTGCTAACAGTGCTTCTTCCCAGTCGAAAAGCAAATGACAAGTCACGAAACGATTGAACTGTAGCAAGGTACCTTAAAATAAAAATATGTGCTGAACAAAATAAAACTGATATAAAAAATTAAAATTAATAATAAATATACATGTATATGTCGGATAATGGACGTATTTTGGACACTGTACGTGTCTGTCACATTATGAACATAGTTTCACCACTGTGCTTGCCAGACCAAGCTGTGCAATGAGTTTGGGATATTGTGAAATGATTCTTAGAATTTGACTACAACGTAGAATATGATTGGCGCCTAGGTACCGTACGGGTGAGGTGACGGCGTTGTCGCGCTGTCGCCGAGAGTAGTCCAGCTTGGCGTGTAAAAAAAAGGAGATCGATGCGTGATCTGAGAATGCGAGTTAGTTGCGTTCAGACAATTGTATGCGCCGGTTGGAATTCACTTCACTCTCAAAGTTTGTGAGTCGGGAGTACGGCAGTGGATCTCATATTTGCTGATAAAATGCCCGAAGGAAGAATCCTGATGATAACTTTGAGTAAGGCCCTAGAGGGAAGCGCATTACAATGGCTGTCCCAAATATGCTTTGCTGGCATTACATTGCCACAATTCAAAGAACTCTTCGTGCAACGCTTTGCTGGCATAGAAACGTCTGCGGCTATACTGATCAAAATTTTGAACGGGCGACCAAAGTCTGGAGAAAGCTTCACCAAATATGGCAGCCGAATTGTCACCCACATGGCACAAATTGATGACAAATTGTCGCGCTGGGTTTTTACAAACAATATTAAAACCCGAAATGAAATGCAACAACAACTACGAGCGCACACTTTTAAGAAGCGGAACCTAGATGACGACTCATCTACAACAGGCTCGGAGCTTAAAAAGTCTAAGTATCTCTCTCAAGTAAAATGCAACTATTGTGAAAGGTCTGGGCATAAATAAGCTGAATGTTGTGCTCGGCAGAGGAAAAAGCCACTACGGAAGATCAACGCAAGGATCAAAAGACCGGTCAACTGTCAAATGTTTCAAATGCGACGAGCTTGGACACTTCGCATCCGCTTGTCCAAAAGGACGATCACAAGGAAACGATCGAGTAATCGAGAAACATGTAGATATCTGTACTGTAGCTCCGCCATCAGGAACAATAAGCAGTTCAACCGGTGAGTTCGTTCCATTTTGCTTCGACTCTGGCGCTGAATGCTCCTTGGTTAAGGAAAGCGTCGCCGATGAGTTTAGTGGCTTAGCTTCTTTTTTTCGGCAATTTGTGTTAAATTTCTCCCAAACACTTAAACCTCTGTATCTTCTCAACTCTAAAAAAAACAAACTGACTTTGTTTGGTTACCAGTGCATGAACAGATACGAACAAAAAATATAACTATATTGACTCAGACGCCAGTTTTATTCATATTCGATCCGCAATACCCAATAGAGCTACATACAGACGCAGGTTGTATTGAGTATGGAGCGATCCTGTTACACAAAATTAACAATAAACCTCATGTGGTAGAGTATTACAGTAAGTGTACGTCTCCCTCCGAATCTAAATACCATACACACTTCCGACATTATTTGCAGGGACGTAAATTTATAATTTATACTGACTGTACATAATTCATTAAAGGCCAGTCGCACAAAACTAGATTTAACACCGAGGGTGCATAGATGGTGGGCGTTTTTACAGGCATTTGATTTCGAAATAGAATATAGAAAAGGCGAGCGAATGGCGCATGTTGACTTTCTCTCTCGGAATCCAGTGCTTGAACAACATAAAAGTTTGATTAAAATACCTGAATTACGAATCTATTTGACGGTGGTATCTGACAACTGGTTGGTTTCGGAACAACAGCGAGATTCCGAGATACAAGAAATAATTTTAAAGTTGAAAAGTAATGAGTTACCAGGAATAATGGACAAAACCAAAGACTTGCGAAAAGGAATACTACATAGGAAAATACAGCGAAATAGTAAGACCAAATGTTTGCCGGTAATACCAAGAGCTTTTCGATGGGCCGTCATTAATCACGTCCATGAAGCTATAATGCATCTGGGTTGGGAAAAGACACTCGACAAGGTCTATGGTTATTACTGGTTCGAAAATTTGTGCGTAGGTTTGTAGAAAACTGCATCACATGTAAAGTATCTAAGCCACTTGTGGGAAAAATGCAAGTCGAGCTGCATCCTATTCCTAAAATATAAATACCATGGCATACGATACATATTGACATTACAGTGGTAAAAATATTTTGAAGGAATATCGTTCTTACAGATGCTTTCACCAAGTTTGTTTAATTTTATCACACACTAAATATAGATTCTGAAAGCTGCATTAAGGCTACATTTAATTGCTATGGGTGCCAGTAGAGCAAACGGTCAGGTAGAACGGGTCATGAGTACCCTAAAAGGTATGCTGACTGCTGTCGAAACCATTCAGAGATCATGACAGGATACGTTGGCTGAAGTGCAGCTAGCAATGAATTGCACGATTAATCGTGTGACTAAGTTTAGCCCTTTAGAATTATTGACACTGACGAGCAAAACTGTAACACATGTTCAATGTTCTCACTTTAACGGTCTGTATTATCTCTTCTGCTTTATGCATGCTTAAGATCATAGTCTTGTTTTCTTAGTGAAATATTTAGCTCTCTTATCTACAAATTTGAAGAAATTTGATAGGCTGGAAGAATTTTACCAATCAAAAATGTGAAAAAAGTCACATGTTACAGTTTTGCACTGCAAATTTTTTTAAACAAATATTTTTATTTGTTTTTTTTTTAATAACGAGTTCATAGCCCTTTGGATTTTTTGAGGTTGTTTATGCGGTTTGGCATACTTTGCGTGTAGCAAAGTATTTGCATTTTTCAGCAGCAAGACTCATATTACCAATGACTTCTCCCAAATTTTTTTGTAGAATTTTTAGGTATTGCTCCTTACGCATTATCCCATCGAATAAAACTAAGGGCCCAACTCCATTTTTACAAATACAGCCCCAAACCATTATGGACCTGTCACCGTGCTTAACGGTTTGCAGCACTGTATTTGCCGATTGGACTGTGGGATCCCTAGTCCAATACCACGACCGTCTGTCTGACTCAATACGATTAATTTTAGTTTCGTCTGACCAAATCAACTTGAAAAAAATTTTTTAGCATTGCTTAAATTTTTATTTGTAACTTACGGCATCCCAATCAGCTAAAGTCCAATTCTCATGCATTGTAGAAAAGTTTTTACGCAAGCTTATGTGCCTTTTAGCAAGAAATGGTTTTTTTTTCATTTCCTTGGCCTTGAGACCCAATCTGCCTAGACTGCGACGGACTGTCTACTCACTGGCATTTAAATTTAACATATTTGCCGCTTTTATTGGCGTAGTGTCGGGATTACTTGTCACTAAGTTAGCCACGTGGCGTGTGTCACGTTCGCTTAAAACTCGCGGTCGGCCTCCTTTATTTATTTTTATGTGTTCTGAACAGTTTTTTTTTAACCGCTGCACAGTCATGTGGCTAACACCAAATTTATTAGCCACTTTCCTAACGGACTCGCCCCCTATCAAAATTCCATTATTTTCTTTTTCTTCTCAATATCCATCTTAATTATTTTGCAAATTGACTTAAAATGATGAAAGCTTAGCGATTTAAACGAAAACCAATAAGCTTTAATGGTAAAAAAGCTTTGAAACAAATATAAATAGGTTTTGCATTGCGAGTGCATAACTGTAACATTTGGCTTTTTTACTCTTGGCCATTGTATTTCTCTTATCGCTAATCAAATGTTTGAGATAATATAGACCATTAAAGTGAGAACATTGAACATGTGTTACAGTTTTGTTCGTGTAACAAGGAAGCTCGACCTTTTGGCTTGTTGCCGATAAACAAAGATAACAATGATGAAGTAGACAAAGAAAATTTGAGAAAGAAGGCTAAAAAAAAAAAAAATATGGTAACTCAAGCAAAATACAACAAAAATAGGTTTGATAAAAATAAAGCTAAAATAGTAAATTTCAAAGTGGGCGATCACGTTTTGCTCAAAAACGAAGAACGTCATCAAACTAAACTTGATCCTAAATTTAAAGGGCCATTTGAGATAATTGAAGCATTGGATGGAGACAGATATTTACTAAAATCTTTAACGTGTAATCGAAAGTATAAGTATTCTCATGAAAGTTTAAAAGCAATACCAAATAATCAGATACTCGATGAGTTATGTAAAGATAGAGACAGCACAATGGAAGTTACATCTGTTGCCCAATATGATAACTAAAGATCGCACCATAGCAGAAGAGACATGTTATGGCGGGGGTCGTATGTGTAGAAGGCATTACACAAATGATAAGTTAGTTGTTTGGTTAAAAAAAAAAAAAAATGTGTTAAAGGAATTACACGAATGTTATGATTTATTAAATTAAAATTATAATACGAAAATGTAATCATGCTATGATAAGAATGAAATTAAAACTGATTTGAAATGTGTTACATAATGAATAAGAATATCGAATCAAAATGTATTGAAATATCCATAGAGCCTTTGAATCCTGAAGCGTTGTCACTTATGTGGCTGAGTTAAGACAACACACGAGGACGTGTATTTTGTCAGGAAGGCCATGTCGCATAATGGACGTATTTCGGACACTGTACTTGTCTGTCACATTATGAACATAGTTTGACCACTGTGCTTGCAAGACCAAGCTGTGCAATGAGTTTGGGATATTGTGAAATGATTCTTAGAATTTGACTACAACGTAGAATATGATTGGCGCCTAGGTACCGTACGGGTGAGGTGACGGCGTTGTCGCGCTGTTGCCGAGAGTAGTCCAGCTTGGCGTGTAAAAAAAAGGAGATCGATGCGTGTTCTGAGAATGCGAGTTAGTTGCGTTCAGACAATTGTATGCGCCGGTTGGAATTCACTTCACTCTCAAAGTTTGTGAGTCAATATGGCAGACCAGCAACCAGAAATAAACGACTCTGCGACATATATATAATTATTTTTTAGGAGCTGCTGCAAAGGCAAAATGGAAAAATTTAAAGGATACATATAGAAGGACTACCACGCCTACCATCAGGTAGGCTCAAGCTACCTCAAACGATAAATGTGAAATTGCTATACTTGGAGCTGATGTCTTTCCTAAAGCAAACAGTTGCACCAGGTCCTACTGAGGGCAATTTGCAGGAGGACGATGAAAGCATAAACGACATGCTTGCAGATCTGTTTGATGAAGATATGTCAACACCGTCTACAAGTATAGACGGAAAACCTACTTCTAAAAAAAGGAAAATAAATATGGAAACCGAAGTCATGGAAATAGGAAAAGAGCGACTGAAATGTTAAAAAACCAAATCGAAAAAGACAAGGAAACAGACAGAAACAGACAGAAACAGACAGAACAGAATTTACTTATCTTAATAATAAAACCAATCGTTCTTCAGCAGAAATTGTTGATCTCGGTTTATTTATTTTGTTATTAATTTTACTTAACAGCAAATCAAATGAATCGATTGACATGCGTAAATATTGCCAAAATCGTTCTGGGTGGTCTCGAAGGCTACTGTATAGGTGATAAAACTCGTCATACTCTTTTCTCACCCGATTTATGTGATGAACGCCAAACCGACGCCTTTAAATTCTCTTTAATTGTCTATATTTGCTATAGCGGCTTTCAAGGAGATTTCGTAGAACTTCTCTAGAATAAGTAATTTTTACAACTAATCAATCGAGCGGTGTCGCTTAGTGCGTGGCCACCTCACTCAACGCGATCGCTCATTAACGTCGCTCGAGAGCGCGTCGCTCAGTCGCTCATCGCTCAATGCGTTGCCGAAGCCTAATGCTGAAGTCATTGGACAGCTCATGTGACCCGTTAATACTTTCGCTGCAGATCTAACGCTGCAGGCCAGTCGACATATAAGTGGCTGATCATATTTCGGCATTGGCCTTGGCTGGGTTGTGTAAGCGAGTGACAAAGTGTCACTTTGTTTATGCCCTCATACTCTATCTTTTAGTTTGGGCATATGACCACTTGTTATATTGTATACTCTACAATACTGTGGGCATATGCCCACATGTCTGTCATACAACATAATGCAACGTGCTAAAAAAAATTGAAAAAAAAGCTAATTAAAAAGTTAAAAAGTAAACTTTTTTCTAAGTCTATTAAAAAAATTAAATTCTAATCATCCTTGTATTGACACACTAGTCAACTTTGGTGCAATATCGCGTAAAACTATGCTTATAAAAAGGACTTTATTTAACCTAAAAACGCAAGTTGTCATACATAGTAAACTAGAAAAAATCCCAGAAATAATTTACACAAGTGACTTATATACATATGTAACTCTTGATCACCCATTATAACTGAGGCTATAATAATAAACTAGCCCCAAATTCAATCGAATCAACTGTGCATAGACTTGCCACATGCTATCTTCTTAAATTATATGTGCTATAAATTTTAATCAAAAATAACTTTTAATCCGTAAACCTCAAAACATGATGAAATAATATAAGGTGGTCTCGTCGGAAGCCGAAGCTTACCGAAGTATACACTTAACTTCAGTGCACGTTTGCTTGTTGAGAGAAAAGGTTGTGTGCGGACGATTTTTTTTTTTTTGAATACATTAGCCCTTACGTGGACCAAAAAAAAAATGAAATATTGCAAATTTTGCTGCAAAGCTGTGACTGGAGTGAAATTAATTCACGTGCCGAAGTGTGCTATTAAGAGAAAATTGTGGGAGCAGAGCCTGGGGTGCAGCCTTGGTGAAAACTCCCAAATTTGTGATACCCACTATAATGATTCGCAGTGGAAGTCTGCACCTGCAAAAGGTCAGACATTTAAAAGGAGGCGACTTAACGCAGATGCCTTACCTAGTAAAGTGATAGAGCCTGAACCAGAAAAGATAAAAAAAGGCTATACCAGTGGGAGTACACAAACAGAGTAAGTTTGAATAGTAAAAAAATCATGTATGTAAACAATAACCTGACTGTGCGTTAGGTCCTGTTCATTGTTTAATGAAAATAAGACCTTGAGGGAAAAATTCGTACTTTGGAGTACAAAATGCGTCGCTTACAGCAGCAGCTGAGGGAGTCTCAACAGTTGGAGAAGTCTCTACGCAAACCTTCACGGAAACGCAGACACGGATACTGAAGAATGGTGGACAAAGAACGACGTTCAATTCCGACGACATTTCTATAGCTATTTGACTCCACACCGCAGGCCCTCGAGCGTATAACCATCTGTACAAAAAAGGATTTTCTTTACCCAGTCGTAGCACTTTGTACAGATGGTTATCAGATGTGGACATAAAAACAGAATGTTTGGATGTGGTCATAGACCTAATGGACAGTGATGGAGTTGATGACGCCGACAAGCTTTGCGTACTCGCTTTCGACGAGATGAAGGTCGCTGCTGACTTCGAGTATGACAGCTCTGCTGATATTGTTTACGAGCCAAGCGACTATGTCCAACTGGCTATTGTTTGTGGTCTAAAAAAATCGTAGAAGCAGCCAGTTTTTTTCGATTTTAATACCAGAATGGACCCGGATACTCTTAACAATATATTAAGGAAACTGCATAGGAAAGGATATTTAGTAGTTGCTATTGTATCCAATTTAGGTACCGGAAACCAAAAGCTATGGACAGAGCTCGGTATATCAGAATGTAAGTTTTGTATGTCCCTTAAAAAAAAATCAGATAATCCTTTAAATTTAATTTTTTAGCAAAAACCTGGTTTAGCCATCCTGCAGATGACCACTTAAGATTTTCGTTTTTTCGGATACGCCACATTTAATTATGTTAGTCCGTAACCACTATGTGGATTCCGGATTAACAATAAATGGAAAAAAATTAACAAAAAAAAAAAAACAATTCAGGAGGCACTTTATCTTTGTAACAAGTCCGATCTGTCTATCCTCTTTAAAATTAATGTTCGATCGCTCGCAAAACAGAAGGTTAAATTGGCTACCCAACTGTTTTCGAATACCACCGCTAGTTCTATAAGACGCTGCTATTCATTGGGGTATGACATTGAAAATGCCATCGAAACTGCGGACTTCTTCAAATTGATGAATGATTTTTAGTTCTAAATTGTCTACATCTAATTGCATTGAGTCCTCACAACCTTATGGCAAGCAGTTGGATATACAGAATGACATTTTGAATAGAATGTCGGAAATTATGCAAACACAAATTCTGGATAAACCCAAAAGGCTCCCATTTCAAAAAGGGATCATTGTGAATAATGCTTCCCTTGATGGCTTGTATAAATATTTGCAAGAAAACTTTAGTATGCAATACATATTAACAAGACGTCTCAACCAAGACATTGTGGAGCATTTTTTTGGCAGCATGTGATCGAGAGGTGGACAATTCGACCATCCCACTCCACTGCAGTTTAAGTATAGGTTAAGAAAATATATAATAGGTATGACAAATTTAAAAGAATACGTAAACAAAAATGTAATTCCATGATTTATAATTGTTTAATGTTTAGCTATATGTTTCAGGAAAGTCTCAGTTGAGAATGTAGGTAGTTATGTGCTGTCTATTGTGTTTTGTCTTTTATTTGTTTCTTTTCATTTTATTATTTAATCATTATCCTTATGCTTATCCAGCCAGGAATACAGAAATGTTAAGAAATTCGGGAAATATCGAAGAGGAAAACACTGAAAGCTGGCTTAATTTAGACTTCAGTTCTAAAGAAAAGGAAAATAAGAGTAAAGATGATGAGCCTGTCGATGAGATGTTAAGCAATATAGATGTCACCGAAATGGATGAGTTGACGGAGGATGCGATGGAATATATCGCGGGCTATGTCATTAAAAAATTGAGAATCAGTGACAAAGTAAAAGAAAATTTTACATTTACATACGTCGACGAGGTGTCTCATGGCGGACTTATTAAGCCGTCCGAAAAATTTCAAGAGAAGCTAAAAGAGCTAGAATGTATTTTTTTGCATTATACAAATAATAATAATTTTGAAATTACAAATAATGTAAAGGAAAAATTAATATTAGCAGCGCAAAACGTCGATGTTGATAAACAAGTAAAATCTTTTTATTTTAAAATTAGAATATATTTTAGAATTAAGTACTTCAACAAAAAAATTGAAATTAAAAATCAAAAACAAAAGTTAATTGGAAATTCCAAATTATTAAAAATAAAACTTTAAAAATAATTTCGTCTAATTAATATTATGAGTTAATTCAAACCTCACGAACATGCTAAGGGTTCATCAACAATCATATCGCTGTCTCACTTAGACTCAATACGACACTCAGAATACTATTCCTTTCACTCGCACTTATTGCAAGCATACGTTAAGTGTATGTCTCTTGCCTACGGGACCACCTTTTGTTATTTCATCATGCCTCAAAATATCAAAGTGCTTGTCCTTGTAAAATATTTTATTTCATCAAATATTTCATCATGGTCTGGATGAGGTGAAGACCCAGCTACACGCTCTTCTGGAGCGACGAAATGGAATTGAATTCCAACTCCTTTGAACTCCAATAAACTTCACCGCTTTATTTTACCCTCGCGAGGTGCACTGCATGACAACAAAATTGAAATGGTCGGTGCTCTGCCAAAAATCGGACTATTAAGCCTCAGTTCATCCGATTGGCTTCGATTATCTGCTCAACTGTGAGCGGTAATATTATTTTCGCCGCTTACTGTCATCGTCGCTCACTTGCGAGCAGCGTTGCCACTTAAGTAACCCACTAGCGCCACTGCTCATTTGTGCGTAACCTTGCCGTATGCTTTCAAGTTGTTCGTTTGGAGTAGAGGTGGGCATGGGCCGAAATTTTCAACCCAATCTGACCCAGGCCATGGGCCGAAGAGGAAAAATTTACCCGTACCCGAAAGCTAAAAAAATTTTGTAACCCGAACCCAACCCGCCCGACCGAAAACAAAAATGTAAAAAATTTTAATACAAAATAAAATTTTTTATTTCCTTTGTTTTCTTCACAACAGCACTTAAATTACATTTTTTTTATAAAGGATTAATAGAAATGAAAAATACAATTTTGTATTTCTTATGTTTTCATCAAAACAGTATTTACATTACATTTTTTTATAAATGAATAATAGGTATGAAAAAATCCAAATTAAAATTACATATTTTTGTAAAGAAAAAGTAACATATCGAGATTTGCGCTTGACAATCTTGTGCGCCTTTCATTTAATATTTTCCCCGACGATGAAAAAACTCTCTCTTGTGGCAGAGCTTACAGGTTACATAATATTTGTTTGGCCACCACTTGCAATAATTTCAGGTCAGTTGCCTGTTTCCAAAAATCTAAAATTGGCATGTTTGAACGATTAGTTGTGGCAAAATATTTATCAATTTCTAAATCTATAGGATTTTTGTCAAGTTTTATTTTTTTGGTTGATTTTTGTCGAAATACTCTTGAAATTCATTATTGCTATTTGGCGAAGTGTTTTCAATTTTTGAGTCGTCATCTGTGTCGCTTGTGATTTCATAAATTTCATTCATCATGTTTTTGACGGTCTCCAAAACATGATTTTTTTTTCTTCAGGTAAAAAACTCAATTCATTGAATGAAGGGTTTAAAAATAATACAACTAAATAAAGTTGTCTGAAAACGCAATTCCAAAGAATTTAAAGTTTTGTTTTTTAATTGTTCTGTAACATTTTAATCGAATATTTCAATTTTACATTGTTTTTTTTAGTTTTTCATACCATAAAGCATATATATATATTGTTGGCTCTTTTTCAGATGATAATTTGTCAGAACAATCTTTAAATGGTTTTAAAAACGTAATTAGATTTTCAATTAAAGCGAAGTCAATATTAGCTATACGTTTTATTTCATTTTTTGATAAAAGTAAAACATTTATTTCTTGCTGAACATCGCAAATGCTTTCAAGCATAATAAAGATAGAGTTCCAACGCGTTTTTATTTCTTGTTTTAGAGATTTGCTTAACTCGTGATTAAGTTCGGAATGCTTGAAAAATTTTACAAGATTTTTTGAATTGTCTATTAAAAATTTAATTTCATTAACGCACAGTGGTCGGGCTTGTATGGAGCGAGCGGCCAAAAATACTTCTAGTGTTCAAAATCTGAAACTTTTTCTAAAATTTAATAAAAATATAATAAATAAGAAACTCAAAAAAAATCATTCATATTTAACCCCCTATTAAAGTTATACACTCTGCTCCCTATCTAAAAATAAAAAATAATGACTTTTTTTTGTAATTTTTTCACATATGGTTCGCTATTATTTAATATATTATTCTAAAAGATGAAAAACATTTTTATTAAAAACAGACTTATTTTTAGGGGGTAACTTTCGTTGTCCCGTTATGAATGGATCCGAAGAAAGAAGTAAGCGATTGAGTAGATCTTCATTTGTTGCCACTCGAGACTCTTATTTTTCCTTATTTCTCGACTCAGCAGCTTCCTCTGACAACTCCTCAATCGACACCAGAGCATTTTCAATTATGGATGGTCCATGAATTAAAATTTTATGACCAGTCGGCGGCAGATAATACCATGAATGTGTCCTTGTAAGATCAGTCGCTATTTGGAGTGCAAATGTCTTAAATTTGTCCACATTAGTTTTGTATCCTGAACAAAGTGCTTGCAATATTGTTGCACACCGTTCAATAAGGTCTTCATTTAGGCCTGTTATTTCGGCGGATAACCCAGGATTGCTGAAGAATTTTCTGGCAGTGTTTCCATCATTCGATGTTCCACATCCACCAACCTTCGGATTGTTAACAATCAATATAAATAACCAATTTTTATAAGGAATTCTGTTTGAATTTTTCGTTTTCTTTCCAAAAATTTTAGTTTTGCTTCGTCCCCTCTAACTTGCCAGACTTGAACATCAAATCTATTGGATAAATGAATGAAATGAAAAATCGTATATATACATATACAGAATGGACCCGGATACTCTTAACAATATATTAAGGAAACTGCATAGGAAAGGATATTTAGTAGTTGCTATTGTATCCAATTTAGGTACCGGAAACCAAAAGCTATGGACAGAGCTCGGTATATCAGAATGTAAGTTTTGTATGTCCCTTAAAAAAAAATCAGATAATCCTTTAAATTTAATTTTTTAGCAAAAACCTGGTTTAGCCATCCTGCAGATGACCACTTAAGATTTTCGTTTTTTCGGATACGCCACATTTAATCATGTTAGTCCGTAACCACTATGTGGATTCCGGATTAACAATAAATGGAAAAAAATTAACAAAAAAAAAAAAAACAATTCAGGAGGCACTTCATCTTTGTAACAAGTCCGATCTATCTATCCTCTTTAAAATTAATGTTCGATCGCTCGCAAAACAGAAGGTTAAATTGGCTACCCAACTGTTTTCGAATACCACCGCTAGTTCTATAAGACGCTGCTATTCATTGGGGTATGACATTGAAAATGCCATCGAAACTGCGGACTTCTTCAAATTGATGAATGATTTTTAGTTCTAAATTGTCTACATCTAATTGCATTGAGTCCTCACAACCTTATGGCAAGCAGTTGGATATACAGAATGACATTTTGAATAGAATGTCGGAAATTATGCAAACACAAATTCTGGATAAACCCAAAAGGCTCCCATTTCAAAAAGGGATCATTGTGAATAATGCTTCCCTTGATGGCTTGTATAAATATTTGCAAGAAAACTTTAGTATGCAATACATATTAACAAGACGTCTCAACCAAGACATTGTGGAGCATTTTTTTGGCAGCATGTGATCGAGAGGTGGACAATTCGACCATCCCACTCCACTGCAGTTTAAGTATAGGTTAAGAAAATATATAATAGGTATGACAAATTTAAAAGAATACGTAAACAAAAATGTAATTCCATGATTTATAATTGTTTAATGTTTAGCTATATGTTTCAGGAAAGTTTCAGTTGAGAATGTAGGTAGTTATGTGCTGTCTATTGTGTTTTGTCTTTTATTTGTTTCTTTTCATTTTATTATTTAATCATTATCCTTATGCTTATCCAGCCAGAAATACAGAAATGTTAAGAAATTCGGGAAATATCGAAGAGGAAAACACTGAAAGCTGGCTTAATTTAGACTTCAGTTCTAAAGAAAAGGAAAATAAGAGTAAAGATGATGAGCCTGTCGATGAGATGTTAAGCAATATAGATGTCACCGAAATGGATGAGTTGTCGGAGGATGCGATGGAATATATCGCGGGCTATGTCATTAAAAAATTGAGAATCAGTGACAAAGTAAAAGAAAATTTTACATTTACATACGTCGACGAGGTGTCTCATGGCGGACTTATTAAGCCGTCCGAAAAATTTCAAGAGAAGCTAAAAGAGCTAGAATGTATTTTTTTGCATTATACAAATAATAATAATTTTGAAATTACAAATAATGTAAAGGAAAAATTAATATTAGCAGCGCAAAACGTCGATGTTGATAAACAAGTAAAATCTTTTTATTTTAAAATTAGAATATATTTTAGAATTAAGTACTTCAACAAAAAAATTGAAATTAAAAATCAAAAACAAAAGTTAATTGGAAATTCCAAATTATTAAAAATAAAACTTTAAAAATAATTTCGTCTAATTAATATTATGAGTTAATTCAAACATCACGAACATGCTAAGGGTTCATCAACAATCATATCGCTGTCTCACTTAGACTCAATACGACACTCAGAATACTATTCCTTTCACTCGCACTTATTGCAAGCATACGTTAAGTGTATGTCTCTTGCCTACGGGACCACCTTTTGTTATTTCATCATGCCTCAAAATATCAAAGTGCTTGTCCTTGTAAAATATTTTATTTCATCAAATATTTCATCATGGTCTGGATGAGGTGAAGACCCAGCTACACGCTCTTCTGGAGCGACGAAATGGAATTGAATTCCAACTCCTTTGAACTCCAATAAACTTCACCGCTTTATTTTACCCTCGCGAGGTGCACTGCATGACAACAAAATTGAAATGGTCGGTGCTCTGCCAAAAATCGGACTATTAAGCCTCAGTTCATCCGATTGGCTTCGATTATCTGCTCAACTGTGAGCGGTAATATTATTTTCGCCGCTTACTGTCATCGTCGCTCACTTGCGAGCAGCGTTGCCACTTAAGTAACCCACTAGCGCCACTGCTCATTTGTGCGTAACCTTGCCGTATGCTTTCAAGTTGTTCGTTTGGAGTAGAGGTGGGCATGGGCCGAAATTTTCAACCCAATCTGACCCAGGCCATGGGCCGAAGAGGAAAAATTTACTCGTACCCGAAAGCTAAAAAAATTTGTAACCCGAACCCAACCCGCCCGACCGAAAACAAAAATGTAAAAAATTTTAATACAAAATAAAATTTTTTATTTCCTTTGTTTTCTTCACAACAGCACTTAAATTACATTTTTTTTATAAAGGATTAATAGAAATGAAAAATACAATTTTGTATTTCTTATGTTTTCATCAAAACAGTATTTACATTACATTTTTTTATAAATGAATAATAGGTATGAAAAAATCCAAATTAAAATTACATATTTTTGTAAAGAAAAAGTAACATATCGAGATTTGCGCTTGACAATCTTGTGCGCCTTTCATTTAATATTTTCCCCGACGATGAAAAAACTCTCTCTTGTGGCAGAGCTTACAGGTTACATAATATTTGTTTGGCCACCACTTGCAATAATTTCAGGTCAGTTGCCTGTTTCCAAAAATCTAAAATTGGCATGTTTGAACGATTAGTTGTGGCAAAATATTTATCAATTTCTAAATCTATAGGATTTTTGTCAAGTTTTATTTTTTTGGTTGATTTTTGTCGAAATACTCTTGAAATTCATTATTGCTATTTGGCGAAGTGTTTTCAATTTTTGAGTCGTCATCTGTGTCGCTTGTGATTTCATAAATTTCATTCATCATGTTTTTGACGGTCTCCAAACATGATTTTTTTTTCTTCAGGTAAAAAACTCAATTCATTGAATGAAGGGTTTAAAAATAATACAACTAAATAAAGTTGTCTGAAAACGCAATTCCAAAGAATTTAAAGTTTTGTTTTTTAATTGTTCTGTAACATTTTAATCGAATATTTCAATTTTACATTGTTTTTTTATTTTTTCATACCATAAAGCATATATATATATTGTTGGCTCTTTTTCAGATGATAATTTGTCAGAACAATCTTTAAATGGTTTTAAAAACGTAATTAGATTTTCAATTAAATCGAAGTCAATATTAGCTATACGTTTTATTTCATTTTTTGATAAAAGTAAAACATTTATTTCTTGCTGAACATCGCAAATGCTTTCAAGCATAATAAAGATAGAGTTCCAACGCGTTTTTATTTCTTGTTTTAGAGATTTGCTTAACTCGTGATTAAGTTCGGAATGCTTGAAAAATTTTACAAGATTTTTTGAATTGTCTATTAAAAATTTAATTTCATTAACGCACAGTGGTCGGGCTTGTATGGAGCGAGCGGCCAAAAATACTTCTAGTGTTCAAAATCTGAAACTTTTTCTAAAATTTAATAAAAATATAATAAATAAGAAACTCAAAAAAAATCATTCATATTTAACCCCCTATTAAAGTTATACACTCTGCTCCCTATCTAAAAATAAAAAATAATGACTTTTTTTTGTAATTTTTTCACATATGGTTCGCTATTATTTAATATATTATTCTAAAAGATGAAAAACATTTTTATTAAAAACAGACTTATTTTTAGGGGTAACTTTCGTTGTCCCGTTATGAATGGATCCGAAGAAAGAAGTAAGCGATTGAGTAGATCTTCATTTGTTGCCACTCGAGACTCTTATTTTTCCTTATTTCTCGACTCAGCAGCTTCCTCTGACAACTCCTCAATCGACACCAGAGCATTTTCAATTATGGATGGTCCATGAATTAAAATTTTATGACCAGTCGGCGGCAGATAATACCATGAATGTGTCCTTGTAAGATCAGTCGCTATTTGGAGTGCAAATGTCTTAAATTTTTCCACATTAGTTTTGTATCCTGAACAAAGTGCTTGCAATATTGTTGCACACCGTTCAATAAGGTCTTCATTTAGGCCTGTTATTTCGGCGGATAACCCAGGATTGCTGAAGAATTTTCTGGCAGTGTTTCCATCATTCGATGTTCCACATCCACCAACCTTCGGATTGTTAACAATCAATATAAATAACCAATTTTTATAAGGAATTCTGTTTGAATTTTTCGTTTTCTTTCCAAAAATTTTAGTTTTGCTTCGTCCCCTCTAACTTGCCAGACTTGAACATCAAATCTATTGGATAAATGAATGAAATGAAAAATCGTATATATACATATACAGAATGGACCCGGATACTCTTAACAATATATTAAGGAAACTGCATAGGAAAGGATATTTAGTAGTTGCTATTGTATCCAATTTAGGTACCGGAAACCAAAAGCTATGGACAGAGCTCGGTATATCAGAATGTAAGTTTTGTATGTCCCTTAAAAAAAAATCAGATAATCCTTTAAATTTAATTTTTTAGCAAAAACCTGGTTTAGCCATCCTGCAGATGACCACTTAAGATTTTCGTTTTTTCGGATACGCCACATTTAATTATGTTAGTCCGTAACCACTATGTGGATTCCGGATTAACAATAAATGGAAAAAAATTAACAAAAAAAAAAAAACAATTCAGGAGGCACTTCATCTTTGTAACAAGTCCGATCTGTCTATCCTCTTTAAAATTAATGTTCGATCGCTCGCAAAACAGAAGGTTAAATTGGCTACCCAACTGTTTTCGAATACCACCGCTAGTTCTATAAGACGCTGCTATTCATTGGGGTATGACATTGAAAATGCCATCGAAACTGCGGACTTCTTCAAATTGATGAATGATTTTTAGTTCTAAATTGTCTACATCTAATTGCATTGAGTCCTCACAACCTTATGGCAAGCAGTTGGATATACAGAATGACATTTTGAATAGAATGTCGGAAATTATGCAAACACAAATTCTGGATAAACCCAAAAGGCTCCCATTTCAAAAAGGGATCATTGTGAATAATGCTTCCCTTGATGGCTTGTATAAATATTTGCAAGAAAACTTTAGTATGCAATACATATTAACAAGACGTCTCAACCAAGACATTGTGGAGCATTTTTTTGGCAGCATGTGATCGAGAGGTGGACAATTCGACCATCCCACTCCACTGCAGTTTAAGTATAGGTTAAGAAAATATATAATAGGTATGACAAATTTAAAAGAATACGTAAACAAAAATGTAATTCCATGATTTATAATTGTTTAATGTTTAGCTATATGTTTCAGGAAAGTCTCAGTTGAGAATGTAGGTAGTTATGTGCTGTCTATTGTGTTTTGTCTTTTATTTGTTTCTTTTCATTTTATTATTTAATCATTATCCTTATGCTTATCCAGCCAGAAATACAGAAATGTTAAGAAATTCGGGAAATATCGAAGAGGAAAACACTGAAAGCTGGCTTAATTTAGACTTCAGTTCTAAAGAAAAGGAAAATAAGAGTAAAGATGATGAGCCTGTCGATGAGATGTTAAGCAATATAGATGTCACCGAAATGGATGAGTTGTCGGAGGATGCGATGGAATATATCGCGGGCTATGTCATTAAAAAATTGAGAATCAGTGACAAAGTAAAAGAAAATTTTACATTTACATACGTCGACGAGGTGTCTCATGGCGGACTTATTAAGCCGTCCGAAAAATTTCAAGAGAAGCTAAAAGAGCTAGAATGTATTTTTTTGCATTATACAAATAATAATAATTTGAAATTACAAATAATGTAAAGGAAAAATTAATATTAGCAGCGCAAAACGTCGATGTTGATAAACAAGTAAAATCTTTTTATTTTAAAATTAGAATATATTTTAGAATTAAGTACTTCAACAAAAAAATTGAAATTAAAAATCAAAAACAAAAGTTAATTGGAAATTCCAAATTATTAAAAATAAAACTTTAAAAATAATTTCGTCTAATTAATATTATGAGTTAATTCAAACCTCACGAACATGCTAAGGGTTCATCAACAATCATATCGCTGTCTCACTTAGACTCAATACGACACTCAGAATACTATTCCTTTCACTCGCACTTATTGCAAGCATACGTTAAGTGTATGTCTCTTGCCTACGGGACCACCTTTTGTTATTTCATCATGCCTCAAAATATCAAAGTGCTTGTCCTTGTAAAATATTTTATTTCATCAAATATTTCATCATGGTCTGGATGAGGTGAAGACCCAGCTACACGCTCTTCTGGAGCGACGAAATGGAATTGAATTCCAACTCCTTTGAACTCCAATAAACTTCACCGCTTTATTTTACCCTCGCGAGGTGCACTGCATGACAACAAAATTGAAATGGTCGGTGCTCTGCCAAAAATCGGACTATTAAGCCTCAGTTCATCCGATTGGCTTCGATTATCTGCTCAACTGTGAGCGGTAATATTATTTTCGCCGCTTACTGTCATCGTCGCTCACTTGCGAGCAGCGTTGCCACTTAAGTAACCCACTAGCGCCACTGCTCATTTGTGCGTTACCTTGCCGTATGCTTTCAAGTTGTTCGTTTGGAGTAGAGGTGGGCATGGGCCGAAATTTTCAACCCAATCTGACCCAGCCCATGGGCCGAAGAGGAAAATTTTACCCGTACCAGAGAGCTGCAACAAGCCACCGACACTTAAGGTGCACCGGGTAAATGTAGGGTGTTTTTGACACCCGTGTGTTTTTAACCACCGCACAAATGTGTACAATCGCTAGCCTCACAAAAATACTTGAGTGTTTGTGCACACAAGCTGCAAAAGTGAGTAGGTATTTTTTTCGCATATGTGTGTACAGCATACGCCGGCGCTTGAGCCTCGAAAAAAAATGAGTCAAAAGACATATACAAAAATTGAGTCATAGAATGTGTAGAGTGTTTTGGGTGTTGGGTTTTTTTCTTGCAAGCCTTTGCTTGATTTTTTTTTTTCGCAAATAAGAAAATTTAACACAAAATAATGTTTAACTTAAGAAATAATACTTCATTTATTAACTTATAAAAAAAAAATTAAAACAAATTAAAATATAAAACTTAATGTTTTTGCTTCAGTGCATTAAACTTAATTAAATTATAATTTTAGGTTTTTATAGTAAGAATGTAGAAAAAGCAAATTGTCCACAGTTTTCGGACCTAATCTATTTCTTTTTTCTGTTATTATATTATCCGCTAAAGAAAAGACCCTCTCAGCTGCTGCACTACTCGCTGGTATTGAAAGGAGATGTAATGCTAATTTTGATAGCAGAGGATAACAATTTTCCTTGGTTTTCCACCACTCAATGGGTTCAAAAAACTAGCTTAAAGCAACTCTCTCAGTACAATAACTTTCTATTTCATCTAACGGCGATTTATTATTGTTGTTTGACTGAGCCACCAGTTGGGAAAAGAAAAATGTTGTTTTTGGCACAAAAGTTTGGCTTTTAGGTTTAGTTACCAATTCACAACTTGGGCTTACTGGACATAACTCCATACTTGAGAAACTACTATTTCGGGAAATTTGATTTGAGCAGCAACTAAAATTGGTCATTTTTTCAACACAGAACTTTTTTATTTCTATATTATCCTCATGTTCAAAGATTGCTGCAGGTGGATATAAAAAAAAGGCTGCTTTGTGCCAAATACCTATATTTTCTTTCCAAATCGAATTCATATTACTTAAAATTTTTTCTTTAAGAACCGATATTGAAGAAAAGTCTTCATAGTTTGGTTCGCATAGTTTCTTCACTTTGGCAATCGAGGGCAAAACATAACATAAAGAGGGAGAGCTGCACGTTTGTAATTCTTTAAAAATTCTCTCAAAATCTTCAAGAAGTACTAATATCACTTTTAAAGTCGATATGTTCACGACTATAAGTTTTTGACCCCTCTCAGTCTCACTTAATATTTGATTAACTGTTGTCCAGTTATCCACTATAGAATTAAGCATAGTGTAATTGGAATTCCAACGAGTTGCGCATGAGTTTTTTAATGTTGTGGTTAGTCTATGCTGCAAACTTGCTTTTTTAAAATACTTAACAATTTTTTTACACGCTTGCAATATTTCTTGTAGCTCATTTGCTTCGTCAAAGGACTTTTCCAGTACATTTGAAAATAGATGACTGCTACAATTCAATCTAATATTCGTCTCCAATGCTTTCTTTATATTGGATCCCCGATCTGTCACAAATTTAATATTGGATATGTTTTCGACGTCAAATTGTTCAAAAATGGTTTCAATTTTCTTTAAAATATTTTCACCTGTCGATTTTTCAAAATCCATCGATTTTAAGCCTAAAATTATGTCGTTCATTTTAAAGTCTTTTAAATAATGGAGAGTGACACCTAAGAAATTTCTGTTGACGTATTGATCCGTCCACATATCAATGGTTGCGGATACTGCATCGTTAATCACCGCTTCTTTAATTTCGTTGGAGATTATCGTCCTCTTCTCCTCAGCATCTTTTTCCGCATTTCGGCTCAATGTTGTTGCTTCAGGCAGTAAGTCATCTATATCAACATTTGGTCCATATGTGGCACCAATTTTGACAAAAAACTCCACCAGGCTGCGAAATCCAGTCCCGTTCACTGCGGAAAACGGCCGACAATCCTGAACAACCCACTCACTGCACTTCCTTGTAGCTGCATTTTTGTCCAAGTTAGAAACTTTTTTTGCTTCCGTTGGCTGTCGTAAAGACACACAGCATTTGTGGCGTGACAAATTTGAAGTTTGGTTGCAAACAAATTTCAGCACTTTTCTGCATGTACTGCAATAGACCCAGCCTTCAAGAACAGTTTGGTCCTCTTGAAAAATGTCATACAATATTGTCCAAATTACACTTTTGCCTTTATGTTTTGCAGCTACGGTGTATATACCACGATCTATTTTATTTTTAATGTCTTCAGGTGTCATTGCTGCAAAGTTTACGCTAGCATAATTAAAGAAGCACTGAACTCGAACACTAAGACGCAATCTAATGAAGGAAAAAACGAACGACAATTACGCATACATATACACACAAGCACCATGGTGTGTGCAAAATACTCGGGTGATACATATGTGTTTTGCTTACTTCTATTTATAGCTCATTGCCTTTTTTCGCACTTACGCCTATTCCCTATTTCGTTTTTGTTATGAGTGCGACCGGCACGCGTTGCCGAAAATGCCTGGTTGCATGGAACAAAAGAAACGGTACATTTTATGAGCGAGAGCATGATATTGTTGGCACTCGCAGCACACATAAAACTTTTGATAAGTGTGTGTCTCTGCTTTGCTTACCCGGTGGCGAGTAACACCGGGACACAAATTTCATTGGGTGTGAGTAGGATGTCAAAATATGGCACACTTGCAGTTCTCTGACCCGTAACCGAAAGCTAAAAAAATTTTGTAACCCGAACCCAACCCGCCCGACCGAAAACAAAAATGAAAAAAATTTTAATACAAAATAAAATTTTTTATTTCCTTTGTTTTCTTCACAACAGCACTTAAATTACATTTTTTTTATAAAGGATTAATAGAAATGAAAAATACAATTTTGTATTTCTTATGTTTTCATCAAAACAGTATTTACATTACATTTTTTTATAAATGAATAATATGTATGAAAAAATCCAAATTAAAATTACATATTTTTGTAAAGAAAAAGTAACATATCGAGATTTGCGCTTGACAATCTTGTGCGCCTTTCATTTAATATTTTCCCCGACGATGAAAAAACTCTCTCTTGTGGCAGAGCTTACAGGTTACATAATATTTGTTTGGCCACCACTTGCAATAATTTCAGGTCAGTTGCCTGTTTCCAAAAATCTAAAATTGGCATGTTTGAACGATTAGTTGTGGCAAAATATTTATCAATTTCTAAATCTATAGGATTTTTGTCAAGTTTTATTTTTTTGGTTGATTTTTGTCGAAATACTCTTGAAATTCATTATTGCTATTTGGCGAAGTGTTTTCAATTTTTGAGTCGTCATCTGTGTCGCTTGTGATTTCATAAATTTCATTCATCATGTTTTTGACGGTCTCCAAACATGATTTTTTTTTCTTCAGGTAAAAAACTCAATTCATTGAATGAAGGGTTTAAAAATAATACAACTAAATAAAGTTGTCTGAAAACGCAATTCCAAAGAATTTAAAGTTTTGTTTTTTAATTGTTCTGTAACATTTTAATCGAATATTTCAATTTTACATTGTTTTTTTTAGTTTTTCATACCATAAAGCATATATATATATTGTTGGCTCTTTTTCAGATGATAATTTGTCAGAACAATCTTTAAATGGTTTTAAAAACGTAATTAGATTTTCAATTAAAGCGAAGTCAATATTAGCTATACGTTTTATTTCATTTTTTGATAAAAGTAAAACATTTATTTCTTGCTGAACATCGCAAATGCTTTCAAGCATAATAAAGATAGAGTTCCAACGCGTTTTTATTTCTTGTTTTAGAGATTTGCTTAACTCGTGATTAAGTTCGGAATGCTTGAAAAATTTTACAAGATTTTTTGAATTGTCTATTAAAAATTTAATTTCATTAACGCACAGTGGTCGGGCTTGTATGGAGCGAGCGGCCAAAAATGCTTCTAGTGTTAAAAATCTGAAACTTTTTCTAAAATTTAATAAAAATATAATAAATAAAAAACTCCAAAAAAATCATTCATATTTAACCCCCTACTGAAGTTATACACTCTGCTCCCTATCTAAAAATAAAAAATAATGACTTTTTTTGTAATTTTTTCACATATGGTTCGCTATTATTTAATATATTATTCTAAAAGATGAAAAACATTTTTATTAAAAACAGACTTATTTTTAGGGGGTAACTTTCGTTGTCCCGTTATGAATGGATCCGAAGAAAGAAGTAAGCGATTGAGTAGATCTTCATTTGTTGCCACTCGAGAAGTTTGTCTCGTATGATTTAGACGAAATTTCTTAATGTCCTTATTTCTCGACTCAGCAGCTTCCTCTGACAACTCCCCAATCGACACCAGAGCATTTTCAATTATGGATGGTCCATGAATTAAAATTTTATGACCAGTCGGCGGCAGATAATACCATGAATGTGTCCTTGTAAGATCAGTCGCTATTTGGAGTGCAAATGTCTTAAATTTTTCCACATTAGTTTTGTATCCTGAACAAAGTGCTTGCAATATTGTTGCACACCGTTCAATAAGGTCTTCATTTAGGCCTGTTATTTTGGCGGATAACCCAGGATTGCTGAAGAATTTTCTGGCAGTGTTTCCATCATTCGATGTTCCACATCCACCAACCTTCGGATTATCAACAATCAATCCCATTTCTATACGGAATTCTGTTTGAATTTTCGTTTTCTTTCCAAAAATTTAAGTTTTGCTTCGTCCCCTCTAACTTGCCAGAGAACATCAAGTCCATAGGATAAATGAATGAAATATTCAAAAAATCTTATATATCCATGAAGTGGTGACAACCCGAATTGAAACCGATCCTGATGAACTTCCCTTTGCAAACTTTTCTAAATATTGTTCATCTCTGTGGGCTTAACGTTGCATATATAGCATTTTGAGGATGATGTTTGGGTTAAGGCATTACAAATTTTACCATCAACCATTGTAAGTTGCAAAATATGCTCAACGAATAATGTTTTGTTGCCAACAGCTATTTTCGTCGGAACAAGGTTCTCAATTTTTCCCTTGAAATATTTTTCCTCCTCTATACTTAACTCAGTTGATTCTTTAAGAAATTGAAATCGCACAGGTCGACAATATCGTGTGGATGCTGGTCGTGGGTTTTTCCATACAATTTTGAACGTATCGTCAGTTGCTAATAGGGCAAGAGGAACATATGACGTGGCAAACAACTGACTGTCTTCCAAATTATTGTTCTCCGATATCTGCTTGTACTCGCTGTACCCAGAGCTGCCGTCCCTATTAGTTTTAGGTTGCAAAAAGGATCGGCGACTACATCACTTATAACACTTTCTTGCATCTCGATAATGCGCTTTGTTGTATGGTCCAATAAACTTTGAAGCTCCACTTCTGCATGTGCTTCATTAACTGTAATTTTTTCCAGATAACATTTTTTTTTTCTTTTAAAACATTATCATAGCTGCAAAACAGCTCAGAAGAAATTTTGTTATTGACAAACTCTCTAATGAGCATGTATTGGTGCTTTGTTAAATTCGCTTCCATTATAAGCGAAATAACCTCATTAGCACTTGCAGGCAAGATTTTTTCTTCAACAGCAGCGGAACGCAAATATTCAGCAGCGGACTCATCCAAATCAGCAATCTCGGCAATCAGTCTTCTCTTGGTTCGGGTTGAACATTCGGAGAAACTAATTTTTGGGCGGCCACGTTCAATGCTACGATCAGGTGTAATAAGTACATCGGATTTAAATGAAAACTGTTCACTCGTCGAAAGCCAATCCGTATGCTTTTCCAAAACGAATGCTTTATTTCGCTTGCAGTCACGCCAAAATATAGAAATTCTCTTGCAGCAGTAATCAATGCGTTTTTCTAAGTGGTCCAAACATTCAGCTCCCACTGTATAGCCATCATTCTCTATTCTTAATTTCAAAGATTGGAAAATGCTTTGAACCTTGATTGGACTTGCACCTGTCTCGGAGCACCACTTATTAAATATATATATACGGTTAAATTCACATTCGTATGAAGCTCCTATACAAATATAGTAATAAGTAATAATATAAATTGAAATTAATAATATGTATAAATAAATAAAAGAAAATGAACAAATAAATAAAACGGACAATCACAAAACAACACAACAAAACGCACAAAGACGAAAACAGAGACTAAGACAAAGTCAAAGACGATAAGTGCAATACACATCACAAAAAGCACAGTTACACAAACGAAAAAAGTAACGCGAAAACGGCAAGACTGCTTTGGTTTTTTCAAGGTTTCGCAGCGGCTAGCAAAAACTAGCAGCTGAAATTTGCTCAAAATAATCTGTAAATATAAGTTAATATTTCAGTATAAGTTTGATCGTTAACTTCGATTAACTTCACAATTAAAAGTCTAAGTAAAATTTGAGTTAACATAAAATTGTTAGTGAAATTGAACCTATATTAAATTAATTTTTTAAAATATACATAAAATACTGAGTTGATGAAAATAATTAAATATAGTAGTTATTACCTTTATTTAAAATATTAGAGACTTCCATTGTTCGATCAACCTCAATTTAAATTGATTTAATTATTTTACTTGTATCTCAATTGCAAGGTGCGTGCGCTTCAAACCCAGTCCATTTTTTTTTCTCTATGTTTAACAGTTATTCTTGAAGAGGACAGCGAGAACATCTATTATAAAACAGCGTTGCCACATTTTAAGTAATAATTTTAACTTTTTTTTTATTTTTGGCCTATGGGGCGACCACTGTGTAACGGGATTCTTCTCCATAACATCGTCCATAACTAAGTTTAAATTGTGGCTTGTGCAAGAAAGCCTTTTGTAATTTTTGAACGCGGCCACCACGCCCCATTGTCAGTAACAATTACTGAATTTCTTAACTTACTTTGCAAGTTGTAATCGATCAATATATGCTGAATTTGATCTAAAATATTAACGCCAGTTTTTTTTCCTCCAGGAATTCAATTTTTGAATCGATGTTTTTAAACAATACGACTCATCAATAAAATGTGCACTTCAGCACGCAAAGCTCTTTTGTGTATACTGGTCCGTCCACATATCCGTAGTAAATGCCGTGTACTTGTCGGTTAAGGTAGTAGTAAGAAGTTCCTTAATTCGGTTGTATTCGGCAACCATGACACTGCCGGTAAGTTTATTCCTGGACACAATGATCTCATGGCAGTTTTGAGTTCCATATTGAGCGCCTATGTTCAACACAGCTTGAACATAGTCACGAAAGCCAGTTCCTATAAATTTAGCAAATATTAACATTGATCAATATATGAAATTTAACTAAGACTTACCCTCAGTGACATTTAATGGCAACAAATCTTTTGCTACAAATATTAGCTGCTTTGTAGCTAGTTCATCAAAACCTTTTTTGGAACAGCCTTTGATGCAAAGTTTAACCACTAACCATAGAACACATAGATGGGACAAATTAATGATTTTTTGATTGCAAACGCTAGCCAAGTCATGGAACCACAGAGAACTTCGGGAAAACTCGAACGCTCGTACTCTCAATGGGAGCGTAAAGTGGGGAGGGGGCCAAACAGCTACAAAAATAATTTAGTCTAGCACAGACTACAGAACGACGAAGGCAGGCCTATGTCGCTTGTGATTTCGTTCTGTCTATGTATGTGTACACTCGTCGGTACATGCTTAGGCTTCGTAGTGTATGTGTGACGTGAAGTTGTACAACATCGCATTTAACAGCTCGCTCGACCAAAATTTTTAATTTTCGATAAAACAGCGACAATGCGAATAGGATATTTCCCTGTCGAAAGAATATTAAGAAATATTGGCATCAGCTTCAAATGTATCCCGGTGGTAGAGTGTTCGCTTGGCGATCGGAACATCCCTGGTTCGATTTCCAACTCGATATCGTTAAAGAAGGTTTTTTTGTCTATTTTTTTTATTTATATAAAAATAAAAAAATAAAAATAAAAAAAAAAAGAAACAAAATAAAAATAAATAAAAAAAATAAACAAAAAGAAAAAAAGAAACAAAATAAAAAAAAAACAAAAAAAAACGAAAAAGGAACAAAATAAAAAATAAAACAAAAAAACAACAACAAAAACCAAAAAGAAAAAAACAAAACAAAGAAACATTATTTATATTATTATTAGGATAACCCCTTAAGACTTCAAAATTTCTATTTTCCGAACGCTTTTTTCAGATGCACCGCATAATTTTTCCATAAGCCATATATTATTTTTGTTTTTTACTCTAAAGAAATACTGGCTTTACTACTGCGTTTTGGACAAAAATATGGGGATGTTCTTCCTCTTGCCTTATTTTTTACAGCGTTGTCAACGTTTTGCCGTTTTAATTCATTCTCTGTGCGAATGTTGGACTGCGAGCATCATCCCCTTTGGCATATACTCAACAAAGAAAAATGATTAAAAACCAGGTCGTTGATAATAGAAAAAGTGGCTGCACGTGCATTATTGCCTCATGCATGAGAAGTTATATAGATGAGTCAGAGCACTTTCCCGTAAGAATGTTTAAGTTCCCCAAAAATGAGTTTGTTCGTCGGCAGTGGGTTTCTAAATGTAATTTACAATATGATGTGAATATTGATAGGGCCTTGATTTGCAACTTACACTTTGAAAAAAAATTTTTGGGTACAAAATTTTTAAAGGCAGGTGCTATACCAACTCTATTGTTGACCGATGAGGCAAATTTAAATTTAATTGCAACTGATGCGAAAATTGATTTATTCGATTTCTGTGAGGAAACACACGCAGAAATTTTTACTTTCCAAAATATACGTAAACACGGGGCAGAACGCACAAATATTTTGGAAAATATCGGAAAGGAATTTTCTTGAAGATGCTCAATAAAAATAAAAATGCCGTATTAGTTTTTGATGAAATTTCAATAAGAAAAGGCCCGCAATATAACTCCCACAGAGATGAAGTGGAAGGTTTTGTAGACGACGGTATTGAGAAAACTGATGCTTTGTGTAAGCAAATATGTGTTTTCAAGGTGAGGGGACTCTATGACAATTGGAAGTTTGTTTTAAGCTATGTAGCAACTTCCACGCAAAAAGCTTGGGCTTAATTATTAGAGCAGTCGTATGTGATCAGGGCCCAAATAACCGAGGAGCATTCAACAAGTTTGGTATAAAAAATGAGAAACCGTACTTTACTGTTGACGGTCAGAAAATATTTGGCATATACGATGTCCCCCACCTCATAAAATCGTTAAGAAATATTTTATTGCGAAACTATATTAATACTCCGGATGGTAGAGTCTCTTGGCAAGTAATTGTCAAATTGTTTGAAATAGACACAAAAAGCACTTCCGCAAGAATGTGCCCAAAATGATCCCAAAAACACATATATCCCAACTCATTTGAGAAGATGAAGGTAAAATATGCAACACAGGTATTTAGCCAAACAGTTGCTTCTTCACTCAAGACGTTAATACAAAACGGCACTTTTCATGACTGGCAATCGCGACATGTAAGTTTATTGAGAAGATTACATACATAAAAAAAATAGACACAAAAACCTTCTTTAACGATATCGAGTTGGAAATCGAACCAGGGATATTCCGATCGCCAAGCGAACACTCTATCGGTACAGCCACCGGTATACATACGAAGCTGATGCCAATATTTCTTGATATTCTTTCGACAGGGGCATATCCTATTCGCATTGTCGCTGTTTTATCGAAAATTAAAAATTTTGGTCGAGCGAGCTGTTAAATGCGATGTTGTACAACTTCACGTCACACACACACTACGAAGCCTGAGCATGTACCGACGAGTGTACACATACATAGACAGAACGTAATCACAAGCGACATAGGCCTGCCTTGGTCGTTCTGTAGTCTGTAGTAGACTAGACTAATTTTCGTAGCTGCTTGGCCCTCTCCCCACTTTACACTCTCATTCTGAGTACGAGCGTTCGGGTTTCCCGAAGTTCTCTGTGGTTCCATGACTAGGCTAGCGTTTGCAATCAAAAAATCATGAGTTTGTCCCATCTATGTGTTCTATGGTTAGTGATTAAGCGGACTATTAGAAGAACAAGATTTATTACGAGTAGTTAATGAAGAACCAGAAAAGGTGACGGAAGAAATAAAAAAGGCACATAGAATTTCAAAGAATATTGTAATAGAATATTTGAGTGATTCGTTTGTTGTTCTTGTGAGCAAAGAAAATACAGCCAAACAGATTTTTGCAAAATTAGATGCACTGTATGAATGAAAAAGTTTAGCTTCTCAACTATCTTTAGGCAAACAGTTGTTTGCTTTGAAATTAAAATGTGATACTCTACTTCTAAATCATTTTAAAATTTTTGATGACCTTGTACACTGCGCGCCACTTGAATAGGACACCTCTAAAGTCGATTTGCTTTAGTTAATTTCTGCTAAGCCAAGACAACTATGAATATAATTTTTGTTTTCTTAAAAAGTTTATTTTATTATAGTTATTTGACGAAAATTTCAAAGTTATTCAAAAGTTGTAAGTATACAAAAAACAGTGTTAACCATTAAGTAACAAAATGTTGAGTCTTAAATGTGCACCACTTGAATAGGACACTTTAACTTGAAATTGTTTAAGGATATTTCAATACACTTCAAATAACAGTAACTGAACTCATTGCGTCAGAAGGCAAGTTGGATGAAATGGATAAAATTGCACAGTTACTTTTAAGCCTTCCGCCAAGTTACGAAGGAGTAGTCACGGCATTGAAACCCTGTCAGAGAAAAAGAAAGATTGTTTTATTTTAAAAAAGCCGGCAGGGAATCAGACTAACTAAAATAATGGCAAAGAGAGACAAGCTCAAATAGCTACAACTACACAGTCAGATCGCAGATTTGCATTCATGATAAGAAATACACAAAATAATGAAATTGCAAGTGATGTAGAATTTATTATTGACTCTGGGGCTTCGGACCATCTAATCAAAGACATGGCGTTATTTTCGGAGTATGAACACTTGGAGTCCAATATTGCAATTAAGATTGCAAAGCGTGGAGAATATATCAATGCTACCGCCAAAGGAGTGGTCAACCTAAGCAATGCTGGAAACAAAATCTTACTGAAAGATATGCTATATAGCAAGGAAATTCCATACAATCTATTATCAGTAAAGAAAATGCAGGATGCTGGCCTAACAACTGAATTTAGTCCTGAAGCAAGGAAATTCCACACAATCTATTATCAGTAAAGAAAATGCAAGATCCTGGCCTAACAACTGAATTTAGTCCTGAAGGCATAAAAATCACTAAAAACGGTAATTTGATGCTTAAATGAAAGACTGAGTATAATGTACAAATTATAAAATTTTAATTAAATCCAAAAGTATACACGTCAAATAATTCAAAAAGTGCAGAGTATCTCTTGTGGCATAAAAGATTAGGTCATATAAGTTTAGGAAAATTTTCAGAAATAAAACTGTTTGAACTTGTTTGAAGATATTAATCTTTTAAGTCGTATTGAGCCAAACAGTGATATATGTGAAGCTTGTATTAGCGGCAAACAATCTAGATTAAAATTTGAAAAAAGTAAAAATAAAGAGCATATCCAGTGACCATTGTTTGTAGTCCATTCGGATGCCTGTGATCCAATCACACCCACTACAATTGATAACAAAAACTATTATGTTGTCTTTTTTGACCAGTTCTCACATTTTGGTGTTACATACCTAATAACTTATAAGTCGGATGTATTTTCTGTTTTCAAAAATTTCATTGCAAAAAGTGAAGCTCACTTTAATTTGAAAATAGTTAATCTATAAATCGATAATGGCAGGGAATATCTGTCTAATAAAATGCGTGAGTTTTGTGTCGAAAAAGGCATCAGTTATCTTCTAACAGTTAACATATTTAACATATTTAATTAATAGGTCCCTAAGTAGAGCCTTGAAAGATATAAAGAAAACACCTTATGAGATTTGTCATAATAAAAATTTCAGGATATTTGGCTCGACAGTATATGCACTTAATAAAGTTCAAAAAAGGAAGTTTGACGGTAAGTCAATTAAAACTATACTTGTCGGTTATGGGTATAAATTATGGAACATGAACTCGAGGAAGTTTATGAGCAAGGGATGTTGTGGTGGGTGAAGTTAACATCATAGAAAAAAGTTTTTTTTTCGTATTGCGGGGAGAGCCCTCTTTCTACAGTCTATCCGAAAAGTGGATAATCAGTAGAAATCAATGGCAAACAGGACATTTGTAAGGTTATACATATGTATTAAAACAATAGGTACATATAACATTTCACAATTTCAAAATGAGGAGAATCGGATTAATAGGGGGTGGGAGCAAGCTGTTGTTTAGTCCACTCCATGCGGCAGGTCAAGAACGTGGAGTATTTTTAGGCGTCTGGTGGTTGAACTATTATCTAGCAGATTGATAACCAGAGGATTCAAATGCCTGTCGAGGCGGTCCAGGTGGGCTCTTGTCAGCCTTGTTATTTCGTCCGTTACCCATGGAATTCCCAGCGTACAGTGGATCTCTGCTTTGGACGTAAGAACGTTAGCATCGGACATGACTCTTAAGACCTTGTTTTGAAACCTTTGTATTATTTTTCGGCTGGACGTGCAGGCTGTGCCCCAGAGTGGGATCCAGTAGGTCCATAATGGCTTTAGGATTGTTTTATAAATCAGTATTTTTAAACGTAGCCTTAGGGTAGATTTGCGTCCCACCAGCCAGAGGTATTTCCTCAGTCTTTTGTCGAGCATTCTTCTCTTATCCATGATATGAGGTCTCCAGGTTAATCTCTTATCCAAAAGTAGGCTAAGGTATTTCACTCCATTTGCCTCTGGAATAATGGCGCTGTCCATACGTTCTGGAGGACAGATCGTTCGACGACTTTTCGGGATTCACCATTATGTTTCATCTGGAGGACAGATGTGCAAGCCAGTGATTGGTTTCATAAAGCTGTCCTTGCAGTAGACTGCTGGCGACCGTTGGCGACTCATCCGTCGCTAGAAATGCCGTATCATCCGCATAAGTGGCAGCTAGCATTCTGTAATCCGAGCTGATTGGCATATCAGCGGTATAGATCGTGTACAGAACTGGGCCCAACACAACCCGCTCTGATGGCTTCAATCTCGGACCTCGTGTCGCCACATCTTACATAGAAGCTCCTCCCAAGAAGATAGGACTTGAGTAGTCCAAATATAGATGCCGGGAACAATTATTTTAGCTTAGGGGTAAACACACTCTGTCGAATGCCTGTTTTACATCGAGGAAGGCTGCCGTACAATATTTCCTCTCCTCAATCGCTTCCAGAATTTTGTTGCTAATCTGATGGCATTGTTCTGGCGTGCCATGAAATTCCCTGAAGCCAAACTGGTATTCGGGGATCAAACCGGCCTCCTCCATTATGGGTCGCAATCTACGCAAAAGTAGTCTTTCAACTACTTTGGAGAATACGGCCAACAGACTTATCGGACGATAGCAGACGAGATTGGCTGCAGGTTTTCTAGGCTTAGGGATAGGTATGATTTCACCGCACTTCCACTGGGTGGGCAAGTGTCCTAACTGGAAGCATTGGTTTGCAATTGTGAGAAGAAATTGTATGCCTTCTTCAGGTAGCGCTTTAATCGATGGTACGTCGATTCCGTCGTATCCCGGGGACGTGGACATCTTCAGTCTGGAGATCTCTTCCAGCAGCTCATCTTTTTCAACGGCTTGGATGGGAAGGGCCATTTGGCATGGAACGTCCCAGAACTCCTCTGTTTGCTGGGACTCTGCCTGGGTGCATCTGCTGAACGGGGTAAACGCATCAGAAAAGTGGGTGGCGAAGGCATTTGCCCTGTCACTGTCTGATCGCCACCAGGTATCATGAGCCCTTTAAACAGGCTCTTTTCTACTGGTGGGCCTTTTTAGTCCATTGGTTAGCCTCCACAGGTTATATTACTGGTCACCAGGTTCAACATTCTCAAAAAATTTTTCCAGAGACTGTGTACAGCAGTTCCTTTAGAGCTTTGACCGATCTGTTTAGCTCAGTTTTGTCTCTTGGATTGCGCGAGCTCTGCCAGACTCGTCGGAGTCGCCTCTTTTCCGCTACCATAGCCGTCACTTCCGGAGACCACAGGAAGTCATCTCGACGGGGTGAATTTCTTGAGGGCCTTAGAGGTGGTGTTGCCTGGGTAACGGCATTGTGGATTTTGATGTTAAGCAGCTCAACTGCTTCCTCCAGGTCTTCTTTCAAGGAAATCTCAATGTTTGGGTCCAGGTTCCTCTGAAGCCAAGATTGGTAGACTCAACATTGGTATTCCGCCATTTGCATACTTTTAGGCTTTATTTTTAAAAATTTTTAAACCTTTTTTAGTAAACAGCATGTATAAAATAATTAAAGGATGTCTACACAATTTATTTTTTTTTCAAGCAACGCTTTAAATCTTCAGACGTAAAGCTGAAAATGCCCCAATAACCAATAACTGCGCATTTTAGAATGGACAATTTCTTATTATATTTAAGTATAAACACACAAAATAGTATAATATACCATTAAGTTAGATGGAAACATGAACATTAATCTGAGTATTCGACCTGCATATCCAGGGAAATGTCACTATTTTCGTGATCCGTATCCAAGTCGCTATCATCGCTGCTTGAGAAATTTTCTTTGTTATTGTTATTAACATTTGGTGCTTCTAAAAGTTCAATAACTTCCTTTGGTAGTGGGTTTTTCTTATTTTGAGCTAATCTTTTGTTAATATTAATGCTTGAAAGAAAAGGGTCAGATGAATCCATTGATCTATTGAACACATCCGTTATGTTATTGATACGAGAATTCCGTCTTGCATATGGTCGTCTACCACGTTTATAAAGTTTGTTGCGCGTTTCAGATGCATTTTCCCAAAGCAACCAATAGGTAATACTGATGACGCCATTATCTGCGAATTGTGAACCAAAACTTTATGGACAGTTGCTGATATTGGGTACCAAGAATAATTCTGCATATAGTTTGACGCAGTTTCTTTTATATTTCTATATTTCTGAAATACCTCCTCTTGCATAAGGATAATTCGACTAGCCGTGTGATTTAGCAAATTTTGTAGAGATACTTGGGCTCTGGTTTCCGTAACATTGACTCCCATGGGCCTACACTCCAACTTAGCTTCCCTTACCTTGTTATAGGATGGATAATTGTTGGAAAATTGGATTTTGTTAAAAGGTCTCATGTTGTTGTATTCTGCTTTGGTTAGGGAGTTGTCAATCAAAAACGCAAGAGCTTAAGTTGGTGTGACTGGTACTAACTCCGAAACTGACAATTTTTGCTTAATCTCACTTAATCCATTTGAAGAAGAGACAATATTCTTTAATACCAAAATATTCTATTGGCTTTTTTGATAACGTTGCATGTTTAGAACTCAAATGTCGTTGCGGCCACTTTACATCGATAGAAAAATGTAAATTTCTCAAAATTTCTGCGGTGAAGACGGGGTTTTATTTTGCTAATATTCATTTTAAATGATGCTTAATCTAATGGGCTACCGTGCAATGTGCTATAAACAAGTTAGCGACGAATATCGACTGCAATGTATATTTGATCCGTTCCGAGCATAAGTTTCTAATAGCTCAAAACTGGCTCCAACTGGTTCCGACTGGTTCCGACTGGTTCCAGTTTCATAGCTGGCGGCAGCAACGATGTTGGAACCTCTTGAGCCATTTTCTCAAAAACCGGATTTTTTTTCAAATTTGTCGCAGATGTAGCTCAATATATGGAGCATTATCTGACATACCATGTTTTGTCCCACATTCCGGCTTAAGGAAGTTGGGCTTAAATTTTTTATGCCCAAAACCGCCCAAAAAGCACTTAAATCAATAGATTATGCTTTGCTTAGAAATCTACAACTTTATTTTGATCAAAAAACTTAATACATAAGAAAATAATTGAAAATCAAAAAATTCAAAAAAGGTAACAGAGTCTTAACAAGGGATAGTCGCTAACTCAAGATTAACAGCGTCGCTAATTTTACGGACATAAATTTTTGAATTGTTTTTATTGTACGTTTTTTTTCTGTATTAAAATCCCATTTAGAATTTCACAGCCAAAGCTTCTGCGGCCATTGTACAACCTGTGGGCTAGGAAGGAGACCTTTCCTGAGAAGCTGACTAGCTGGCGTGGCCCGAGAGTATAATATTTCCCCATAGGTTTGCAACAACTTTTCGTATTTTTATCTTATAGTTATCAGGATAATATGTTGTACAAACCTACATGAATTCCAGTTTGCGCTTCCAATTACTTTTCAAATTTGTTTACCTAATGTTTGTTTAACCTGATGTCGTCTTTTAAACCTCGCTCCTATTTAACACCCCTAAGAAACCCTTCGGAGGTGTGGAATCATTAAGGTGTATCTTGTTGTTAAAAGCAACAAAATATTGTGCCCAATATTGACTATTTTGTTACTTTAATCAATTAAGTGTGACTTATGTATATGGAATATAATGTTACTTTTTTAAAGTATACGGTTGAATATTTCTTAGGTTGCTCGTTGATTTGTTGAACATTGAGATTGAATATCGCCTGCTTTGTTTCCTTTTATAGTTTTATATATGTATTATCTTGAAGTTTAACTCAATGATGAAAGTGTAGAATTAAAAGAAAAAATGTTGGTTTAAATTTTCGATAATCCTATCGATGGTACTGTTGATAGTATCAATGGTTTTTACCCTTCATGGTATTGATGGTTTTCACCTTTCCCGGTAAAAATATCGATGGTTTCATCCATAGATAAAAGAACCATCGATTGCTTTGCAACCCCAGTGGGAAACTTAATTATTTCTAACGTTGTTTAATAATTTATGTTCAGCTCGCACCTAAAAGGACGTCTCCCGGGGGCCATGGGCGAACAAAAAGTAAGAGAAAAAGATCCTATCTTAGTCGCTCTGTTACATCATTTTACGTCGAGAGAGAGCGACAAAAAAACAAGTTGAGTAGCTTCTCGTTAGCTCAGTCCAATTATCCGCGTTTTCGACAAGTCCCTGCGGTTTCAGTACGTACCTAGAAAATGTTTACTCAAGAAAAATTACAGATTCTAATTTATATATAAATATGTATTTATTTTGGTTAGAAGTGAGCAACGCATAATATATATTTTTGATCAGAACAAGGAGTCGGATTCATATAGCCATGTCCTAGAACAATTAAGTTACAGTGCTGAGATTTTGCAAGTAGTCTTCTACATACTGCATGCGTTGTATAGCTCGGATTCAGACTGAACAGATTGAAAACTATATCCTACAGCTAGACAAGCAACGATCGTCCAAAAATAGAGTTTTGGATCAATAGCTTTCTGGTTCTCTGTGGAGTTAACAAAAAACTTAACAAGTTTTAGTTTACTCTACATCCAAAGGTTCGTGCCAAAAATTTATCCAAAACGAACAATCAAATCATAAGGCCCACATAGGAACAATCGGTTAAAAATATGCTTTAAGTCCAATAACTTCTTTCTTTTGTAGGCGATGGTCTACGAAATTAATATTCGTTGGTATAATATAAATATAATATAATAAAGCCTGAGTCAAATTTTATCAAAATCCAATGACTGTATCATATATCTCCCTAAGGATCGATCGGCATTAAAAAAATTTTGCTCAGAGGGGCACCGGTAGGTCAGCAAAAGGAAACACAAAAACTCTCAAGAGTATGCGACCTGGTTGAGCGATCCTTTGGCAGCTATATCATATAGCGGTGCGATCCAGACCGCTTAAGAATTCAACCTACCTATTGTAATAAAAAGCTCATGTATAAACCAAATCTAATGGGAGTGTAGAAAATTCATCTTAAGCGACATATTGCATCCTAGTTTGTAATAAGCATCCAGCATTATTTTTATTTTTTTCATGGAAATCAAGTGAATTATGATTGCCGAGAATATTTTATATGACATCGACAAAAGCCAACCATGCCCGTCTTTCAATGGGTCTGAGGCTGATAACAAATTGGGATCATTGATTAATTTTCTTATGTAAGGTCCAATAAAAATTCCATCTTTAATTTTCGCATCACTTAGCGTAGGAAATTTGGTTTTCAGAAATGGAAATCTAGGTCCGTCTCTTAATAAATTTTTTATTAAGTTTAAGTGTAGCAGGGCTAAAATGATTATTCAGGTGATACTAATGGTTCATTTTTTATATTTTTCTGTCCAAGTACGAAACCAGTTCTTAGTGGCCAGTTTTGTTTTGTGTAGTGATTAGAACGCACTCTGCTATCCCAAACAAAAATATTTTGTATAGCCAGTTTGAAATCCGGAAATGAAACTATGCACATATTTGGCATATTTTGTTACATAGTCAATTTTTACCAGAATTAAATGTGGTTCTGTAATTTTTTGATCTTGAAATACCTCTCCACTACAAGATGGGCCTGTCTTCTTCCATACTAGAACTAAAAAATCTTTCCGGTACTAGAATATTTGGAGACGGCATCGATATGATGTCACATTAGCATATTTAGTCGACTGTTTTAATTTTTTTTTAAAAAAACCTTAAAGTTGTCAAACAGAAGTAAAAGTCGTCTACGTGAATTTTGGGTACACGCCATTGCATTGGTACACCAAAACGCATTTGTTTTATAGTACCTTTGTGCCAACCTGTCAAATACTTTTAGCATCTTAAACAAGACACTTTTGGCCCCCACGATTTATCTTGATTCTTAATTGTTATCTTGAAATAATCTTTATAACCCTTCTCAAACCACGGAGCAATAGTCTTTTTTCAGTTTTAGGAGCGAATTCACTACAAACAAAATAAGTTAAGAGAATTAGTGAGTTAACCTAATGCACCCAGAAAAAAAATATTTTTATGACTACCCGCAAAAAAGTGAAGCAGAAAGTAAAAAATAAGATTCGTGTTGAAAATACCATATGCTTCTGTATGCAGAATATAAAACATGTTGTACTCCTGGTTATACCGATGGTCATAAGCTTATGGGTATCAATATGGCCAATAATGTAACTTTGAATTTTTGGTCTTCCTTCCTTTTCCGCTTGTCCATGATTTTGGGCACGATGGCAGGATGGCAAGCAAAATAAAACACGTTTTACTACGGCCGGCCATTTAGGACCGCTACAACTCACCCACTGGTTATAGCCATTTGGCATACTTCTTCTTTTCTTTTTCCTTTTTCAAAATTATTTTTTCAAGGCTTTACATAGGGTTTTATGATGTTTTCACACATATCCCTTTCACAGTGAGATATGTACATCTATAGGCCATGCTGTCAATACATTTTATCCAATTTTTTTATTTGTTTTTTATTGCCAGCTGGGCCACAACAACTAGAGTCACCATTAGGACTTCAAGTTTTTCAAAAGCGGACTAGACTGAGAGGTATTCGACTTTATCAGGGACGTCACAGAAATCGCCAACGCCCCGGAACCACAGTCACAGTCACAGAACGGGAACTTAACAATATGATCAATATTTCGCTTGTAACAAATTTTTAATATAAAAAAACTTTTTAATTAAACTTTAATTATTTTTGGATTAAACTGTATTTAAATAATTGTAATAAAATTAGTATTTTACGAAATTCGTCCCGAAAAAATCAAGCATCGGTTGCTTTTTCCCAAAACAACCATAAACAATCGTGCCAATGTACTAAAAATGAAAAAAAAAAGTCAAATTCGGACTAAAAATTTTTTGTTCACAATTGTGTTTTTTTCATGTGCTACAAGAGAGCCACATTTTAATAAATGAAACCTTGATTTACAAAAAGTAAAGTAATTTTTATTTTCGGCAGAATTTATTACAAAGATTCTCTGCTTTGATGTTGGGTCGCGAGGAAAGAAGAAGAAACATAAACACAGCTGTGAAAATGAATTTTTTCAACATTTGATTTTTATTTACTAGACTTCTTACATGCATGATTATAAATTAACGGTTACTTAATTGATCCCCATTTTCATTGCAGAAAAAGAGATGAGGTATTAGATGGAACGACCACAAGATGGATTTAATTAAAAATAGTTCTCAACATTGAAACAATTCCACACCCTGAAACCTTTTTTAGCCATTTTATTTAGGGCAAAAATAAGCGACCGCAAGCATGTTTTCAGAATTTTCAATCTTGCATATTTTTCATTATTTTTACAGTTACGAATTTCAATTAAAACAATAGGGTTGCCAACACAATCACAATATTGCGCGAGTTACCTACCCGGTCACCACACTAAGGAATTCACCTTCAACTACACAAACCACGGACAACACATCAAAAAGGGCAACGAATAGCACATACATATATACATACATACATATATACACACATACATATGTATATACATACATTATGAGATACATACATACACACGTAGTTTTGTAAGCATTAACTGAAACGGAGAACGGCATTGTTGCCAATTAAAATAATTCTTGTTTTATTTCATAAAAAACTAAAAGTATCTAAAAACAGAGAAAAGCTACCCTTTCCTCGACCACGACAAACTTGGCCAAGATGTTAACTCGCGTGCTAAATATTTTGAAAATTTTGGTTTTAAAATATGACAAGTGTACCTCTAATAATTAAGTTAATTTTTTCTTGCTTTACGATTTTATAAGTAACGTGGTAAGTAATTAAGTGAAGTGGAAAAATGTATATATTTTTTGGTTAAGTTTACAACCCTATCACACTTCGACACAATCAAAAGCTGCTATCGGTAATTGATTCATCCGATTTGCGTATGAGAACAGCGGTTCCAAAAACGAATCCGAAAATTAAATGTTGGTTCATCCTGTGACACCTACATTTTGTTTGCGAGATTTTTAACAAAACCTACTTTTTGCGCCACCTGAATGCATTTGGTACAGCCATCACTGGAAGTGTGTCCAGGCGTGCCAGTAACAACTGCTCTTGCAGGAGCGTCGGACAAGAGGTGGGCACAGCGCGAAATTTTGCAAGCCGAACCCAACCCGCCCGAAAAAATTTTAATGAAAAATTCAATTTATTTTGCTTCTGCGACAGTACTTACATTAAAAATATATTTATTAAGTAATGCTTTATCCAAATCAGCACTTACATACATTAAATATATTTACTAAACAATAGTATGAAGAAAAAAATTAGGCTTTCTTGAAAGCAGCACTAAAATTACATATTTTTATACAAAAAAAGCAACTTATCGAGATTCGCGCTTGACAATCTTGTGGGTCTTTCATTTATTATTTTGCCCGATGACGAAAATAAATAAATCTCGCTTGTCACAGAGCTCACAGGGATTCATAAAATATGTTTGGCCACCACTTGTAACAATTTCAAGTTAGTTGCCAGCTTCCAAAAGTTTAAATTCCCATATTTGAACAAGTAGTTGTGGCATAGTAATTTTCTATCTCTAAATCGATCTGATTCTTTAGTACAAGTTTCAGTTAGTTGATTTGTATCGAAATATCGAGTCGTCAGCTGTGTATCTTGCGATTTCATAAATTTCAAGCATCATGGTTTTGACATTTTGTGCTGTCTGTAATAATAGAGCAATAATAATGTTAATATCTTTCTTTGACGTTAGTTTTGTATTACTTTTCCACGAAGACAACTTTTATTGTTAATACAAGTAACTGCTCACATAAAACATAAATGACACAGGACAACAATTTTAACCATTCTGCAACAACCTATATGCAATTTTTTTTAAATTAAGCTTTGCCACCCTTTTCTGGTCATTACTCAATATGAAATGAACTCTTGGGTCCATGAAAATGGCAGCTAACAATGCTTCATTTTCTAAAAGTTTTAACTCTCTTATCTTAATCTGGGCCAACAGTTTCTTTTTTATGAAATTTGTACTTTTTTCGCATGCCAATTTAAGCTCCATCCAAATAATAGAAAACTCACTAAAAACTAGATTTTTATTTTGCAACTTTAAGGTAGCTTCATATGATTCCTTAAAGGCGTCAATATAAGACTCCATCCAGTACCAATCTGCGTCAACATAAATGTAAGACTCGGTAGTCAGAAAGTCCTTTAAGTCAACCAATTTTGTCATCATCAAATAAGTTGAATTCCATCTTGTTATGACGTCAAGCGATGGGATGTTTTTTTTATGTTCGATTAATAAACGTCTGTACAGGTAACAAATATACAAAGATGTATTTATATATATTTATGAAATAAATAAACATTACTTACCTATTAGTTTCTGTGCGCAGCATTTGGCATAATGTGCGACAAGAAGAAATTTTGTCGTTAATTTCGTTGACCTTATTCACATCAGTTACATACAATTGCAAGGTGTGTGCTGCACATCTCACAAGGTGAATATTGGCCAACTCAATGGTGTCTAGTATATTCATAACACTTTCACCTTGCGTATCGTCGTTAAAAAGACAGTCCTCTGTAGCATCGTTTAAAACTTGAACTGCTTTTATCATATTTCTTCCGTTGTCAGATGTTATACTGTATGCATAAATGTAATATTATTTTAAAACATACATATATTTTCTGTAATTCAAACTTTACCTGAAAATTTGTTCCACATTGATATCATAATCCATTAAAATTTCTAAAATTTTCTGCTTTATGTATGCACCTGTGTGGGTCTCCCCGAGTTGGATCATGCCCAACGTTTTTACAACAATTTCAGTTGTATAAAGGCTTGCATCGATTAACTGCAAATTTACACCTAAAATGGATTTATCCATTCTAGTGGCAACATCGATTTTGAGCGACACCAGTTTATCTCTAACTAAAGCTTTAATGTTTTATTTAATTGACTGCTCTTTGACTTTTACAAAATTTATTACATTGCGCGAAGTTATTGGGTTCATGCCTAGTGAACTATAAATTGGATCCATTATATCCTTAAAGCCTTCACTGTCCAGAAAAAGAAATGGTTTTCCATCCGTAATCACTATCTTAATAATTAATGAAACATTGGATTCTTCACTCGTGAGGTATGTTATTTTTCTTTTTTTTACACTCTCTTGTACTTGGGAGTCCCCGCTCTTGCTCCACTCATTAAAAATGTCACCGTGTTTTATTGTCAAATGCCGTCTTAAATTTGTTAAATATGTCCCAGACATTTTAAAACCGCAAACATTACACATAGATTTATTTTCTTCGGCAATAAATCTAAAAAAGGATGAACTTTTTTAATTTCGTCTTTTCCCATTTTGCAAAAACTATAATGCTCCGCACACACTGACTTCACAAACGCAATTAACATGTATCATGCAAAGACAAAGAACGAATCAATCGCGGGTGTTTACCCATACAAACATACGCAAAAGACAATTTTCTTCATTTAACTCAAGCAATCGATCCGTGTTTGACTTGAGCGAAACGAAAATAAAAATAACTGTCTCGATCAGAGCGCGAGCGAGCTAAGTCAGTCACGACAAAAACAGTTTCTGTCTGGATCTTTATTATTGTGTGAGTGAAAGACACTTATTTGCAGACAATGGAAAAGTGTCAACAGTTATGTCTTTGCGAGCTATGCTAAAATTACATATTTGTATACAAAAAATAGCAACTTATCGAGATTCGCGCTTGACAATCTTGTGGGCCTTTTGTTCAATATTTTGCCCAATAACGAAAAAAAAAACTCTCGCTTATTGCATAATATATTAATATTTTTGAGATTTGCTTAATTTGTGATTGCGTTCGGAAAACTTGAAAAACTGTTGAAGATTTTTCGAATTGTCTATTAATACTTTTATACCATCAACGGGATTCTTTTGCATAATATCATCTATTACTAAGTTTAAAATATGACAGGCGCAAGAAAGCCTTTTGTAATTTTTGAACGCTTCAACCAACCAATTGTCAGTAACAATTACAGAATTTCTTAACTTACTTTCCAAGTTGTAATCAAGCAATATTTGCTTAATTTGATGATGGAGGAATTTGAGTGATGGAGGAAATTCTGATGACTATGATGGATTCCAGAATGCTAAGAATATATGTAGACGATTTATTTGCTAATCAAGTAAGGGTGTTTAACTTTTTTTATGTATATGTATATTGTAGTAAGGGTGTTTAGCTTTATTTAGATATATGTAAATGTATAGATGTATTTATTACATTTTAGGTTACAGATGATAAAATGTATATGTGTCTCTCTGATCGGTGTCGCGGTTGCTGATAGACTGACTGCCTGCCTCTTTTCGTCTTACCACCTATGTTTGTTTTGCTCTGTCCAAAGACAGTGTTAGTTAACGTGTGTTTAACACACTCATCCGTTACGCTCAAACAAGTCAGCCTGCCACAACTCGGCCATCCTGGCAGTTGGATCTCCTGATCCTATTAGGCTAATTATATTATGACTATTGTGGATCTTAAAGTTTTTATATATATAAATTAACTAGAATTTAATCTTTTAAGTAATACAGTATAACAATTTTTGTTTTTTACTTCTAGTCCTCCTATTCCCAATGTCTCATGTTTTGGACACCCCATACACTTTCGAAGGAATTGCGCGACACCTGAAATCCATCAATATCTTCAAGCAAATATCTATAATTTCTTAACCATTTCCACCACTTAAGGTCCTCTATTCTTAGGTATTAATTTTTTAGAAACTCCAACTGTGCTTTCAAAATTCTTTACCATTACCAAATCACCTTTTTTATATTGAGTGGGCCTTAGTCTAGACTTGTTGTAATATGTTTCGTTTTGAAATTCCGCTTTCTTTTAATTATCTGTCGCCACCTCTCTGATATCTTTTAAACTTTCATTCTTATCTGACTCTTGAAGCTCTTCTAACTTTTCTCTTAATTGATCAATAACTTGACCTTTTTGTTCTACTCCAAATAACATCTTACTGGAAATATTTCTATTGACCGTATTATTAAAAAAAAAACTACCGTTTCCACTACCAAATCCCAATGTAAGCCCTTCTCTGGTTGCACCAGTTTTGCTATTATCGGCCCTATGCTCCTGTTCAAACGCTCAACTTGACCATTTGAGGAGAGCCTGTCGCTATTTTGAAATGTTTAATGTGGCATTTATTCATAAATTGTTCGAACTCATTTGACGTAATGGCAAACTGTTAGTCACTAGTACCATGTACATGTTTCATTTTGTTCCCTGCTCTGTGTCATACTTCATAATCATAATTCTGTAGCTCTAACGCCCACCTGGCTATTTTAGGACTTAATTCGATGCAACTTGCCGTCCAACTTTCTCTGCATAAGCACTTCTCCAACCAAGTGCACTCGCTTCACAATGCAACTCCGTCTCTTCTACATTAACTTCTCCTTAAGAACCAAAAAAACAATCTAACTGTGCCTTTCCAAATTCAAACTGTTTATCCTTTCTAAGGAGGTCATACAATGGCTTAGCTATTATCTAAAAATCTTTTATGAACTTTCGGAAATATGAACATAATCCTAAAAAGCTCTCTACAGTTTGCTCTTTTTCCGGTGTCGGAAAATTTTTGACCGCCTCTATTCCTCTGTCATCTGCTTTAATACCTTTACTTGAAATATTAAATCCCAAATGCTCAACCGTCGACAGTAAAAATTCGCACAACTTCAACTATAATTTATTTTGAACTAATCTTGTAAAAACTTCTTACAACACCTTTAAGTGCTCTTCCATATCTACGCTTGCCATCATAAAATCGTCCATATAGACAATAACCTTTTTTTCTTTTATCAAATCAGCAAAGATTTTGTTCAAAAATCTTTGAAAAACCGCTGATGAATTCTTTAGACCCATCGGCATGCTTAAAAACTCAAAATGCCCTAATGGAGTAACAAACGACGCTTCATTCATAAAAATGCGAAAATAACCATCTTTTAAATCCAATTTCGTAAAAACTGATTTATTAAATCAAATCATTGATTAATGGCAACGGGTAATTATCTTTCATTATCACTTTATTTCATTTTCTAAAATCGATAAATAATTTAAAACCTCCCATTTTCTTATTAACTAACACTATTGGTGATGCAAATTCCAAATCACTCATACGAATTATGCCTTCTTTTATATATTCGTCCAACATAGCTACCACTATTAACTCAAACTTTACTTTTATTTTATTCTTGAGTGTAAAACAAAAAGTTTTTCATAGGTTTTCAAAACACGAATAGGTTTTCGTAACACGAACCTGGTGATCTTCTTGGCTTACTGCATTCCTTGGCCATATGTGCTCTACCGTTGCAAATGAAACAACGCCAATCCTTCCCATCAGGGCGCTTCTTTAGGGCATTGGCGTTGCAGTTAAAACAACGCCAATCCTTCTTACCAGGGCGCTTCTTCATTGGCGGAAGCTTTGTGTAACTTCCTTCAGGTTTCCAGTTTAGCAACTAAATGCTAGCGAACGTTAAAACAGCGTATGCGTGCCTGATCACGCAACATCTTTGACAGTATGCCTTCAATTAACTTCTTCAATAGCTCATCTTGATCCAAATTAAGGCTCTTGGCCAGTTGCTCGAACATTTTCGTGAGGGTTGCCTTCGAACCTGTTTGACGCCAAAACCAACTGATCGCACAACTGCTCGAACGACTCGATCAAACGTGCTGGATTTGTTTGGATCCATCGTTTTGTGGCACCCTTTAACTTTACCACCAACAACATACGCATACAACTTTCGCTTAGCTCGAAAACTTGCGCGATTCCATAACCGTTTCTTTTGCCATTGCACTATGGGCGATTTTTCATAATGGGCGGCATAAAGTCATAAAATTTATGGTGAAATATTAAGAAAATGTTATTTTTTATTAATAGTAAACACTTCAGTTAGCTGAAAAACGATTTTTTTTATCGGGTGGCAACTCTCTTTTTGTGGCAGCCCTTCAAAACCAGCTGATCTGCTGAAGCTCGCAATTATATAAATTGGCGCGAACAATTTTATGCTGTTGAAAGTGCTTAAATTATTATTATTGGTTTCGTTTAAATTAATAAGTGTAATATGGATAGCAAAGCTCATGTGTATAAATGTTCGTGGTGTTTTTAATGTCCAGTGTTATTACAATGCATTGCGAACTAGCCTTTCCACAGTTCCAATGAAGTAAGCGGCCAAAAATACTTCCAGTAGACATATCGAGCTAAAAATTTTTCTGTAAGGTCTATAGATAATTGTATCTGTAATAAAAAAAAAAGGGATGGACAGTCGGAGGAAGAAAGTACCAAGGATATTCGCTGACAAGCAGCTTAGCGGTTTCAAAGGCATAGTCCCTACAATTTTCTTCATTTATTTTGTTTCCTGAAGACATTGCCTGAAGAATTGTTTAGCATCTTATAATCCAAACCTCATCGAGTCCTGTACTTTTGGCAGATTCATGTGGATTCTTGAAACACTTTCTTGCTGTGTTGCCATCGTTAGAAATTCCACTTTCACCAGCTTCGGGTTTGTCGCCCATTACATTTCGAAAGTCTGTCTGAATTTGTTGTTTCCTTCTTAGTAGCTTCTGCCATCTTTCATCTGCGCGAATTTGCCTGGCTTTTTGGGCTAACCAATACGAAATATGAAGAAAGTATTTGAAGAAACGCATAAACATATGAATGTAATGAGAAGAGCCCTAATCTATAGCTTTCATCCTGAACTGGTTTTTCGATGCATTTATCTAAGTCATTCATTACCGTAGTCTTTGGCCCGAATATATAACACTTAGCTGAGGACGTTTGGTTTAAAGCATTGCATATCTTTCTATTCACCATAGTGAGCTGTAGTGAGTGTTTTATTTTTATCTTCTTAATTTCACTTTCCAATATTGTGTGGTTTTTTTTTTTTAAATTTAAATCGAATGTGCCTATAAAAACGGGTTGATGATGGTCGTGAATTCTTCTTCTGAGGTTACAAACAAACTTGTATCTGATGAATAAATATCTGTAACCTTTTGTTTTTACTCAGCTTGCCCAGCTTTCCAATCAGAATCAGGTTATTATCAGGTTATTATGTTATATTTATGAATAACTTCAGCCAGAAGTTGCAATATGCGAGAGGCAGTGTGATCCAGCAATCTTTGAAGTTCAACTTCAGCGTGGGATTCGGTCACCATAATTTCCTTCGGATAGCGTTGGCATTTGCCATTGAAATTTTTATAATAGCTGGGTAATAAATCGCTTAAAGTTTTCGAGTTTATAAATTTATGAATTAACACCAATAGGTGCTTTGTTAAGTTTGCTTCATGAAAAGTTATAAAACTTCATTAATATTTGCTTCCGAACATACTAGATTCGATGGAAAACTGGTACGCCAAAATGAAGCTATTCTTCGTCGTTTTGTCTTTTCATAAGATTCGATGAAATCTCTTTTCGGCCTTCCACAATCAGCACTTTTTTGTATAAGTGGAGACTTGTTGGTAGCACAGCTTAATAGAATTTTTTTCCTTCTTTTTTCTGAAGACTTCTTGCGTTTGTATTTTTCCCAAGAAGTTACAATTCTTTTACAAATGTACTCAATACGATTCCGCAGTTGTATCAACTCGAGCACATAGCCGCTGTCTTCTATGTTGCCTTGTACAGCTTCAGTAACCTTTTCAAATTTTTCCGCGTTGGTTCCACTTTTAGTGCACCATAGATAAAAAATTTATAGGCGGTCAAAAATACACTTATAAGATTCGCCTGCAAAAATTAAATCCAAACGAATAAACAAAAAAAAATTAAAATTATTATTTAATAAACAAAAAAATTTGCAACGACATACACAAATATGTATTACAGACGAATACGAAGACAAAAGCAACAAACTACTTGGAGCCCAAAATGACTTTGAAAGAACGTAAGACGCCTTTAGTATTTTGTCGTTTATTCGCACATCTGCCACTTTCTGCTGCTAAACTTTATAAATTTTTTACCTTAAATCCAAATAAACACAGTAACGTATAAACCAATTGTGGAATCATAACTAAAACTCCACCTTAACATAAAAACACGTTCACAAAACACATAAAAACATTGAATCGAATAAATAAATTTTAAATAAACAATTTTCTTATTTGGGTAATTATATATTCAAAGATTTGAAGTAAATACCGTCAACTTTAAATTCCATTATAAATATTATAATTTGTAGCATTTTACTAAACGACTGACCACTTTGAAGAGCAACTTTTTTTGTGACAAAAGCTAACAGCCCTCAGCTGCTTTGCAAAAATGAACACGTGTTCATGATTTCAATGCTATTTTTAGAAAATACCGTTAGATTTCCAGTAAAGTCTAATTTGGGCCAACGAAGATTGTAAATTTCAGAGACAAAAGAAATACACTTCGTGTAAACATTTTTTGTCGAGAATTTTGATTTTTGGCCTATGGGCGCAATCACTGTGAAATGGGCCGTCCCTTTTGTCTTTACCCGATGGGCAGCTTTACAAATACTTTTTTTAAGAATTATTAGACTCAAAGGAGCTCTTATTTGTCCACAAAACACTTCTCCATATGCTTCTTTGCAAAGGCTAAGCTTTTTAACTTTTTAACCTTTGAAATGAAAGGCACGTCCTTGGCTACTTCTTGTACCGAACTGTCCTTTTTTCAAGCGCCGTCTGACTATCCTCTCGCTGATTGACTTATTGGCTGTAAAACTCACCAAATCGCCTGCTTTTTGAGGCTTCAGCAATACGTTTTTTTTTAAATTCCCGTAGTAGGACTCGGTCATCAGTCAGGGTAGTTTTCCGTTTCGCGCCTGTTCTTTTTAAGTTTTTCAACGAGTTGTACTTTTAGTCCTTATTTATTTGGTAGTGCACCGTTTTTCGGCGTGAAACATAGCTATTGCCGATCTGACCTCCAAACTTAACTCAGCCGTTTTACCCATGGTTTACAATATGTCTTAATATATTTTAATTCTTTCACGATCTTAAATATTTATTAAATTTAAATTAAAACTACTTTTGGTTGAAACATGTGCAAAATGATTTCGTCAAACTAGTAATGCCGCGCTTAATTTCGAAGTTTGCATGCATTCTTATCAGCAGAAAGTAAAATGCAAAAGGTAAACAATGAAAACTTTGACATGCAGAGAGCTATTATTAAGCTAGGTACACACGATGCAAACAATTTGCAGCAAGTTGAAAATAATTTGCAGCAAAAGTTTGCACAACTGTTCACACCAATGCAAATATTGCATGAAAATTTCTTGCTTCAATCAATTTTTGTTTTGCACGCAAACTTTTGCATGGCTATTTCGTGCAATATATTGCATTAATGTCTACATGTGTTTTCATTTTTTGTTTGCAGTGCTTGCAAGTGACACTCATTTGCAAGTTCTGTTGTTTTGAGAAAGTCAAGGAATAACGACGTGTTTATATTATGTCGGCACAAAAATCGAGAGTGGCTGCTGTTGCTGTATTAGCAATTTCAATGAAACGTAAAAAAGTGAGAAGATTAGAGTCTGCAAAAAAAAGAAAGTGTTGGGTGAAAGAGTGGATTTCCAAAAGATATGAAAAAGGAGTACATCAGAACCTTTTAAAAGAGCTGCAAAATGGCGATGAAACATACTATTACAATTTTTTCCGCATGGCAGTAAATTTTTTATTAGAAAAAGTAAAACACAACATAACTTAACATTTTTTTGTTTCGCCTGATGGTGAAGTGCCATGGCAATATAAACATTTATAAAAGTAATTACTCCGATATTTCAATAAACTGTACTACTTACCAAATTTTGAATTTTATAATTATTTCCGTCGTCATTTTTAATAAATTTAAGCGCATCGAAAAACTCCCATTTACTGGTGTAGTTGTCCGATGTACCCTGGCCAATTTTTTTGTCTTCACTCTGCGCACCTCTTGATAAATTGAGTGCGCAAATGATGAATTTTTGTTTTAATCTATCATCACTTTTTTATAATTTTTTAGCATTTTCGCGATAAGCAATTTGGTTTTTTATGCTTATTTTTATAATATATATATATATATAAAACACCATAATTCTCGTACAACTCAATTAATTTTGTCGTTTTCTCGCTATCCCAAATGTTGCTTTTCTTGCTGCAATATTGCGACTGAAAGCAAACAGCACATGCAACCAAGCAAGCAACTGACGCAAACAAGTTAACGGGAAAATTCTGTATACAGACGACAAGCAAAAATAGTTGCCGCAAACAGTAATTGCAAATTTTTTGTTTGCAGAAAAATGTTTGCAATGGTGTTTGAACGTGCAAATTTGATTGCAGCAATCAACTTGCTGCAAATTGTTTGCATCGTGTGTACCTAGCTTTAGAATCTTTGTTTTATTCATCATTTTTGCACCGTTACTTAACGGTAGTCTGCAATGCCAGCATCAAAAAGTTATGAACAGTTTTGCCAACCCGCCCGAAAAATATTTTAATGAAAAATTAAATTTTTTTTGCTTAAATATATTTATTAAGTAGTAGCAGAAATGAAAATTTAATTTTTATGCTTTATCCAAATCACCACTTACATTAAATATATTTACTAAGTAATAATATAAATAAACAAAAATTAAGCTTTCTTCAAAGCAACACTAAAATTACATATTTGTATACAAAAATAGCAACTTATCGAGATTCGCGCTTGACAATCTTGTGGGTCTTCGGTTTAATATTTTGCCCAATAACGAAAAAAAACTCTCGCTTGTTGCATAACATATTAATATTTTTCTATCTCTAAGTCGATCGCATTCTTTCCAAATTTAAGTTTTTTGGTTGATTTGTATCGAAATACCTTTGGAATTCATAGTTCGTGTTTGGCGAAAACTTTTCAATTTTAAAGTCGTCAGCTATGTCACTTGCGATTTCATAAATTTTAAGCATCATACTTTTGACGGTTTCCAAAACATGATTTTTTTTTCATCAGGCAAAAAACTTAGTGCTTTGAATGGAGATTTTAAAAATAACCCAGTCAAATGCACTGAAATTGGCTGAAAACGCATTTCCAAAGAACTTAATGTTTTTGTTTTAGTTGTTCTATTACATTGAAATCAAATATTTCTACTGTACGTTATTCTTTGAGCTTTTTATACCATAATGCATATAATCTTTTAAAAAATGTAAGTAGATTTTCTATTATTTTTATTTCTTGCTTTGGAGATTTGCTTAATTTGTGATTGAGTTCGGAATACTTGAAAAACTGTACAAGATTTTTCGATACTTTTATACCATCAACGGGATCCTTTTGCATAATATCAACCATTACTAAGTTTAAAATATGACAGGCGCAAGAAAGCCTTTTGTAATTTTTGAACGCTTCAACCAACCAATTGTCAGTAACAATTACACAATTTCTTAACTTACTTTCCAAGTTGTAATCAAGAAATATTTGCTTAATTTGATCCAATATATTAACGCCGGTTTTTTTTTATCTTCTAGGAATTCTTTAACACCTAGGATTGACGTTTTTAAACAAAATGACTCATCAATTTTTGTGAGTATATTGGTCCGTCCACATATCCGTAGTGTGTAAATGCTAAAGGGTGTCCCAAAATTAACGCAAGATTTGAATTAAATATAAAATGCCATTTTTAGTCTTTTTATAGTTATGTTTTTATTGACTCATAAAGTGCATAGGCATAGGTTAGGGTTGTAAGCATGGAATAGCACATCGGACAAATGGCCTCCACGGCTTTGCATGCCCATGCGCACTCTTTTATCGAAATTTTCCATGACCATTCTGCATAAATGTGGCTGAATTTCGTTGATGCAGCGTTGAATCTCCTCCTTTAATGCACGAGTGGTTGTGGGCTTGTTGACATAGACTTGTGATTTTAAATAACCCCATAAAATGTAGTCTAATGGTGTAAAATCACACGGTCTAGGAGGCTAGGACCTGATCACCGAAACGAGAGAGTACACGACCTGGAAATGTCTCATGCAGTAATTGAATTGCTTCACTGGCTGTATGACATGTGGCACCGTCTTGTTGAAACCACATATCGGACACATCAATGTCATCCAATTTTGGCAGAAAAAACTGTGTAATCATGTCGCGATATCGAGCACCAGTAACAGTCACTGCTTGGCCAGCATCATTTTCACACCATACAGTATCGCGTTGTGGGTTCATTTGTTTTTCGACAATCACATGTGGGTTCTCCAAACCCCACATGCGGCAATTTTGGCGATTGACAAAGCCACCAAGATGAAAATGTGCTTCATCGCTTACGATGATTTTGCTCGAAAAATCAGGGTCCATTTGTTGATGTTCAATAATCCATTTAACGAACTCTCTTCTCTGTGCATGGTCATTAGGCTTCAATTGTTGTGTTAATTGAATTTTGTAAGCATGAAGACGCAGATCTTTGGTGAGTATACGCTGTAGAGAGGTTCTTGAAATTTGCAAGTCTTGTCCACGACGTCGAATTGAGGTTCCTCGATTGTCAGCAACACTCTCACGCACTGCTTAGATATTCACATTTGAATGGCTTGTTTTTGGACGACCAGTGTGTTTGGCGTCTCCAACGGATCCAGTTTCCATGAATTTTTTAATTGATCTCTTCAAATTGGGCCCAGCCCAATTTGAAAATAAATAAGATTTGGCGAGATCCGGACCTAACTACCCGCTTGACACCAAGAAGCAGGCCAGACAACCAGTGTGACGGTCTATTGTTCTCCAGATAAGTAAATAGTAGAGCTGGGAAACTATCGATAGTAGCGCCATTTGATATTTACGATATTTTGAGAGAAAAAATCCGATACTATCGATAGTATCGTTTTTTGAAACACCATATATTTAAACAATTACTAATTTGTTGCAGATAAATGTTATTAGCTAAAATTAAGAGCAACTTTAATGAATTTTTTTCATTTTATGCATCATTATTTATTTTGCAAAATATAAAATTCAAATATATGTACATTATATAGATATATCAGACTTATTGTTTTGTAAAGCAACTCAAAATAATTGTATCAGTTCAGTTCGATATGTCTTTTCCTTATATACTATTAGCAACTTAAAAAATAATAAAACAAAACAAAGTGTAATCAACAAAAACATACTCTATCCATTAGAGATCAACTTGAGGAATCCATGCATTTCTATGCAAGAATAGAAGTATATCAACATTTTCCGCTTTAAGTGAAGCTCTGCGGTCACTAATTACAAGTCCAGCCTTGCTTAACATACGCTCCGACTTCGTCGATGTTGCAGGAACGCAAAAAATCTTTGTGACGATATGTTTCAAATTAGAATCATTGTGCTGGAAAACTATAGAAATGTTATTTATATTTGTCTTAATAGTTAGTGCAAATTCTTATAGTAACCTTCCAGTATTGTAGAGGATCCACATCTTCATCCGAATGTTTCGAGGTAAAATGTTGTCGAAGGTCAAGTATTGCGTCTGCCCTTTTTGTTGAAGGCAAGTTTTCAATATTTTTTTTGAAGAAATTGAAATAGAGTTTGGCGATTTTTAAGCGGTGTTGGCGGCTCTAATGCATTGAGTGTGTTATCATCTATGGAGTTTTCGAAGATAGTCATCTGATTTTCTAATAATTTTTTAGCGTGCGCAGCGTTGAAAGGAGAATGGAACCCTTGTTTTTTAAACCTTGGGTCTATCAGTGTTGGGATTCGCAGCAACGTTCGCTCTTCAAATTTAGACAACCTCAATCTCATATTATTCATTAAAAATGTGCAGGCTGCTAGACCCTCAGCAGTTTTAAGGCTCGACTTTATAGACTCAAGAGTGTGCAAAAAACCACATGTAATTGGAATACATAACGATATCGTCACTGATGTATTGGACGATACTTGGTGCGTAACAGATAGAATGTCCAATTCGTCCACAGTAAATGGTTGTGGCGCTTTAGACGTAGTTAAAACTTTGCCGATAGCTTCATGCGTTTTCAAAATCCTTTCTATCATATAAATGCACTGTTCCATCGAGTAGGAACTTCCTGTTTTAAATTATATTTTGTATCGCCATCTTGGTAGTCTTTTAGATTTTTATATGCCATAGAACTGGATTTAAAATATGTCACCGTGCTTTTACATTTAGCAAGTAGAGCGGCTACACAATCTATCATCAGACAGCCCTGCACTACTAAATTAATAGAATGGGCAAAGCAAGGTAGATTTGGTTTTTTAAGTAATTCGCATGCTTTTAGCATAGAACTAGCATTATCTGTAACTATTGCAGCAACTTTGGAAGATATGTACCATTTGTCAAAAACAGCTTCTAAAGTTTCTTTAATATTTTGTGCTGTATGGTTTGTTTCGCAAAGCAATTTGTTTGTTGACAACACGGCAGTTTGCAGCTTAAACTGATTGGAGATGAATGTGCACGTTACAGTTATAAATGATTCATTTGCCTGCGATGTCCAAAGATTTGTGGTAATAGCACAAGAATCAATTTTTTGAAATATTTCCATTAATTTAATTGATTTCAATAATAGTTTGTACTGACAAAGCATCAATCTTTGATGAACTACGTCGCTAACTCTGCAACGTTTAATGTTAGATGGACACGCTTTAAGTGATCAAAGAGATTGGACGTGTTTCCACTTGTTTTAAACACTATGTCGCAAGCGGTACGCTTTGCCGACTTTCCATCTTTGGATTTTACAAAAAAAGAGCATACTTTCGATTTTCCAATCCTGGGTCTTTTAACTTCATTATTTTCTTCATCTGAGCTGTTAATTTCTGCTGCGCTATTTTCTACAAATACACACATACACAAATACATAAATACGATTGATTATATGCACATACATACATATAAAGTAAAACTTAAAATTACCTTTTCTTTTGAGATTCACTAAGTATTTCTCCATGCTTAGAGCCATCAAACACACACCAACTTCATTTATCTAGAATGGTAAGAATGTAGAATTATTATAAAGTTTAAATATTAAATTATTTGCATTTTTCTTACCTTTTTACCTAGTGGTTTCTGCCAATTTAAGTGCTGTAAAAAATTCTCCGCACTATCGATACCGAAAAAAAACAATCGATGGTGGCGCAAAAGTGTAAATAGTCGATACCTCGATAGTGTCATCGATAGTTTCCCAGCTTTAGTAAATAGGTGTTTACTTAAAGTTCATCTCAGTGATTTTATATTTGTGTTTCCTCCAGGGGCAAGGAACCAATGCAGGAAAAGTAGAGACAATGATTGAAACGGAAAACAAAAAAAAATTGAAAGAATGGCTACATTACCGATCTGGATGGTCTGTCGAAACGAATTGCGTTCATATGTAAAAGAATAATGACTTTTTAGGGAAAGTACGATCGCAAGAAATCTTCAGTGGTTTAATATAAAAGTGTTTGGCTGAATGAGATAGAAAGGATTTCATTGCGCTGTGCCCACAAGACGTCCCATTCAACTCCCAACAAAACTGATCGCGGACGGCTGAAAATAGATTTTATCGAGTCTTCTAATATGACAAAACGGCGTCGAATTACTGAGATAGCAAAAACCGAATCTATTGTTTCTGCCCTACGTTCCTGCAACTCATCTCACCCAGTGTTTTCTGAATTTAGTGTCGATGAAGTATTATCAATTCTCGTGAAGACAAATTTGAGCAAACATCAATATTTAATTATACGCACTTTTATAAATACATATATAGTAACAGTCGAATATCTTATTACCAAGCTAGAGCTGTGTATCCACACTCAAATTTGTATGACAAACGTGTTGCGTTTGAAGCAAATTTGAACGTGGATAGTGTTGTTTGCAGTATTTTTTGTGTTTGAAGTAGGGTTGTCGAATATTTTTAAAATATCGTATCGATAATATTTGAACTTTTGAAAAAATATCAATATGGTATTTAATATATTATTTTAAAATATCGATATTTTTGAAATTTTTTGCCCTCAAAAATAAATTTAAATTTAAATAACAACAATTTATTTTCAAAATACTGACAAAATTTTCAAAATCAAACAAATGTTTAACTCCAGTATTTGGAGTTCAAAGATTTCCGTCATACGACTACGTGAGTCACAGACAACACATTTAATGGCAGAAGCAAGTCGCTCCGAAGGCACTGAACTACCAGTGGTTATAAGGTATCGAGCTTTTTCGGCGAGCTTCGAGAGTCCTTTACACGAACTCCGAAATGTTATTGGGTTACTTTCCCACGAAGATTGGGGCGAGCTGAAATACATCTTTAGTTCCCCCTTTTCCGAACCATCTACTTTCGAAATTGACCTATTGTGGTCGTTTTCCAAGCCATCACCTTGGTCATCTGAATTTTCATCTGAAAAATTAAAAAAAAAAAAAAAACGAAAGAATTAGTTACATTTTTGAACAGAATTTAAATATTTTTGTGAGTGTACTAATTACAGTTAGTTAAGTTAATACATAATTTTAATCTTTCAATATTGACATACCCGTTCTTCTTAAGTAAATGAATTCAATTCTTTTAAAATATCTTTGGTCACCTCTTGTACCCCGATTGGCGAGATATACGTTTTTTTAAACCTTGGATTGAGGAATGTAGACTTTACTAACACTTTATTTAATTCAAGAGGCTTGCACCTTTTCTCCAATTGCTTGAGAAGAGAATCTTTGGTAAGAATACCGTCAACAGATTCTACTTTTGAAATCTGAATTTTGTTTAGCAAAAGTGAATTTAACGGGATCACCATGCTGACAGTTACGTATTTTTCACCGCTTATTTTTTCGGTTGCATCTTTGAATAGGTTCAGAAGGCTACAGAAATCCTGGCAAGTATTTAATTCGTCAGTTGATAGCATTTCTGGCAAACCTTTTACTTTTTCCGATATCTTTATTAAAATGATGGCCACTTTATTCGCAAGACCTAAAAACGATACCAGCATTTCAAGACATGAATTCCATTGCATGTCAACGCTTTGTTGCAAGGTCTTAATGCAACCTTCTGGAATTCCCTCATCGGACTGAGCTTTTCGCAGCTCGTCCATTAGTGCAGTGCTGTGCTTGAAATATAACATAACAATTTTTTTTAACTTTTTCCAAAATATTACAAAATGATGCGATGTCCTTCAGAGAATCGTCGACCACTAAGTGAATAGTGTGCGCAAAGCAAGGAATGTGTTTCCCATTTCCAAGAAAATATCTTGATGCGGCTTTCATATTGTTCGCATTATCTGTGGTCAGTGTTGTGCACTTAGACCTATCAATGTTAAACTCGTCGCTTATGTACTTATGTACTCACTGGTATGAGACAAAATTCAATTAGAGAAATAAATGATTTTCTTAAATTCGGTTGTAGAAACAAGAACAAAGTGACAAATGACCAAAATTTACAGAACACAAGACAAACACGATTAACAAGGTAACAAAAACACCGATATAATTATAAAAATATAAAAATTACCTAATCCATTCTAGCTGCCTTTAAACAAATTGATTCCAAACATTCCTTATTTATGAAATGCGCAGGTATTGTAAGAAATTATCGGCTTGAGTTTGTTATAGTCACTGCGTCGCAGGTGAATGCGACATCCTCCACTTTGCCTAAAACCTTTTTAACAGCAATCACTGATGTTCTGTATTTTTCTTCGATCAATGTCGCAATCTGGAAAAAATTATCATTAATTATATGGATATTCTACATAGTAAAACAAACAAAACTAATACTTGCCTTGGACCGGCCTGGCATTTTAAATTTCAGCACGCATTTCTAAAGGTGTGTTAGACCTTCTTTCTCCACGCACCGGACAGGCATGTTGTCTCTGCAAATCATAAAGACAATTGCTTCACAAATTTCATTTGCTTTTTTCCCACTGTCTAAAATTAAGAAAAAGTTAATAAAATTCAGGTTGCAAATTATTTTTTACTTAGCTTTTAAAGTTTCAGCATTTCTGAATGATTGCTCAATTGTTTGGCTTTCGCCAGAGTTCGTCGAAACCTAATTATTTATTCAAACGACAAAAAATTCAGAATTATAAATTGCGAAACAATCTAAACCAGCAGCCCAGCACCACAAGCGTGTGTTTTTCTTTTTTTTTTTAGATCATTTATTGGTTAATTGAGTTAGGTTGACTTAATAAATAACAGTATATCATTTTTTTTTTCAACTATGCTAGTCTCTAATCGAGCTCTCGGCAGAAATAGATGTTTGTAATTTAGGCTTTCTTTTCAAAAATAAATTTGTTGTTGTATATATAATTAAAAGCTAAATTAGTGTAATGAAACCAAAATCGATCGCAACAAAAAGTAAGGAAAAAATATGCTTAAGTAGGGTATTTTAAGATTAAAGAAGAGAAAAAAAAAAAAATTTAAGACCGAGCCTCAATTTCTATGAGCCGCCAGAAAAGCTTCCTTGATTCTAACTGGAATTCTTTGTCTCTGATCGATAGGGATGTATCAAATCTTTTATTTTCAACAGTTAAGCTTTTTGATTGTATGCACTTATTATTTGCTCTTCTCGGAATGTGGTAAAGGATAGGTATGCCGTAACTGTCTTGTATAAATCCTCTTTTATCTAGAAGTAGGAATGATTCAGGGGGTGAGAACCCGTTACATATTGCTTGCTCTAAGTAGAGATCACCTTCATAGAATGGAGCTTTAACAAGATCGTTAGAGCTCTCCAGACAGCGGCAGATGTGCCTTCTTATTAGATTTATAATTTGATTATCAATCCTTATTATACTTGCAGCGTTATTAAGTTTATTGTTGGAATAAAATCTTATCCAGTTACTAGCTGGAGTTCTATATAATGAGGTGCAAGCTCTGAGAATCTTTCTTTCAAACATTCTAATTCATTCCATGTATAATGGTGAAATTAAGTACCATATTGGGCAACCGTACGTTATTATGGGCTTGATGACAACTTTATATAGCAAGACTTTCACTTTTTTATTGAGTATTTTGAAGCTAAATGCCTTTCTGTACAATTGATATGCGCTCATTGCCTTGGAGAGTTGTAGATTGATGTGATCATTAAAGTGAAGGAACTTGTCAAAATGTATTCCCAAGTATCTCACCCTATTAGCGAGAGGAATGGGTTCGTTGGACATGTTAGAGACAACTTGGAATCTTTTCCAATTTTTGCTGACATTATGATTGCATTTGTTAATTGGAGGTCGGAAAAGAATACTTTCGCATTTACTAATATTTATTTTAAGATGCCAGTTTAGTGTAAATTCTTTTAGTGTATTGAAGCTTTTTTGTTGGTTTTTATTAATATTGGCTATTGTTTTGTCTGCATTATAGATAACAATATCATCAGCGTAGGCTATAATATTTTCAATTTGTTCAAGTTAATCGTGTATAAAGATAGTAAAGAACGTAGGTGCATTTACGGGCCCTGCTGCAAACCATTGATTGCTTTAAACTGTGAACTACTAGTTGTGCCATTTAAAAGAACCACAAACTTCCGAAATGAGATCATATTGTATATTGACAATAGAAGGTGTAAGGGGAATTTGAAACTCATTAATTTTGCAATTAGTCCTTTAATCCAAACCGTGTCAAATGCTTTTTCAAGATAGACAAAACAAGCGCCAACAACATGCTTTTTGTTCCAATTCCAGTTGATTTCAGATGTTAAGAGGTTCATTACATGAAGAGTTGAGTGATTAGATTTAAATCCGAACTGTTTATTGCATTCGATTTTGTTTTTGGCACAAATTTTATGTATGTTTAAGTTAACTAGTATCTCAAATACTTTGCTTATATTAGGGAGTAGACTAATAGGTCGTAGGTTATTTATTTCGTTCTTGTCTACCTTTTTCTTTGGTATGACTACTAGCTTAGCAGTTTTCCAAAATGGGGGGTAAAATGCGTTATTTAACATGTTGTTAAAAATTGAACAATATTCAAGAAGAAGGACTTTTGGTGTATGTTTCAGAATTATGTTTGGGATTTCATCGATTCCTGATGAGGTTTTAGGCTTTAAGTTAACGAATATTGCAATTAGTTCATTGCTTGTAATAAAATAGTCAACAGTCTGGCTTTTTGTTAGCTTTTTGTTCTTGCTAAAGTCAATAAGTGTAGATTGTAAGTTGTCAAATCTATTTTTAATATCTAAAAATTGATTGAAACAGTACTCTACATTGCTATGGACAGAATTGGTCCCTGCACTCTGTTTTTCAGAGTGGACAAATTCAAAAAAATGACCTATAAAGTTGAGAATGGCTTGCTCATTTTCCAGCACTAAATTGTTTGAACCAGGGTCTTTGTAAAAGAAATCGGGGTGTGTATTGGCCTTTTGCAGGAGATTTCTGAAATCGAAAGTGTCTGGTATGGTTATGTGATCTAAAGTATGGCTGATACCTTTAAGAAAACATTTTTTAATTGTTGCAAATTTAAGTGGATCAGAAGGAGTTAAGTTAAGAAGCTGAGACTCCACCATCTTGTTGAAGTGCAATATTATGTTTTCAGTCATAAGTTTCTTAATAAGTTTTAACTTGGTTTTTGCTAGTTGTAGAGTAGAGAGTAAAACTATTTGTTCTAGTCTATTGTGTTTTTTTATAAGTGTTAGGACTTTGCTTTTTTCTTTTTGTAGTTTTTTGATAACGCTACTTTTAGTGAGTATGTCTAGTGTATGTGTATTCTTGTATTTTGGCACACTTTTATTGATTGCCGTTCTAAGGATCTTTTCTAACTTCAGTAAGTGATAGTCTATTTCGGTATTAGATAAATTATAATCATTGGGAGTAGGTATTTTTCCTTGAAGCAAGGACGAACATTTATTCTTGAATGAGACCCAGTTGGTCCTTTTAAAATCGCGTTTTAATAATTGTCGTGGTTCAGAAAGAAGGAAAAAATCGTCTCTACAATTATTTATTACAATTGCACGGTGGTCACTATCAAAGTCCAAGCATTCTAAGCAGTTCACAGATTCATTAGTTTTGTGTATCATCAAGTTATGGTCTGACAGGCAAATATCTAAGAAGGAGCTTGATCTTTCGAAAGATAGTGTTTGGGAGCCATATAAATTACAACGATATCTAATTTCGTTGCGACACAAGAAGTTCTGAAGAGAGTTACCCTTTGGATTGCAGCATGAATTGCCCCAATTTGTATGTTTCACTTCATGTCACCAGCTATAATAAAGTGATGGCTAGTGTTATCAAGCTTAAGTGTTTCAAATAAAATGTTAAGTTCGTTTTGAAATGAACCGCTTTCATTTCGTGAAGGACAGTATACGGTAACCAGAAATATGCATTTATTAGACTGTAAATAAAGCTTTACCACACATGCCTCAATGTGGGAGAAAAGGTTTAAATTGTGATTATATTGTCTCTGATATTTTATACTATTTTTTATTAGTATTGCGACGCCTCCCCCTCTGGAACCGATGTCTTTTCTTATTACTTCGTATCCGTTAATGTACGATTTGTGCATGCGATTGAGCTTGGTTTCATTCAACACAAGGATATCAGGCTTGTTTTCAATAATAAACTGATTGAGCTCAATTCTTTTTGATGTACTGACTAGTGAATTTACGTTAATTGAAATTATTTTTAAAGTATTTTTAATGTTTGTGAGGTGCCTGATAGTATTCATGATGTGTCTACTAAATTACAAATAGTGTCTACCCGAGCGGTTTGAAATTCGAGTTGTTTTTGAAGATTTTCAATTTGTTTACGTAAGGCTAAAAGAGATTTTTGGATATTTATAAGAACTGAATCGCTTTGGAGGTCTAAATTTAGATTACCTATATTCGCTTCTTTGCATACATCGGCGTATCTTATATTAGGGTTAATTAGTTTAGTAGAATAGTTTTGGGTTAATGGTGTTTGTCTTTTTTTATCCCTGATCCTCTGCTGGAGTTCTTTGTATCGCTCGCATCCTTTATACGAGGCCGGGTGGCCACTCTTCTTGCAGAGTACACAGAACACTCAGAGTTTTTGAGGATGGGGCAGGGTGCGTCGCCGTGATGGGCACCACATTTCACACATCTGGATGGAAGGTTACAGTTAGCAGAACTGTGAAAAAAACGTTGACACTTTCTACATTGAGGAATGTCCGCTCGGCGCAGTGGTTCCCATTTAATGCAATGATGTTGTATCGCTTTAATTGCTTCTAAAGCGTTTGCGCTGCTTTCGGCGCTTATTTGCACCAAAAACATTTTTAAATCACTGAAAATTTCCTGTACGTCTGAATCCCCACTTAGGCCTTTCATTAGGTATGTTTTGGTTTTGAGGCTCCTAGGTGTATAGGAGAAAAATTGAGCGTTGGATTTTTCCAGGTGGCCACGTACTTTTATGTAATCGTTTAGGTTTGTCAAGAAAACGGTAGTTTTGTTTTGGTTTAGTTCTCTGATAGTGAATTGTGAATTTTTTAAACCAGTTTTAATTAATTTTATTATTTGTTTTGATTCAATGTTAAACACATTTATTGGGGGTATATGTTTGTTGTTGTTTTTGTTGGACTTTTTAATATTTTCTGCATTGAGCCCTGTACCCCCCGTTATAGTTGAGGTGTTTTTTGCAGCTTTGGATGTTGACGGTGATGGTATGGGCTCATCTGTTGAAGCTGTTGTTGTTTTTTTTGTTATTATATCGCAGTTTTTGCTTTGTGCACTTATTCTTTCATTGAGACCTGCTTGTAATTGCACATGCTGCGTAAAGCTTTCAAGCACTTCTTCGTCGCACCGTTGCGACAATGTCTAATAATTCGTAGTAGTTAGTGCATTTACGCGAAGCTTTTTTTCATGCATTGTGGGAGAGTAAACACTTTTTCGTTTTCTGGAGTTAGCTAGTATTTCTTCTAGGTCCATATCATTAGAATTGACGTCCATATCGTCGAGAGCATTATGCTCAATCATAATTACGGGCTGCTACCCCTATGGGCAGTTAGTATTTGTATTAAACACTCAAAAAATAATTCATTGTAGAAAAGAAACTTCAGAAACACCGATTGTTAAGCACTTAATTTCTTGACACGTCTGCTTCTTACCGCTGTCAGAATCTCTCCCACAAGCGTGTGTGTATTTCGAAAAACGCGTGCTCTACTATTACACACACGCACAAACAGAAAAGTGACGCCACTCTAAATGTGTACGTACTTACCTTTTTTGCATTTTTTGGGTGCGACGCCATATTTGTCGAGTTTCCACTTGTTTTAATGGTTTTAAGGCACAAATTACATTTGGCTATTCCATTTTTGAATTCTGAGTAATTTGTTTTCACCATTTTAACTTTCTAAGGAATAAAGCGTGGAAAAATCTTCTCATGAAATATAAGGAACATGACGAAAGCGCCACTGTTGACTTTGTGAAAAAAAAGTGAATTCACTGCGCACTTCGTACCGGCGCGAGCTCGCAAAAATAAGAAGAAGCGAGAAGTCTGGAGCCGGTACGGATCATGATACAATAACATAAGGTAGTCTCGTCGTCAGCAGAGGCTCGTCGTTTCTATGTCTTAGCTTCAGTGCGTTCGTGCTTGTCATATGAAAAGGTTGTCTGCGGACGAATTTTTTAAAAGTTGTTAACCCTTGTGTGACCAAAAAAAGAACAATGAGTTATTGCTATTTTTGTCGCAAAAGTGTGCCGGGTGTGAAAACCATTCACGCACAAAATGTATTGTTAAGAGGAAGTTGTGGGAGGAAAGCCTTGGTGAAAACTCGAGAATTTGCGACACACATTTTGATGTTTCTCAATTTACGCTTGCATCTAAAAACGGCCAAATTTATAAAAGGAGGCGCTTAAATGAAGATGCCGTTCCAAAACGAGAAGAGGCTCAATCAAACATTATTAAAGAAGGCTATGTTAATTCGAGCACACAAACAACGTAAGTTAAGTGCGTAAATAAATGTATATATGTATATGTTAACTATATGTGACGGTATTGCAGAGATAAAGTGATAGCTAAAACATTGTATACGGAAAATGGTATACCGAAGCAAAAGATAAATGTCATGGAAAAAGAGATGCAGAGCTTACGACAACAGCTTGAGGAGTTTTGCCAAATAAAAATATTGAAAAATGGTGGCAAACGAACTTTATTCAATCCAGATGATATGTCTGCTGCTATTTGCCTCCATACCGCAGGCCCTCGGGCGTGCAATCATCTATACAAAAAGGGATTCCCTTTACCGAGTCGTGCCACCTTATACAGACTTATATAAAGACTGGTACCCTGAATGTGGTCATTGACCTAATGGCAAATGAGGAAGTGGACGAAACTGATAAGCTTTGTGTATTGGCCTTCGACGAGATGAAGGTTACAGCTGCTTACGAATATGACAGCTCAGCGGACGTCGTGTACAAGCCAAGCAACTTAGTGCAACTGGCAATTGTGCGCGGGTTACGAAAATCATGGAAGCAGCCAGTTTATTTTGATTACAACAGCCGAATGGACATGAACACGCTTAACACCATTTTAAGGAAACTGCACCGTAGAGGATATCCAGTAGTAGCAATTGTGTCCGATTTGGGCGCCGGAAACCAACGACAATGGACAGAGCTTGGTATTTCAGAAAGTAAGTATATTCAAGAATTGTAATCAGAGAAATGTTTTAATTGTTTTTTGTATGTTTTTAGAAAAAACCTGGTTTAGCCATCCAGAGATTGATGAACTGAAGATTTTTGTTTTTTCGGATGCCCCTCATCTTATAAAATTAGTCCGTAACCACCACTTGGAAACTGGATTAAAAATAAACGGAAAGCAATTGAATAAGACTACAATTCAGCAAGCATTGACTCACTGTTCTAAGTCTGATGTGTCAATAATGTTCAAAATTACCGATAACCACATTAATGTGCGTTCGCTCGCTAAACAAAAAGTTAAATTGGCAATTCAGTTGTTTTCCAATACAACTGCCAGCTCCATCAGACGATGGTATGCTCTAGGGTATGAAGTAGAGAATGCTTGTAAAACTGCCGATTTCTTTAAACTTATTGACGATTGGTTCGACATTTTCAATACAAAACTTTGCACGGCTAATTCCATTGAGAAAACACAGCCTTACGGAAAGCAAATTGAGACTCAAAGGAAAGTTTTACGGGAAGTTTCAAACGTGATGAGCAGTGATATTGTTGGAAAATCACACACACTTCCCTTTCAGAAAGGCTTTTAAGTTAGTAATGCGTCCCTTGATGCATTATATATATACTTAAAGCAAAAGTATAAAATGGAATATATCATAACAAGTCGTCTGAATCAAGACATTTTGGAAAATTTTTTGGCGCCATGCGGTCGCGGGGGTACAATATGACCATCCAACTCCGCTTCAATTTAAGTATAGATTAAGAAAGTACATAACTGGTATGACAAAATTTAAATAATCTATGTATGAGCAAATAATTTATTTCAATAACATAAACTAATTAAATGTTTAGTTTTTTATTTCAGAAACGTTCGTGAATGTCTTTTGTGCTATGTCTGTTTCTTAATTTGTTATTATATTTTAAAAGGATTTTATTTTCTTCAGCAAAGAACACAGATTTGTTGTCTAATAACGGAAACGTTGATAATGAGAATGATGATGATTGGCTGAACATGGACTTCAGCTTTCGCATTTCGAATAAAGAGAACGAGCCTGAAGAGTTTGATGTATTCATTCCCAACAGCTTACCTGAAGATACCGAGATGTATGAGTTGACAGAGGATGCAATCGAATATCTTGCGGGCTATGTAATTAAAAAATTAAGGCTGTCTAATTGTAGCACAGATCGTTGCACATTCACCTACGTGGATGAGGTATCACATGGCGGTCTAATAAAACCGTCTGTGGAGTTCAAAAATAGCATAACACAGCTTGAGGCAATATTTTTAAATTATATAAAAGAAAATTTTTATTTAACACAAAATTAATATTGGCTGCACAAAATGTACTCGTAGACCAATTAGTAAAGGCTTTTTATTTTAAGATAAAAATTTATATGAATTTAAACAAAAAAATTAGCATACAGCAACAAAAACAACGCTTAGTAGGCAATTCGAAATTATTAAAAATAAAACTATGAAAAAATTACTTCATCTATTTGTTTATTTGTATTTTTGGCCATTTCAAACCCCAAGGGCCAGCGGAGGGTTAATCAACACACTGTACAGCCATTTCATTCGCACTCACTATACAAAGTGCCTCTCACTCACACTTATTGCAAGCATAGCTAAGACAGTTCTGCTGCCGACGAGACTATCTTATGTTATTGTATCATGGTACGGATGATGTGTACAAGCCAAGCATTTGGTATTAGAATTCACTGAGTTTCTTGCATGACCAAGAATCAATGGTGGAGGGGCTCAATACTTTTGACGATACGTCTGAATCATTTTTGGAACAAGAACCAGTAAGTATTAAGAGTAACAAATGTTTATTTTTATTGTTTTTATTTTTATTATTAAGTAGAATATAAAATATTAAAAACTTTAACTTTGCCAAGCAAAGGCTCCACTTGTATTAAAATATTCACAAAATTTATTGCGAATATTTTTGGTATTTTCCGTAGAATTACCTCTAGCAGGCTGTAAATTATCCAGACGCAGTTCAGACTGTGCGCCATCTAAATTGTCAGAATCAATAGAGCCTCGAAGATATACTGCAGAGTTTTTCTTCGATAAATAATTGTGCAAATAACAACAACATAGCACAATAATAGATGCTTTTTCTGGTTGTAAAGATATTGTAGTTAAAAGCACTCTAAATCTGTTGGCTAAAATGCCAAAAGTGTTTTCAACAACACGTAGGCCTTGAAAGACGATAATTAAATATTAGCTCTTCTTTTGTTAACTTACGGCGACTGAATGGCTTCATTAAGTTTGTTGAAAGAGGAAATGCATCGTCCCCTACCAACAATTATGGGAGCTCGTACTCAGTCATAGGAATGGTTTTCGCCTTTGGCAAATGCAAAGATTCCTCATCGTATCTTCTTTTATACTCGGATTGAGCAAATACTCCCGAATCAGATGACCTTCCATTCGCTCCGACTTCCACACACATAAATTCATAATTTAAATTTTCTATTGCCATCAGAACAATGCTGAATGTTTTTTTATAATTGTAATAAAAAAAACCCGAGCAATTGGCCTTCTTTATGTGTACATGTTTTCCATCAATTGCACCTATGCAGTTAATGAAATTCCATTGTCTCTCAAAATCAAATGCTACATCTTTCCATTCATCCTCATGCGTTGGAAGCTGAAATAACAATTAACACATTTTTATTTTTTTTAATTCCAGGTGACAAAGAAGTTTAGGAAGAACGACAATAGTTTTTTCCTCCAAAAAGCTGTGCAGCATTTAGATAATGCTAGCAACAAAAAGAAAGACAATGCTGAAGTGTACGGAGAATCTTGGGCTGCAACGTTCAGGCAGCTGTCGGCGGAGCAGCAGATTTATTGGGGATGTTGACCATAAATGATGCACCGGTATACCATCCAGTGGTCCGTACAGCACCTATGCCCCAATTTAACCGAAGCAGCACACCATCAGGTTCGCACACTGCTTCATCGCAGTCTTTGCCATACTTTTTAACCAATGTCATTCCAAATACTGTTGAAGTTTCGCATCATTCTTTCGCTGATCTATTTACAGATTCGCAATATGAATAAAACTTAAACTTATTTTAAACTTCAATTAATATTTTAATGTTATTTTTTTACCTTTATAAACGACTTAAGGACTTGTATTATGGCTTCGCACGTTTCCACAACAATCCGACTTAGGCTAAAAATTTTTAACCAGCGAAGCTTTGACCTGTGGCTAAATAGCGCAAGGTAACTGACAGCCTCTCATTTGGCGTTATTGCAGCTCTCATGGGAGTGTCCATCCGCTCAATTTTAGAGCCTACCAATCCCAACAGATCCTCATAGGTGGTATTATCCATCCGAAGGAAGTTTTTTAAGTCCCCCGGCGAAGTTTCGTTTAATTCTTTTAATAATTTTACATGAGTGAATTCCTCTCGCTTTGAATACCACTCCTTTATCCAAATGGTATGTTTTCTTTTCTGGGCTTTTTTTTCCTATTCTTCTATGATTTTACTACTTTCCGCGTCCATGCTCACTGCTAAACAAATTTTTACAAATGATATTTGTCAAACGCTGGTTGACTATGGATACGCAAACTGATTTGTGTTTGACAAACGCATTTGTCATACAAGTTTAAGTGTGGATACACAGCTTACGAAAAGCTTCTTGTAGCCAAAGTATCAAGCTCTCCTGAAAACATCAGTGTCAGCGATTCGCAAGCTGGAGTTGAACTACAGTGCTTGGTAGATCATACGGCATCACGAATTGTACAATTTCAAGCAGATGTTCTTCTTATTATCTTGGTGATAATAATTTAATATTAATGGAAAGTGGGGCTTTGACGGCAGCTCTGGGCATTCCGAATATAAGCAAAAAAAAACCGTGACAAATATTGACGATTAATAACCAAAGATGTTGATCCTAAAAAGCGGAAATTACTTTCAAAAAAACCCTCGTTCGTCATCTACACGGTATTGGTTACCAATAAGGTATTAATTTAAAAAAGAAACAACGCAATTGGCTCTTAGCGAAAAAATTCACTTCTGAAATCCACAACACGTGTAGTTTCTGACGTTGTAATTGAATTTCAACATAATTTGCAGCTCACTTTGGTGAACGGTAAAATTTGTAGTGCTCAAAGCGAAACATCTTCGCATAAGTGTTACATATGGGGAAAATGGTTAGGAAAGAAGATTCACAAAGAACATTATGAGTTTGGCTTTTCACCATATTGAATATTTCATACACTTGTCCTACAGATTGGAATTGAAATTTTGGCGAGTTTCTACTATAGCAGAGAAAACTGCTCTTCAAAATAGAAAAGCCAACAAAAATGGATTGGAAATGGAAAATGTTTTAATTATCTGTTCATCATTATTACGATGCATATTATCTGGTTATAAAATAAACATAGAGTAATTTGGAGATTATGACCTTGACACGGCAAAACAATGAATTAAGTTGTAAGTGTTAGTAAGTAAACAACATTATTAATATATTATTGTTTTGTTTAAATAATTTTTGTTTTAGTTTTTTTGTAATTTCGTATGAATAAATATATTATTTTATTTTTTTTTGTATAATTTTCTTTCTTAAGGTATGTAGAAAGGGGTGAAGAAGGGTGACAAAGAGTTTGTAGGACTGATTTAGACATCTTTTATTACTAATTACATTTTTATAGAATTTTGGAAAACATTTCAAGAAGAAGAATTTTGGTCACTCGCTCTATACAAGCGCGACCACTGTGCGTGGGTTTAACTCTTGAAGGGGGTTGAATATGATCAATTTTTGTTGTGTTTTTAATTTATGTTATTTTTATTGAGTTTTGGAAATGTTTCCGATTTTTATCTGCCCTAGAAGTATTTTTGGCTGCTCGTTCCATACGAGCTTAACCACAGTGCATTGTGGTGCGGTGCGCCAACCAATAGGGTGCACTGGGCTACCATTTTATTTGAAAACTTAATGGGGTAAGGAATCAATGTGATTGGTCGAAGAATAAGACGCTTTATTGATTGGCAATGTTGCGCACAAATGAGCAGTGGTGCTATTGGGCCATTTAATTGGCAACGCTGCTCGCAAGTGAGCAGCGATGACAACAAGCGGCAGAAATACCAAAGCACCGACCATTTGAATTGGGTTGTCATGCTGTGCACCTCGCGGTAGAGCTGCAAAACGATCGATGGAGGGTTAATTGATAGTATCGCTTACATCACTTCTTCGAATATTTACCAGGTTATTATAAATTGTAAGTTCGTACAAATAAAAGCCAATGTATTTTTAAATGAAAACAAAATAAACCAAAAACTTGTATTTCCTTAAAAAAATAAACAATAAAACTTACAATGAGTTTAGAATATAAACTTCATATCTTTTAGACTTTTGAACTTTTATTAATATATTTTAATTTTAGTCAACTTTATCTATTTTATACCAACTTAATTTAGAAGCCAATTATTTTTTTCTAGTAAAATCAATTTATTCACAAGATTTGGTTTTATATTAGCTCTTTTTTGTGAGACGAAATCTCCAGCTTTGCTAAATATTCTCTCAGCTTCCGCTGACATCGCAGGAATTCATACTACTTTTAAAGCACACCATGCAAATGGACGCAACTGTAGATAATTTATCTGCAAGGAAGTTAGAAAGAATTACGTGAATGATCGATGGCCGAAAAAATCCATGACGAACACAATTGTTGGCACAGCAAGCTTTTTAAATGTTTTGGCTACCGTGTGACCCTTGGAATGAAAATAAATCGTAAAAAGTATATAAGACATGGAGATTAAAGTATTTTATATAAAGGGAGTCCCAAAATTAACGCAAGATTTGAATTAAATAAAGGGTGTCCCAAAAATAACGCAAGATTTGAATTAAATAGAAAATGCCATTTTTGTCGAAATTTTCCATGACCATTTTTAATACCCCTATACTGTTAGTTGTCAAATTGTTTTTTTTTCAGGGTTGCCAACACTTCACTGCACAAATGGCGACAAATTCAAATCTTGCGTTAATTTTGGGACACCCTTTACATAAACAAAAAACTTATTTAAAAAAATTTAAACATAGTATTAGTAAAAAACAAAAAATACAGCATATTTCGGTGAACAAAACTATCGGCACACTCCATGGAACACTTAAAAATAAGGTACGTGAAAAATTCTTAGAATTTGGTGCTTAAACCCTTGGCCTTAATGATGGCCGATAAGCGAGCTGTCATCGAGTCTACTAATTTTTTAGTAGTTTCTTTGGCCTGTTTTAGGTCGACTTTTGTCCTTATAGTCCGCTTTCTAATGCGCCTATCCAATTCTTCCCAAAAAAGTTCAATTGGATTAAGGTTCGGGGACTGTGGTTGCTGTGGCAGAACATGGGCGGTATTGTAGGCAAGCCACATTTTGACTATGTGGGCTGAATGCTTGGGTTCGTTATCTTGTTGAAATGTGAAGGAATTTGGCAAACTTAGATTTTCGGCACGTTTTTTAAAGTTATCCTTTAAAATATTAAGATAAATATTTTTGTCCATTCTGCCGTCTATGAATACCAATTCACCCACACCTGCAGCAGACATGCAACCCCACACCATAACACTTCCACCAGCAGTTGGTGGAACGGTTCAACTGCTTAACAGTTGAAGTTATATTTTGATTTTTAAGTTCAGTGTTTGGCGTTCTCCAAAAAATATTCACAGCATTTGTTGCCAGAAATTTTGGAGTTTGCCAATAAACACCTTGGCGTAGTCCAGACGTTTTTTTTTATTAGTTTTCGAAATCAAAGGTTTGCGTCGAGCCACACGCGAGTTGTGTAGTCGATGTTCTTATTCTCTCTCTCTCTTCGCCTACATTTAAAAAAGACTCCATCTAGAAATAAAAGCTCAAAAGCTCTTTCGCCTATTACAAAAATTTTGAGCTCACTTTTTGTACAATCGTGAACAAGTGAACAACATGAAAGAAATAAATAGTTTGAAATACATATGTGAAAAAGACAAATAAACACTATATTTATTGAATTTAATGTTAACATACTGTTAACCAAACTGGCGCAGCTGACGGAGTAACCAAAAACATTAAAATATTCACTTAAGTGCAGTTGTATGTAATTCCATACATACCCACCTTGTGCAAAAGACACATAAACTGAAAAGGCACCTTCTATGCAGCGTGCCGGCATTTGAAACTCTATTTTCTGTATGGTTTTTTTTTTTTTTTTTTTTCTCTAGGTGGCAAAAAGCGTTGAAAGCCGAAGTGTGGGACTTGCCTCTCAGCTCACACCACTAAACACCCACCCGTCCTCCGTTTCCCTCCGCGGAACTACCGTGAGGTATAACTTCGCGGAGGGGGAGGGGCCTATTGCCTCATCTTTGAATTCTGCGCAGTCCTTCTGCGCGACGCAGTTTTCGGAGAATCATACATGTCGTGTTACACACGGCGGACCAACAATCTTCTGAGCTGAGTAGGATATCTACCATTGAAGTAACTGTAGGCACCCTCCCAACTCTTCTACTCAACTCTGATCGCTCTTCTTCGAATTGCGGACAGACAAAAAATATGTGTTCTGCGTCTTCAATTATACCCGGACCGCAGTAAGTGCAGTACGGGTCGTCTTCATGTCTAAACCTATTTAGGTAGGTGTCCAGTCATAAGTTGCGTCAAGTAAAAATCAACTTCCCCATGCTTTCTATACACCCATTTTCTGATGTCCGGAATAAGTCTATGAGTCCACCGTTCTTTGTCAGTTGCATTCCACCTCGCCTGCCACACTGTGATGCAGTCTTCGCGCACTGTCCTCCTTCGGGTTTGAGGAGGGATTTGTGCATCCTGATCTCTATAGTTTACTGCTTCATACACCAAGAGATCTATTGGTGGGACACCCGCTATTACATGCATAGCGTCAGCTGAAACCTTTCAAAAGGCACAGCACATTCTAAGGGCACAGAGTCGACGCACTGACTCTATTCCTCTTCTGTAGGTTGCGCATCTTACGGCGTCTGCCCAGATGGGGGCTGCGTAAAGTAGGATCGACCTGACTACCCCCATAATCAGTTTCCTTCGCTGTTGCTTGGGTCCCCTCGTATTTGTGGTGATCCGAGAGAGAGCCCGTGTCGCGTGTGCTGCCTTACCGCAAGCGTATTCGATGTGTTGCTTAAAGCTCAGGCGATGGTCTAGTATGACTCCTAGATACTTAATACATGGTTTAGACTCAATGACATGGTCTCCAACCCGTATTTTTGCCACTTCTACCTTCTTTCTCGTGCTGATAAGCACTGCCTCTGTTTTGTGGTCGGCTAAGGCCAATCCTGTAGCTCCCAGCCAATCCTTAATAATGGAGATTTCTATATTGCATCTATTTTGGGCATCGTGCAACTGCTTTGCGACTGTCACTACAGCGATATCATCGGCAAATCCAACTATATTGGTTTCATCCGGAGTGTTGAGCCGTAGTACGCCATCGTACATAATATTTCACAGGTGGGGTCTTAGCACAGACCCTTGAGGAACTCCCCCTGAGACTATGTAGGTTTCCTCTCCAACTTCAGTATTGTATGTTAACTTGCGCCCGCTTAAATAGCTCGAAATGAGTTTACGGATGTACCTTGGGACCCGATATTTTTCCAGTGCTTCTATGATTCTCCCCCAGTTGGCAGTATTAAAGGCATTCTTGATGTCTAGTGTGGCTACTAGGCAGTATTTTTTAGTGCCGCACCTCCATCTGGTGCCTTTAACGGCTTCTTGAGCAATGTGCTGCACCCACGAGATTGCATCGGTTGTTGATCTCATTTTCCGGAAACCGAACTGCTGTTCTGATAGTCCTCCTGACTCTCTGATGGATTGATCGAGCCGTATTGCTATTATTCGTTCTAGGATTTTGCCCGCAGCATCTAGCATGCATAAGGGACGATATGCCGGTGGGTCTTCTGGAGGCTTGTTGCCCTTGGGTATAAGCCCAAGCATTTGGCACTTCCATATATCGGGAAATGCCGCCTCCCTCAAGCACGCATTGTAAAGAGCTGTGAACATCTCCGCGTTTCCTATTACAGCTTCCTTAAGAGCTTTGTTTGGTATATCATCAGGTCCCGGTGCTTTACCATCTTTAAGTGTGCCAGCCAGTGTCAATACTTCCTCATCTGTTGCCCATTCGGTCCCTGGATCATCTTGGTGTTGCTCATTTATTTGAGTTACAGCCTGTTGTTGGGGAAAGAGTGTGTGCACTATTTTGCTCATCAGTTCCGGACACGTTGGCATGGGGGGCCTAAACGCACTCAGTTTCTTCATAACTATTTTATAGGCAAAACCCCATGGATTTCGCTCAGCGTCATCACATAGTTGCTTAAAGGCATCTACCTTACTGGCTCTAATCAATCTCTTGAGGACTTTCCTTTTTCTTCGATATTCCACTTGTCTGATCTCAAAATCCGGCCTATTCCTAGCTCGGCTGTAACGCCTTCGGGCATGCAAGCATTCAGCTCTTGCGAAAGCGATCTCTTCGCTTTACCAGTATACTTCTTTATGCCAAGGTGAAGTTTTCTTCTTCCGTACCATCGAGGCGTCGCAAGCATTTTTAACAATTTTCATGGCCATTACAGTTTTTTCATTCGCTGAGCAGTGTATATGGGTATTTTCGAGCATAACATTTAGCGCTGCTACATCCAGGGTGTCCACTTTGTAGCTGATGCTGCGTGCTGGTTGCGATCCAATCCTGCTATGTGGGTAGCTATCCACCATGAATATAATCGCACTATGGTCACTGCCCGTATACCTCTGACTAATATGCCAAGTTGATCCCGGTGCTATACCACTGCTTACAAAGGTGAGATCAATTATTGAACCAGCTCCTGCTCTAGAAAAGGTGTGTTGGGTGCCCGTGTTCAGCAGTATTACCTTAAGCGTCGCAATGCATTCTAGAAGTGAAAGACCTCTTGGGTTTTTTCTTGTACTACCCCATTCTGTGGCCCAGGCATTGAAGTCTCCCGCAAGTATCAAAGGACTTCTTCCATGAGCATCGTCGGCTATCTCTTCCATTACACTAGTTGCTTCTTGCAGTGTCAGGCTTGGTGGAATGTATACACTGTATACCTGAATCCCACCTATTTCCGCCTTAACGAAGTAATCTGCAGCCAGTTGCCCTGTGATCTGCCTCCGACGAGCTCCACAACTCAAAATCGCAGCTTTGCCTGTGTTATCATACCCGTATGGTTCGCTTATAATAGCAACATCTATGTGCTCCTCTTGAATGGTCTGCGTCAGTAGGTCCTGCGCCACCCCACAGTGATTCAAATTGAGTTGTATGAATCTCATTTATTTCGCATATTTTTTAACGCCTTCTGATAGAGAGGGCACCCGATACTCATTACACTGTGGCTGGTCTCACTTCTTCCCTTCCTAACGCAGAGTGTACATTTGGGAGAATTCTGGCATGCTTTAGCTTGGTGATTTGCACCTCCGCACTTAAAACATATCCCCTTGCAGTCCTCCTTACCTCGACATCTACTCGCAGTATGCCCAAAATCGAGACATTTGTAGCATCTCTTCGGTACCTGTTTAAGTCTGATTCGGCAGTTGACCCAACCTCTTCTTAACTTTCCAAGTGCCAGTATTGCCTCAGATACCTTAGCTGTTGTTTGAATTGTCGCAGTCTGTGTATCTCCATATGCCTTGCGTAAAGGTAAGATAGCATCCTTCGTTAGGCCTATGTCCCCAAGTTTTGCCTTAAGTGCACTGAAAACATCTTCGGCAGTAGTGATTTCATCCATATCCTTAATTTCAAGCTGTTGCACTTCAGTAAGTGCTTTGACTTCAGCTTTGTATCCCACCACTTTTTTAACCATAGACTGCAACTTATCCGTGTTCTCGCCTGCGGTCTTGCTCATAATGAGTAGCATCTTTCCTTTTGCCGTCTTGCGGATGCCTTTGACGCTTTGGCTCAAGGCTGCAAGTTCCGTCTCACTTTTAATCTGCTTGAGAATGTCCGCGTACGTTGTGTCACCAACCATCTCCGCTCCGGGGTGGTCTTCTCTTCCTGGGATTGTTCTTCTTCTTAACCGTTGTCCATGCTGTCTCATCAGGATCTGTGGCTTTGATGTTGTGATCCACTGATTTAGATACTTTACTGCTGACATTCTTGTTCTTCAGTACACCTGGTTGCTGATTTAAGGCTTCCATCTCGTGCATTGCTTTTTTGGTGATTACTGCATCTTGCCCTGGGCTCCTTGCCCTTTTTGTACCGTTATCCCCACCAGCTTCCCCATTTGATATGGTTCCGTGCTGTTCCACGACCACTGGTCTTGGAACCACCGGTGTCTGTTGCTTCCGGTTGGCACGTATTGCTTCCTTATGCAGAAAGGCAATGCTTTTGACGAGTTGTTCTCATTCGATTGTTTATCGTGCGTTGGGGCAACGTCATTAGCTCAGTGAGCTCCTCGATTTTTTCCCCAAGCTTAATGAGTGCTGAACTTGCCGCATTTTTCTCATCGTGGTTCTCGGTCTGTTCCATGTCAATAACAGTTTTGTTTTCTCCATCCGACGTGCGCATTTTGTCGCAGTTAAACGGTGACAACGAAAACGATTTCATGACAGGTGATATCAACACTCTGGTCGAAGCTTTAAACACTTCTGTCTCCGACATCTGTTGCTTTGATGAAGCTTGTAGTTATTGTTGTTGGCTTGTAGAGTTATCTGCTACCGTGGCCAAGTCTACCACCACTGTAGCATTGCGGTCGCTGGATATCGACGACCGGGGTCCCGCTTGCTCACCCCTCATAGCCGCCGGTACTGGAGATCCGACTCCCTGCACCGTAAATTCGTCTCCTCTTACTTCTTCCATTTTGGTTTTTTGATCTGGGTTCCTTCCCATAGCGTTTTATACCTAACGCCAGGTAATATTTGCTGCAGACCGTTCCGATCTGGCGCAGACCTATTGGCCGCCCACTATGGACAGTCGCCGAACAGGGTTTACAGTTGCTCACTTTAAGGGCGGCTCCTTCTCGCCCTGTCACTAACTCTTCGTCGGGAACTGTAACCTTTTAAGTTACTCTCTCCATGCTAGTCGCTATTGGTCGGGGACTGCTTATTTGGTATTCGCAGCTAACCTACATATCTGTAGGCCTTTCACTATCCGCCACCTGTGACCCCCACTCTAGCCTAAGCTTAGCCGAGTGAAGTAACACATGTGCACCCGCGCAAGTGTGAGCTAACTGTGAGAAGGCGAATACACCTACCCTAGCGGGTAGCTGGCAGCCCCAGCGCTAGGATCAGATGCGATAGCCCAATCAGCCGTCCATCTTAAAATAACTGATTACAAAAACATCAACAAGCGAAATTAGAACAACCGATACCTTTCCGATGACGACTTTTGAATTTAAGAAAAGGTTTATGATTGGCACATGGAACGTAAGAACTCTCTCAGAACCATCGAGACTCAAACAAGTTCAAAACGAAATGTTACACTACCGACTGGACATCCTTGGGCTAAGTGAGGTTCGTTGGCCTGGCACAGGGGAGATATATCTACAGCAAGGTTACCACTTCATTTTCTCTGGAAATACAGCACAGAGAATAAATGGGGTTGGTATCTTATTGTCAGCTAAAGCAAAGCGAGCTCTGCTATCTTACAATGCTATATCAGATCGGATAATAACTGTCAGACTGAACTCCAAATTCCGCAAAATATCTCTGGTACAGTGTTATGCTCCAACAGAACTGGCCGATGACGAAGAAAAGGATCAATTCTACTCCCAGCTTGACTCAGTTATCCGCTCTCTACCATCAGGAGACATCAGACTTTTTATTGGGGATTTTAATGCTCTCATGGACTTGGTGACGCGAGAAACGACAATGGAGACAGGTTGGTTGATTTTTGCGCCAGAAACCGCTTGTACATTGGGGGCACGAAATTTCCCCATAAAAGTATCCATAAGTACACATGGGAGTCCCCAGATGGGAGAACTCGAAATCAGATTGACCATGTACTCATCAGCAAGCTATTTCTTGGTTCCTTGCTCGATGTAAAAACAAGGCGAGGAGCTGATATTGATAGCGACCATACACTTCTGGTAGCAATCCTAAGACTGCGACCGGCCGCCATAAACAGAGATCAGCCTAAACGTGCAAAGTTAAACTTATCGCGTTTGCACGATCCATAAACTGCTCAGGCCTTTACATCTGCTTTGTCAAACAAACTCCAGACCAATAACTCAACCAGTTGGAACGAAGTAGGCAAAATATACCTCGAAACAGCTACCGCAGTCCTTGGCATTGAAAAACGCAGCTTAAAGTCTTGGATGAACAACGAAACCCTGGAAGAAATAAAAAAACGCAAGCGTCTGCGTATTGCCTTAATACGAGCAAAGTCGGCGGAAGCCAGAGCCGTAGCCAGGGCAGACTATATCATCAGCTCGATCATCAGAGAAGCCTGGGATGCAAATGTCTTTCCCACAGAATGGAAGAAAGGAGTTATAGTTACGATCCCAAAGAAAGGTGACCTTAGCGAATGCAAAAACTGGCGTGGGATAACGTTGCTAAATGCCATAAGTAAAGTCATGGCAAGCTTATTATTTCAACGTATTTCTCCTGCCCTCGATCAGAAATGCTGAATTCTCAGTGCGTTTCAACGGACGAGAAAGTGCACCTTTTGGCATCTCCGAAAAAGTGAAACAAGGATGCATTCTGTCACCAACTTTGTTCTTGATACTTTTAGACTCAGCTCTTAATGCAACAAATACCCAAGCGCCTGGCGGCATCCGCTGAAATATAAATGAGTTCCTGGGAGATATTGATTATGCTGACGACATATGTTTCTTCACACAACGCTTCGAGGATATCGAGGCTAAGCTGAAAAGACTCTCGGAGAACGCTGCAAAAGTCGGCCTTAAAATCAATACTCGAAAAACGAAACTTATGCGTATTGGCACGTCAAACGTAAATCCGCTGTTAATTCATGGTCATATTATCGAAGACGTTGACAGCTTCTGCTACCTTGGCAGCAAAATCACAAAGGATGGCGGTTCCGAAGAAGATATATGCGACCGCATTAACAAGGCGAGGAGCGCTTTTCTTACATTAAATAAAGTTTGGAGATGCAACACCCTCTCACAGAGCACGAAAGTAAGAATCTTTAACTGCAGTGTCAAGGCTGTGCTGTTATACGGTTGCACAACATGGAGCTTGACGTAGTCAACAAGTCGCAAACTCCAAGTTTTTATCAACAGATGTCTACGACACTTCAAATTTTCTGGCCAAACCGCATTTTAAATGAAGAGCTTTTATTAAGGACAAACACCATCCCAGTCGAAATAGAAATTCGGCGTAGAAAATTGGCTTGGCCATATTCTACGCCGCCCAAACAATGAAATCGCTAGAACCGTTTTAGACTGGAACCCACAAGGGCAGCGCAGTAGGGGACGTCCTCGAAATACATGGATCCGCTGCACCAAAAGAGAACTGGAAGCAACCCAAGTATCATGGAACCAGGCTAAAACCTTAGCCAAAAATAGAGTTAGATGGAGAGAGCTTGTAGATGCCCTATGTTCATTTTGAACATTTTACATTTTGTTTATCTATATTGTAAATAAATTGTAAATAAAGGACATATATATATATAATTATAGTATAATAATATCTACATATGTTTTACATATGTAAGCCTATATTTCTATATATGTATTAAATTTATGTTTGTATTTGAGTGCATATTTGAGTGCAAAAACATTACTTTGTTAAAGTTTTCTAACATAAGACATCGTTTTTCGGTAATGAGATTTTTTGCGTCTGAAAATGTCCTTTCAGAAGCCGCGCTGCTCGCTGGAATACAGAATATTTTGCAACTGGTTTTATAAAGGAGCGGAAAACAATTTTTGGTGCATATTCCACCAAGCTAATGGATCAAAATCTACAGTATATGGAACACTTATATTGGAATATGATGCTATTTCTTGATCTATTTGGTCGTAATTTGAATTGACTTGAACTTCTATGAAGTCAGCAAACTCATCGTTATCTATTGGTGCTTGAGTTGGGCTCAGCGTTCGAAAATGCTCTGCTATTTCGTAGCATTTTGTTGAGCTCTCGCTACCGCTCTTATTTTTGACGAGAGCAGTGGCAGAGCCGTAGCCTAACAATAAAAAGTTTGTGCTCTGCTATGCTCTCAGTTTTGTCGCGTCAAAAACTACAGCTATAGCAAGTAGCACAAAAACAAATGATGCGCTACGCTTTGCCGTAGCGGTAGCTGAAAACAGATAGCGGTAGCGATAGCTGAAAACAGAGAGCAGATGAAATCATAGCAAGATGAAAACAAAGAGCAGATGAAATCATAGCAAGATGAGAACAGAGCCGGATGAGAACATAGCGAGATGATATCAGAGCGAGATGGAGTAAAACAAATGTGCGAGAGCGATATGAGCAGCAGCAGATCTTTTTTGTGTTTGTTTTTACTGCAATTTTTGGTCGGTTTTTGAAATGCACCGTTACTTTTTTCATATTGCTTTTTAGTAGACTGAAAATTTGGCACTTAAAAGTATTGATTCAATGTGCAAACATGCCACCGCAAAAAAAGAATTTTACTATTAATAAATATTTCGATGCAAGTGATGACGATTACGTTAAATGCAAAAAATGCGAAAGACTTTTAAAAGAAGATCGTGTTTTTAATTTAAAAAATCATTTATTGTTGCACGAAATTCTTCAAAGTATGGAAGCACGGACCAAAACATTAGTGTCAAACGTGGGCTTCGACGCTTGCCTTTATTTGGAGCCCAGATTTCATCATATTATAGACAATTCACAAAAAGAAAGAGCAATTGATTTTTTCGGACTCTGAACTATTAGACGATTTTTTAAGTGCTAGTTTGGTTGTTTCAAATGAGTCAACTAATGTCTATGCAAAGATTGAAACATTAAAGTTACCAGTGATGAAAACGAATTCAGATGTTTTATGTTTCTGAAAATACAAAAAGTCAACCGATCCCGAACTTTATGCCCTAAGCAAAGTATGTTTTGCTATACCACCAACTCAAGTAAGTATTTGTGTTTTAATAAATACAAAATAAAGATAAAAACAATATATACATTTCTTTACACTTGCAGGTTACAATAGAGAGAGCGTTTTCCTCGTTGAAACTGGTGCTGTCCGATAATCGAAATCGATTAAGTCATGAGACTTTGGAGAACATACTTTTAGTTAGGCTTAATACGAATCATTTAGATAGTGCTATCGATAATTTAAGTTTATTTGAAAATGAAGATTAGTAGATGTTTATGTAGTAAAAGTTCTTCATAAGCTTTAATTTCTAATTTCGTGACTGAAATAGGTTTTGTTTTATTTTTTTAATGTCTTTATTTGAAAATGAATATAAATAAACATTTCTATGTAGACTAAGTTCATTATAATTTCTAATTTAGTAACTGAATAAAATGTTTTTTATTATTTGATTCTTGTAACTACACAATTTGTTCCTACGTTAATATAACATTGACCAAAAATTGCAGTAAAAACAAACACAAAAAAGATCTGCTGCTGCTCATATCGCTCTCGCACATTTGTTGTACTCTCATCTCGCTCTGATATCATCTCGCTATGTTCTCATCAGTGATGTCATTTTTTTTTGAGCAAAAAAAGCTGGAACAGCGAAAAAAAAGCTGAAAAAAGCTGCTTTCAAGAAAAAAAAGTTGAAAAAAAAGCGGATTTAATTTTATATACATATACCATACATTCGGTATGTTTATTAAACATAAATGATATTGTTTTTTACATTATATTAAGTAAATCGTCAATGGACTCCTCTTCCACATTGTTTGGGTAGAAATCCCTTACTTTTAATGATGTAAGGCAGCTACTTGGTAGCTCATAGCCGAAGCAGCACTTATTGTTTCGGTGCAGTCCATATCTAAAATGGAAAAAATTAAATTCGAATTAAAAAATATATATTCAATTGTGTACCTTATCGTTAAAATTGCGTTTAACGTATCAACGTTCAATCTATTTCGGATCTTTGTTTTCACAATATTAACCTGGCTGAAAACCCGCTTCACTTCTCCATTGGACCAAGGCAGTGAAAGCATTTTAAGCGCAACCGCAGACAATTCATGAAACTGATAGTTTCCGCCTGAATCTCGATATTTAAACACTTCACTCCAAAATTTGGACGTATCATCCGAATTTTCCCATTTTACTAGTGAAATGCGATTGTATTGCCTTTCAATTAGGTCTATATTCGGAGTATTAAAATACTTCAGAAGTGGAGTAATGCTTTTTTTCCTGATATTTAAAATATTTTCAACAGAAAACGCATCAATCTGTTGCAAAATATTTAAATTGTCCGGTAACCTGAAATTAAAAAAGAAAATTTATTTATAACAATTAAGATATAATTTTGAAAATATTTACCTTTGTTTTAGCTGTTTGACTAAGTCCACAACAAAACTAGCACAGCATTCTCTTATTGCTGTCTCTTCAGCAGCTGAAATTTTCACTGTTTTCAATTGTTTCTCAAATTCATATCCGAGATATAAATCGGTTTTGATATGGTGTTCGAACTCATCGTCAGCAATAATGTCCACTTCATTATTAGACGGAATGATCTTATCTTTTAATGACCTAATAGCGATGACCAGATCATTTAGCAGTTTCGCCGCATTTACAGAATCGCTTTGAAAGCATTTGTTTACATTTTGCATTTCTTGCATTATGGGTTTTAAAAAGAGAAGATACAAATGTAATTTCTCGTCAGAAAACAATTGGTACAACATTTTTGCTGTTTTGCATTTTTCTTCCATACCAGCAATACCAAAATGAGTTTTAAGTTCATGCCACTGGTCCAAAATACGACTTACAGCCATTTCAATGGACAGCCATCGAGTGTCACAAACTCTGGGAATTTTAAGCGGCGCCTTTTGGTAAAAAAAATATGCAAATTAATTTGTTGTAATATTTTAAATGTTTGGGACAATCACACATACATTACACACTTAATATAGATAAACAATCACTTGGCATTAGTAAAAACTAAATTCTTGGAAAGATTTTGAAATATTAAAACATATAAACAGTAACTTGACATAAAAAACGGACACATTCATTTTTACAAAATATACCTTCTCATTATTAATACACTCGTATACTTTTTTATACAACGACTGTCGCAATGCGCTTTTTGAAAACCAAGAATTCCAAATCGTCAGGGAAAAAATTCTTACACGCGTAATTGACAGCCAATTGCACTGAATGGCAAGCACATTTTATTAATATAAGATTTGGCACATCTGTCTGCAAATGTGTGTAAACGCTGTTCTTCTTGCCAATCATTACACTGGCATTATCTGTGCCAATTCCAATTAATTTATTTACGTCTAGTTTTAGACGTTTCAGCTCTTCTTTGAGACTGTTTGCAATTGACAATGCGTCTCCTCCTTCAAGTTGAACTAAACTTAAAAATGTAGAAACTACTACTCCCCGTTCTACAGAAAAGTAGTTAATGACCACACCTAAACATTAATTTTGAATAATATAAATATGTATAGACATTAATGTACGCAAATTATAACAAACTTAATATAAAATGACATTTTAAACAATTAAAAGTACATATAATTATGTTTATATAATAATTTCTTACCAAGTAATTTTGTGACACTAATGTCTGTGGATTCATCCAAAAGTAGGCTGTATCTGGAACCACCAATGTCTTTATAAAGCTCATCCTTAAAGTGGGGTGCCAATGCATTTTTAATTATATATGTACATTTTGTACGATGTAGTTTTATTTTCGACGCAGAGCTGCTGTCATCAAACTTTTTGATACAAATATTACTTAAATGATCAACGGAGGTGATTGCGCAATGTTGGGCCACAAATAGGCAAAGCGCTGCCTCCTGCTCAATTGTTCTTGACGGCAATTCAACCAGAAAGGGTATTTTGTTCTGCTGCAGATGGCCCTCCATTGATGCAGCATGCTTTTTGGTAGCACCATGTGCATGCAAATCACTTAGTTTGGCTGTAATGGTGCATTTGCAATAACTGCAATATGCCCGTGTGGCGTCGGTTGGGTCCTTCCTGAGCCAAGCCTTAAATTCTGCAGCCCGCAGCCAAACATCTCGCACTTTTTGCTTATAATTTTCTTTGGGCATTGCAATTTACAAATGATTTTACGCAGTCGAATTTCACAATATTAGAGATGGAAGACGCGCCAATATCGGTATGAATTTTTAAGAGAAGCTTATTCGATAAAAGTAAATATCGATAATTACTTGAAGTACTGCCTTAACATATATATCGTCAAATTTTAATAAAAATTACTGCAAACATTTACAAGAAATTTAGAAGTCGTTTGAATTTGCTAAAAAGACAGAATTCCCGCTGCCCGCTGTTTTTCAATTTGTCCCGCAATTCCACTTTGAAAACAGCCAGATCTGACGGGAAAAAAGCGGAGATGGCAACACTGGTTCTCATCCGGCTCTGTTCTCATCTTGCTATGATTTCATCTGCTCTTTGTTTTCATCTTGCTATGATTTCATCTGCTCTCTGTTTTCAGCTATCGCTACCGCTATCTGTTTTCAGCTACCGCTACGGCAGAGCGTAGCGCATCATTTGTTTTTGTGCTACTTGCTACAGCTGTAGTTTTTGACGCGACAAAACTGAGAGCATAGCAGAGCACAAACTTTTTATTGTTAGGCTACGGCTCTGCTACTGCTCTCGTCAAAAATGAGAGCGGTAGCGAGAGCATAGCACAATTTTTATTGCTATTGCTGCTACAGAGTAGTTTTTGCAAACGCTGGTTGGGCTACAAACATTTTCTATGAAGAAATGTTGCATTATATTTTTGCAATCATTGACTACATCCTCTTTTTCTGCAGTTGAAAATTGTAGCAATTTGTTTGTTGGTGGGAAAAGGTACAGAGCTATGTTATGAAATTTGGTTAAGTTTGGTATTATTGTTGTTGAGATTTGGCTATTTAATGCGGATTTGAGTAACTGAATAATTTTAATGTCAGTGTTATTGATCTGGCAACTTTTCTTTAACTTATTTATATTTGGAATAATTAGATGTATGGTTGGACGTTTAGTTGCTTCCAGTTTTTTTGAAACATTTTCAAAAGGTTCCAATACCTTAACAATTGCACCTAAATGATTAAAATGTATGCCTTCTATTCTATCTAATTGGTTTTTATCCTCTAGAACTGTTACAAGTTCGATTCAATGAATTTCTACTGATTTTTAAAGGTAGAAAACTGTATTCCAGCGAGTGGGCCAAAAACTTTTTAGCGAAAATCCCAACGAGGAACTCATTCCTGATTTTTTGAAATACTTCAGCAACTTGGTGCAAGTGGACACAATGAAGCTCATGTCAGGAACAGCATCGATAGCTTTTTCCACAGCGTTATTCAGCAGATGGTTCACGCAGTGAATTTTATCCAAATCACGAAAAGCCTTTATCATGTTTGACCCTCGATCTGTTACAATAATAGGCTTGACCCCTTCGAGATCGCATCCGAAGTTCTACAAAGTTTCCATTATTTTGGTCCGAATATTTGAGCCTAGCTATAAAAAAAAACTTAATTGAATTTATTTTATAAACTCGTAGATTAACTTAATATACCTGTGCAGGACGCCTCCTTCATTGACTTCATAGCCATTAAATGATCCACCAAAACTCCATCCATTATGTAGTGGATAGTAAACGATAAATACGAAGCTCTTAAAAAATTATCCGTCCATATATCGCTAGTGATAGCGTATCCAAACGGAGAAATACGGAATGAACTATTAAGGGGGAAACAATCGAGTAGTTTCCCAAACAGATAAACGGAGAATAATACGGGAAGCATCAAATTCGCATGAGTCGGCTGCTAAAATAAAGGAAAAAACTAATGTAAAAGCGAGTGTATCTAGTGTTCTAAGAGTTATTCGGGAAGCTGAACACTTGCAGCGACGGAAACTAAAAAAGAAACCGCCACTTAATCACCTGCGGAAAGAAGCTCGCCTTAATTTTGCCCGAGCCCATATGGATTGGACTTCGCGATGGAAGTATGTCGTTTTTTCAGACGAGAAAAAGTTTAATTTTGAAGGCCCTGATGGGTATAATTATTACTTCCACGATCTCCGTAAAGAGGAGCATCATTTGGACCGTTTGCACAGTCGAATCGGAGGTGTAATGGTGTGGGGAGCCATCTCTTATTATGGAACCTTCGAGTTGCAGTTCTTGACATCGCGAATGAATGCGGAGAGCTACAAGGACGTGCTAAGAACAGCATTTCCCCAAATAAAAAATACATTTGGGAATTTGCAGTGGTATTTCCAGCACGACAATGCCCCGATACGCACCGCCAGGACCGTTAAAATGTGGATGCAGAGCCAAAATGTAGAAGTGCTTGGATGGCCCCCATACTCGCCGGACCAAAATATTATAGAGAATGTCTGGGGATGGTTAGCTAGGAAGTTCTACGAGTCCGGAAAGCAATATAATTCAAAATCTGACCTTATAAAAGGCATTAAAGACGCTTGGTCGTTAATTTTATTAAATTATATTGCTACATTGTATGATTCGATGCCTAATCGAATTTTCGAAGTAATAACAAAAAAAGGCGGGACCACCCATTATTAATTCGTTAAAAATATCAAGTATTTTAGTTATAAACTAAAAAAAAATGTCTTACATTTCACTAAGATTTATATTTTTTGACATATCTCTGATGGCGCTAACCTGATGAACAAATTTTCAATACCCTTTTTTCATACTTCTTTCAAGAAAAATTATAATAAATTAATCTCATAAAATTCAATATTTAAATTTGTCTTATTTTAAAGAGAATTCACTGAATTATGGTGTAAAAAAATTTCAGTCAATTATTTCAAACGGTTTGGAAAATATTTAACATTTACGGTGAGTGTAAGGGGGGCGCTAACCTGATGACGCGCAGTGTATTTTTGTATTTCGTTTTTAATTGGGCCAAAGTGTGACTCCTAAAGAGTTCTTATGTTCCGGGACACTGTAGTTGGATGTGGTAGCAATTTTTCTACGACGTTAGGTCCAAAAGTTGCCCCAACCCTAATTAGGAACGACGTAAACTTTTTTAACCCCGAATCGTCAATAATTTTAAACGGACGACAATTCTTAACCACCCATTTGGTTACAACAACTACGCTCTCCTGCTTCACTTCTGAATTCACTTCAACAGTGGTCCAAGTTTTCTACGCCTTGCTGCTGTTGACTACATAGCACTTGTGTTTTACTAAATTATTTTCTTTTAAAACCTACATGTGTATTTAAAAAAAAAAACTGAATTAAATCTGAAAAAACACATAGGAAACATTTATGGACAGGTCACAAGTTCACAGTTATTAGTCTAATCACAAAGAAAACAATTTATTAACCATAATACAGATAGCGTACACGTAAATAACACACTTGTAAAAACAAAACAAAAACTAAAGTACAACAACAATACAAAACATACCGTGTCGGCTTTTGCTACGTTGTCTCCGTTCATTTCGCGTGTGTTTCGTTTGGGCGGTTCTAAAAAAAAAGCCGACACACAAAGTCTATGCCACAACTCGAATACATTCGAATGTCTTCGGCTTCGCCAAAGTTTTCATTCCGTTTTACGCAGTTATTTATTCTCGCTTATTTCGTTGAATGCCGTTAGTTATGAGACACAGTGCACACTGGTTGCGCTTATATGGGGCTGGTGGCCAAAAATACTTCCCGTAAAGATAGAGAAATTTTTTTCTGGGTATTAGAGATGAATTTAGATAGCATACAGTAAATATTTGTGAAAGAGAAACTCCCCGACCCAGCCCCCCCCCCCCTCCGCTCCAGCAATAAATAATTTAAAAAATTCGTGATTCCATTTTTTTAATCATATATAACAGCAAATATTATTTAATTATAAGATAATAAAAACGATGAAAATTAAAGATAAATAATAAACAAGGTTAACATACGTCATCCAATAAATCATATGTAGATGATAAAAAAGTGGATTTCTGATTCCTTGGCAGATTTCTTTGACCTGTTATAAAAGGGTCTGATTTCAAAAGCATTTTAATTAAATCTGTATTTGTCAGTATACGAGACATCTTCCTACTATGCTGCAGCCGGCACTTTTTTATTTCTTTATTGTTTGACTCTGCAGCTTCCTCTGAGAGCTCTCCAATCGAAACCAAAGCGTGCTCTATAACCTTTGGTGCATGAATTAAAATTTTATGCACTGTTGCTGGAAGGTAGTACCATGGATACATTTCAATTAATTTATTCGCTGTATCTAGTGCGAATTTTTCGAATTTTTTTATATTTATTTTGTATCCTGATGCTAAGGCTTGCAGTATCGTAGCGCATCGGGCAATAACTTCTTCATCAATGCCTGTAATCTGAGATGCTAAGCTTGGGTTACTGAAAAATTTCCTGGCAGTATTGCCATCGTTGGAGTTTCCTCTACCTCCATCCTTTGGCGTATCGACCAGTTACCCCATTTTCTCTCGAAACTCCGCTTGAATTTGATGTTTTTTCTTTGATACAATAGACTTGAGTTCTCCCGATCGTACTTGCCAAAGCTTTACATCCAGCTTGTACGAAATGTGCAAGAAATATTCGAAGAACCGGATATATGAATGAAGTGGTGATAGCCCGAATTCAAAATACTTTTCTTGCACATCTCTTCCAACACATTCTTCAATATTATTCATTTCTGTGGGCTTTGCTCCACATATAAAGCATTTCATCGAGGACGTGTTGCTTAACGCGTTGCAAACTTTACCATCCACCATGGTTAATTGAAGGGCGTGCTTTATAGAAAATGTTGTATTGCAAATTGTATGCTCTGTTGTCTTCAAGTTAGCTATTTTCTCCTTGAAGTAGAACTCTTCTTCGACGGAAAGTGCAGCGGTCTCCTTTTTAAATTGAAGCCTGAGTGGCCTACAATATCGGGTAGACGATGGCCTGGGATTTTTCCATATTACTTTAGAGTCGGTTACAAGCTGAAGTGGGACGTACGATGTGACAAATAAACTTTTCTCGTCATTAATACCATTGGAAAACGTTTGTTTATATTCGCTGTGGCCAGTGCTGCCATCGAATCCCCATTTTCTAATTAATGTTAAAGTTTTTTCAGTTTCATCCAAACGTTCTTCAATTAAATTCTTTTGAAGCTCTAAAATACTTGAAGCCGTGTTGTCTAAAAGACTTTGTAGTTCCACTTCTGCATGTGTTTCGTCTACAACAATATTGTTTGGATATCTCAATGTTTTGAACTTAAGAATTTTTTCGTAACTTGGCAATAAGTTATAGGAAACTTCTGAATTTATAAATGATCTAATGACCAAGTATTGGTGTTTGGACAACCCAATGTCGACGACAAGCGACAAGACCTTTTCAATATTCATTTCAGTTGCATTAAGGCTTGACTGAGAATCAGATGAGCGCAAAACAGAAGCTGCAGACTCATCATGCTTTTGTAGTAGGGCTATTCGGCGACGTTTCGCCGCACTTTCAATGGGGGCATCCGGTGGCATCCGGGGGCATCCGGGGGCATCCGGGGGCAACACAACTAAAACTTTTAGTAAACATAAAAAAGACTTACATAAAATACACAAAAAAGAAAGAGGTTAAGACGTTCAAAATCACACAAAAATGTTTGAATTGATCAAATTAATCTTTAAATAAACATTTATTAAAGTAAATACCTTCAATTACAAAATCCATTTTAAATTATTAATATCGGACCACTTTGTCAAACGTTTGATCACTTTGAAGTACGAATTTGCAATGACAAAGTACATACAAAGCTCAGACGGGCTGCAAAAATGTACACAAGTTCATTCTTTCAATGCTATTTTTAGAAAGTTCCGTTAGATTTGCGGAAAACCCGGTTTGGCGTTTTGAAGATAGAACATTTTAGTGTCAATTGTGTTCGTTTTGTCCAAGTATTTTGTGATGATATTTTTGATTTTTGGCCTATGGACGCAACCAGTGTGCAGTGTGGTGTGTCACTCACACACATTCAATTCATTGTGTGCTTCGTACTGAATCAGCTGAATTCAGTCGAATACATTCAATTTTACGTATGCTGTGAGTGGAGTCATGCAGACTTCTAATATTCATATGTACATATAGAGCAATACGTTTAATGAAAATACAAATATTGCGTTGAAAGGGCAAATAGATATTTGTATAATATTTCGCTATAAATAAGAATTAGAATTAAATGCGCTTATGTGCATGTAGGTAACCCCCCTTATTACATACATATACATATATGTACATATGTATATCCATACATGTGTTTTCATACGACGTTGAAAAACCGCTCTTCATATAGAGGGTGTGTTTAAGGTGTGGGCCCAAGTCCACGGATGGGATTTTGCAGAAATTTTTGATAATGAATAAATATAAATTTCTTTGCATAAAACACTAATTTCGTCTTTAGAAGCAACACCACTTCGCTTCTCGACCACAGCGCTCCCTAGCGTAGCTTTTCAGCCAAAACAAGATATTGGCTGGTAAATTATCGATCGATCGGTGGTGCGATCGATATTTCCTGCTGAATTATTTCTACATTTTAGTACAATGAAAATTAAAATAGAATAGAAATGTATATAAGCCATGTTTTAAGAAATTTGTGAATTTAGAAATTAACAATTTCAGTTTTTATCAATATTCACATGCCAAACAATGTTCTTTTGCCGGAACACCAGTATTCCGCGAGTAAATACTGGAACCGTCAAAAAATTTGATCTGGCAATCTTGTACATCAGACATTATAAAAAAGCGAATAGTGAAATGGCGACCTTCAACATACAAAAATGCGTAAGTACATACGTATGTAACAAAATTTATTATATTATTTTAATTATATTATATTAATTTCTAATTTTATTTCGTTACAGTCTTTTACATTTCAAGCGGGGCTCTATGGGCGCCGCAATGGCCCAATAATTAAATTATAAATTTATTTACAGTAACAAAAATAAATGCAATATATTGATTAAAAAATTCATAAAAATAACTTTGTTTAAACTTAATGAACAAGCTAAACCAGAAGTAACGGAAACAATAATATAATACAATAAAAACAAACTAGAAGGTGCATCTAACTCTGACCGTACCGAACTTTGTTTATCATTGAAAGTTTTTTGAAACTTTTTTTATGTTTAGTTTTTAAAGTTACTAAGCTTTTATGTAAAAAGTCGAATGCCTTTCCCTACGTAAGACGGCAATTTTTTTGTTTGAAAAATTTTTATTGTGCCGATCCTTTCTATGGGAGCTGTGTGACATAGTCGTCAATGAACCGATTGGTCCTAGGGAAGCTGTGTGATAGTTGGGACGAATGTTTGGATGGACAATTGACTTAAAATTGTAGGAGACAATGGTGGTTTCGGAGCTGTTACTTGATTACAAAAATTATTGTTCTCACATTAAAAATATTACGCACATAAGGAATTGTGCATGTTGAACTGTAATAAATTGAGTAATAATATATTTTAATTTAACTTGACTCAATATTTTGTTTTATTTCCAATAATTAATTCTTTCAGTTTTAAGGTCTTTGAAAGTTTCAAAATAATGATTTGAATTTTTTACAATTTATCAATGAAATCAACTTCAAATTTTTATCGCTCGGTAAACACTTCTTAAATTATATTTGGGACTACTCCTGAAAATTTAAAAGCGATCGGATAAGTCTTTTTTTTAAATTATGTCTTTAACGTAGTTGATAAATTCGTTCCATATAAGGTACCAAAACAGTGAATTTTTTTCAATTGATTAAATCAACTAAAAATTTTAATCGCTCGATAAATACTTCTTAAATTATATTTAGGACTACTCCTGAAATTTGAAAGCGACTGGATAAGTCATTTTTTTTTTAAATTATGTCTTTAACGTTGATAAATCGTATAAATAGAAGTTCTATGTGGAACATAATTAGGTAATAAAGGGCTGCAAAGGTATACAAAATTCGGCACAGCCGAAATTCAATTCTTTTTATTCATGTTTTTATTTATATTTGCAACTTATATTATTTTAAATTCTCAATAATTTTTTTTCTTTAATTTTTTAGACAAAGAAAGAAGGGTGTTAGCATTCGAAACGCAATTAAAGAGGCAATATCGAAGGGCCTCATAGGAGATTCATCAGTCTTAGACGATGAGCAATACCTTCAAATTGCTAACATTGTCAATAAACGACAAGATATTTCTCGAAAGATCACACCCTACTTGCAGCAAGTTCAGATTTAGGGGAAATTTTAATGGTGAAGTTGAAGTTTACTCCAGTAGCACCGAACCATGTCATACAATAGGTTTCACAAAAGGTTTCCAGTGCAGAGGTATTAATTGCTTTCTTGAAATGCAAAAATTAAAAGCCCGCACAGCATTTGAGTATCATAAACTTTTGACTCGAAATGCGAATAAGGAATGAAATGTAATTGGAAATGATCAAATGGTAAATAACCATTTATCATATTATCGAAATATGAAATCTGAAGCAAATGCTAAAGATGATTTCAATAGAAATGCATTTATTTTTTTCGCATTATATTCAACATTTATCCACAAGGTTGGAAGTCTTTCTGTGGAACATTGACCATATACGGTTGTTCCAAGAACACTTAAAAATAAATACATTACATATAGATGCAACAGGATGTGTTGTAAGACCGCTTGATATAGCAAAAAAAAGAATATTTCTGTATTCTCTAGTTGCACACATCCCTGAAATGAATGTAACATATGGAGTGGCACATGCGATTCTTTTGAATCACTCTGCCAATGACATAGGTCGCTTTTTATACGACTTAAATATGTCTTGTAAGGCAAAGAAATTGCGGACGCCGATCTGCAAACGCATCATAACTGATGTAAGTTTTGCAATTATTTTTGCAATTATTAAGGAATACTGCTGCTGTACTCGTATAGAGTACAATGAAATGTGCTTTCAGTATGTATACAAAGAAAGCAAAGCATTTCCAGCAGTTTTAATTCAATTTTGCACCAGCCATTATGCTAAGATAATGTGTGCCGATATCGATCGGTCCGTTGTCTTAGAAAATATTGCACTAAGAGCTTTTCTAAGGAATGCTCTTGGTGTTGGATATAATATATCCAAAATAGAGGACTTTGAAGAGTGGTTCCAGCATTTAGTAACTATTTTTCTATCCCCGACTTTAAATGAAATGGCACGGAATGCCCTAAATTATTTAAAGATGACTGTGACGTCTCTTTACAATTTCCCAAATTTGAGGGCACTCCTATCGCCACGAATAGACATGGTGAAGATAGCCTTAAAACGGTAGCTGGCAAAAGTAGTTTGAAAAGACGTTTCAACGAAATTGCGCAAACAATCATCGATCTGATTTCGGACAGTCCCAAAATGGCAGATGTCGTTTGGGAAAATATGTGGTGTTTGCGCCTTTTTGAACAAATTTGATAGGTATTTTTATTGATAAATCCAACAAAAGACCCAGCAATGCTCCAGCAGAACCTTTTTTTAAAACACTGAAACATAGTGTCATTAAAGATAAACAAGGCATAAAGCTGGGAAGATTTATTCGAGAGATGGATAAACTTTCCAATTCTGTGGCGAAACAAGTTAAACTTACTCGCACAGAAATCATGTGTCCCCCAATTGTGCACGGGTCTATCATTAAGGGCAGGCCTAAAAAACATGCAGCAATTCGGAAGTCAGCTTTCACTGAAATGTCCGGGAGGACAGACCCTGATAATTGCAAAAGGGGTGGACTCACTGTGATCCAGTCTTATGCCAATCGGCATACGAAAGAGCCACCGTAATTCTTAAGTCATGAGTCAGGTCTAGTCGACTCGGAACCTCCTCGTGTTGTCCTCTGGGTGCTGTCTAGTTTTCTAGTCAGTAGCTGATTTGAGCGGCAGAGCAACTCTTGGGGTTACCGGCCCTTAGAGCCAAGATAAGTTGGTGAAAGTAGCGGTTGTCAGCCCGGGGAACCAACTTAACGAAGCAAATGCAGCGGTTAACCTTTCAGGTCGGGTGCCCTGTACAGTATGTGGACGCCTCTTCAATAACAAACGAGGGCTCGGTGTCCACATGTCACATCAACACAAAGACGAACTAGATGAACAACGTCGTCGTGTTGATAAAAACCTACGATGGAGCGAGGAAGAAGCGTGGATGATGGCGAGAAAGGAGGTGGAACTCGAATCAAGTGGTAATCTGAAATTTTCTAATAAAAAGCTAGCGGAAGTATTTACTCACCGTAGCGCCGAAGCGATCAAGTGCTTTCGGAAGAGGGATGAATGTAAGGCAAAACTGGAGCAGATAAGAAGGCAATCTACTCCCATCCCAGAAGCAGTGGACTCAGTTACCTCATAGCGTCGCCCTAGTTTAATCGAGCGAAACCCCCAAGTATCAACGTCGGAAGCGCCTCAACCCGTTCTACCGAATCATTCGAGCAGCGAAATCTTGCGGACACTGCGGGGCTATGGCCCCGTAGAATGTAGTCGCCGGTGGAGAGCAGAGGTCCTATCACGTATCATAAATAATGCAGAGGCCTTGGGTCCAGAACCCACTCTTCAGTGCTTATCCAACTACCTTCAAGACATTTTTCCTGCGAATAATGAACCCCGAACAATGGTGAGACCTCGTCAGAGGCCTCGCACTCTGTTCAGCGTTATTGGGATAAGCACACAGGGAGATACATTAGGTCCTTGCTAGATGGAGCTCATGAGTCGGTTATGCCAACCCAGAGTATTATGGAGCCATGTTGGAAAAACATAATGTCAACACCCAGCACATGTTCTTGTGATAACGCCAGGTTCTACATGGAACATTCACTTGAACCGGTTTGGTCACCTATAACACATAGAGACCTGAGGGAAAATAAATTAAAAATGGCGAGAAAAGTACCCACGGGCATTATGCTTCGCATAATGAACCTAATACTTTGGTGTGGCAAAATCCCATACTCTATCCGACTGGCCCGAACCATATTCAATCCGAAGACGGTGACGGCTAAATGTCCACAGGACTATCGTCCTATTACAGTCCCATCGGTTTTAGTCAGGCAATTAAATGGCATCTTAGCGACCCGATTGGTAGCGGCAGTCAATTGGGATGCGCGTCAAAGGGGGTTCCTGCCGACCGATGGATGCGCTGATAATGCGACTTTAGTGGATCTTATATTGAGGGAGCACCACCAAAGGTGTAAGTCATGCTACATCGCGATTCTAGATGTGAGTAAAGCATTTGACTCTGTATCACACCAGGCCATTACCATGCTTCTACAGGCCTACGGTGCTCCCGAAAATGTTGTCCAATTCCTGAGGGAACAATATGAGGGCGGAGGCACTACCCTCAACGGGGAAGGATGGAAATCTGGGGTCTTTGTACCAGCGAGAGGCGTCAAGCAGGGTGACCCCTTATCTCCCATAATATTTAACTTGGTCATCGACCGGTTACTTAGGTCTTTCCCTAAAGAGATTGGTGCCAAAGTCGGAAATGCAATGACTGGTTCTATTTGCGGAAACTCCAATGGGACTTCAAAAATTGTTGGACACCACTTTGGCATTTTTAGCCGCCATAAAAATATTGCTTTGTATTTATTTAGCCAACTATAAAAGACAAATGCTAAGAATTATTACCATGAAAATTGATATATTGTGACATTTGCGAGATAAAGCTTACATTATTAAGTACTTGTCCAAAAATTTCGTTGTTTTGGACTGATTTTATTCTTCGGTTTTGTGGAATTTTGTACTTTGATTTAAACAAATGAAATGAAAGACTAGGCAGAAATAAAAGTTAATGAACTTCTGAATGAAACAACAATGGATCATTATTCCCGCAGCTTAGTTAAGGTCTTTTTTGGGTTAAGCTAGCTCGCGGAACCAGCAGGATCTACTGACGATAGAACTTGGTAGGTCTTAAAACCAAAGCCAAATCAAAGGTTCGATAAATTTTTAAGTGACCTTTTTTATATTTTTTGATTGAAAACAATTATAATACTGTCGTTTTTCTTATAAATTGATTCATTAGTTGATTTTCTTTAAGAGTAACTAGTCGTTATACAATTAAGTTTTTCGCTTTACTTATATTCCTTTCTGTTCTTTCATAGAAAATTGAAGCACATTTCTCGCAAAAATCCAATACGACTTGTTTTAAAAGCAATCATCTCTTAAAAACCCGAAATCATCATCTATTGAGCAGAATCCACTTGAGGCACCCACACATTTGGGGCATTTTTTCAAAACTTCTGCGGTGAGCTTCCAAATAAATTAACAAAATAAGTTCTTAAAGTTAAGAAAGAATATAAGATACCGTGCATTGCCCTACATTGAATATTCTCGATGCCAGGAAGCAAACAATGGCAATGCAATTTTTTCCTTTGTTTTTGTATGGGGCAGAACCATAGGTTGGTTAACTGATAAGGCATTTTCTCAAAAACCCTGCGACGGATTTTTTTCAAATTTGTTGCAGATATAAGTAGCTCAATATATGGAGCATTAGCTGACATACCATGTTTTGTCCTACATTCCGGTTCAAGGAAGCTGGGCTCCAAAATGTGGGGAGCAGATTTTTTATGATCAAATTTTAAATACCTGCAAAGCCCAAATACGCAAAAAAAACACTAAAATCAATAGATTATGCTTTGCTTAGCAATCCACAACTTTATTTTGATCAAAAAACTTAATAAGAAAATAATTAAAAATCCAAAAATTCGAAAAGGCTAACAGAGCCTTAACAGGGGACCGTCGCTAACTCAAGTTTAACAGCATCGGTAACTTTACGGACATACATTTTTATCAGTCCATATGTCTGTGGTTAATGACAATCCTGACATTTGACCCACATTTTTTTTACACATGGCAACGCGTCATCCATTTTAATAATTTCCGATTTAATGGAATGTCTTTAATCGATTATATTTAATTGCAAATTGAAACAAAATAATCGATTATTGTGTATCATTTAATTAATTTTATATATATATTTTTAATTAATAACAAAACACACACACCATGGTTGATGAAGGTAAGCGAAGAAAGAAAGCGTTAAAGTGAGGGCAAGTGTATAAAATCATTTAGACGGACGTCAAAGTGGACACTAAACCCAACTCTTTCGGTTCATTTAGACTGTGGAAGTTTTGATAGCTAAACGAAAAGAATATCTGGCAATGTTTAAGTTAAATAAAAGTTATTGTTTGTCTTAGTTTACCTTGAGTATTTGTATTTTCACTAAACGTATTGCTCTATATGTATGTATTGTGTATGTTGAAGCATTATTTAGAATATACAATTTATTTCCCTTGTATATAATCATATATACATATTTAAGGTTATGTGTATTCTTGGCTATCACCAGTATAAAGTTAGCACACAATTTTCAATTTGGGTGTGTGGTGTATCAGGTAGGATGCCATTAGACGTATGGGGCTTGTGTAAGCACAGGAAGGGTTCGACTCGTGCCCAGCGACTTTTCTTGTAAAAAGTTTTTTTTGTTTTGTTTTGGGGAAAGCGAAAATATTTTGTATATCTATATATATAAGTTAACACCCGGCTTTGTCAAACATCTCATTGACGCAGTCTACGCCGCCTACTAGAGGAAAATTACTAGAAGAAATCATAAACATTTATGACCAATAAGTACGCAGCAGTGAAAACTCAATACCGACACTTGAAAGGAAGTATCAAGTTCGGTACAAACAAACAGGCACCCCAAAATCTTCAATAGCCCAAATCATGCCGCTAGAAGTCCAGACATAAACAACGATCGATTTTTGGACATAAACAATAAAGAGGGTCCACGCATCGTTTGGACCTTTGGACTCAGCCAGCGTCACCGCCAGCGCCGACGCACCAAACTGAGGCTTTCCTTCACTCCAACTTCACAACACAAATTTAGTCTTTAAGTAGCTCCTGAATCTTCCAGTATAACTTTTTGTAAAATTCAAAGTTAATAAACATTGTTTTTTTATGAAGTTAAAGAAGATGCTTTGTTAATTGGCGCCCGAGCAGGGACCCTGGAAAATAAAAACTCAGTGTAGAAAAGTGAAAGACTCTAGTTTTCGTGAAACAAAAAAGCACTCTAAATCGAGCCCTTAGTGACGCGTACTAAAAACTGTGTCTAACCGATCTACACTGGACAGGGTCGACAAATTTGTCGCTGCACCTTCTTAGTACGAGTTCGAGGAGGACCTTGCGGAAGTATACCGGAGGAACGCTAGTACCCGACATCACCGCGGGAAAGACGAGGAATTCCTACGTATCGGCAAGGAAAAGCACCGAAATGTTTCTAGTTCTAATGTAAGTTAAGTGGAAAATAAGTTAAGAAATATTAAAAAAGAATTGCAAGAAACTAAAATATAAGTGAATCAAAATCAAACAAGAAAGAATTAAGAATTAAATGCCCAAAAGAAGAGGGAAAATTTATTTGAAAATTTATTTAAAACTTTTTTTTTTTTATTCAAAAATAAGTTAACTCGAATATAATATTATTATTTTTTTTTTTTTTTTTAAAAACCATAACTACTAACATAATAATACGCTCTGACAATACTAAAACCCATCTCCGAAATTAACACAACAACTTGAGAATTATTCAAATTAAATTTCTTTTGTCACCTGAAAATCTCTTCCAAATTGCATACAAATTTTTTATACAAACGTTTGAGTTCAGATTCCGCTCCGCGTTTCTTTATATTAACATCCGAGTTCGATTTGTACTCCGCGTTACCCGAGTCTCTTTAAGACGATAATGTCAGTAGACAGTTGGGTTAAGAACCCCATAGTGAAACAATCAGCAATTTATCCGAACGAAGCGTCCACCTCAAGTGCCGGAATGGCTCCTAGAACCATTGAAGCCGTGAACATATCAGGGTTAGAGGTCATTGTAGGAAAATTAGTTTCACCCAAATTAAAAGAAATGTCAGACCAGATGCAAGCGTTGATCACCCAATTAAATGTCGCAGGAATAGGAAAACCGGAATATAAAGACCAGACAGTACCAAATCTAGATGATAGTTGGGGAGATCTAGAAAGAATACCTGAGATTGTTAGGATTGTAGGTGTCTTCTCAGGAAGTCGTCAAGAGTTCACCACTTGGTATACAAATACCTCGCGGGTAATGGAAATATATGCGTCAATGCAGGGTACACCGAAATACTATGCCATTTTATTAATTATTGGTCAGGCTAATTCGCTGCTGAAGTCTTATCGCACCCCTTTGAATTGGGAAGCGATCTCGCAGTGTTTATTACAAGAGTATTCAGACAAACGTGATCTGAGCACTCTCGAATATCAGCTATTCACATTGCAGCAGAATAACTTGTCAGTGCACGATTTTTATTATGTGGTTTACGATCATATGTCCCTCATTCTGGATCAAATCGAAACAATGGGGTATAGCACCGAGACCATGGAAGCCATGGCAAAACAGATAAGGGATAGGGCACTGGATACCTTTTTAAGAGGCCTAAATGGAGACCTCTCAGATAGGTTAAGCCTCGCTCAACCACACAATCTGAGACATGCGTTACAGTTGTGTGAAATGCTAGACAATAAACGAACTAGGAATAATCTTGGTCATCGTGACACACGACCACCGTTAGGACCCAAGCCACCACAGTATCAGAAAAGCCAACCACAGAAAGTTTATGTGCCAGTACAAGCGGCTCCAGCTAATTTTCAAAATTACCAACCAAGGCCAATACCCTATCATCAGCAAGTCCTACGTAATACATTTCAACAACAAGGATTTTACAACGCTCAGCCAAAACCCTTTGTGCAAATGAACAACCAACAGTATTCTAATGCACCACCGAGACCTTCTGGTCCAAAACCTCCCACTCCTATGGAAGTTGATCCTTCCATCCAAACTGGAAACGTTAATTATATGAATCGACCGAATGCTACCGTCCCTCAACAGTTCGCTGTTAAGAGAGTCAATATGCCGACCTCACATGTTCCGAATAAACTACAACGACAATTCCACATTGGAACTGTTGGTTTACCAAACGAACACTATCTCACCATGCCGATTCCGGAAGATCCTCCGCTCACCCACGAATATCCGTCCGATCAAGATCCATCCCTACCTGTATACCAGGATCAAGATGGATTCTATCAATTGATACCATGTCATGTCGATTCGGAGCATCAGCAGTACGCTCAGCTCAGCATTGTGGAGAATAATGCATCAGAATTAGTTTCACAACAAAAGGAGGATTCTGAGCCTCAAACAAGTGCTCCTCAGCAACCACAAGTCGAGGACACCATTAATTTTTTAGGTTAAACCGTTCTTCTTTGCCTTACTTTATAGTTCGTGACAAAGAAGGAACTACCTATAATTTTTTAATCGATACCGGATCTAACAAAATTATATTCAACCATCCATAGCCAAAAATATAAAACGAAATGAAAGCATATTTTATGCGAACGCCGTAAGTGGTCGCATACTCATAACCCAGCATGTCACGTTAGGACTATTCAATCAGCCTGAGACTCCAATTAAATTTTTCCTATTGCCGGACCTAAAACCATTCCACGGGATCTAAGGTAATGATTCTTTAAAAGAATTAAATGCTGTAATTGATATCGGAAAAGATTTACTGTACATCAATTACACCCACGTTGTCCGTATTAATCAAATGACAGCACATTAGGTCAATGCTGTAAGTTATGAGGGATTAACCAAAAGTCAGGAAACAGGTCTGCGAGCACTTCGGGAAGAATTCAACACCCTCTTCGCGGACCCCAATAAAAAATTGACCTTTACTACAAATGTCCAAGGAGAAATCCGAACGACATCGGAAATTCCAGTCCACTCGAGGCACTATCCGTATCCCGCTTCTTTAAAAGGGGTAGTGGAACAACAGATAAACGAATTGCTGCACGATGGCATAATCAGACACTCACGGTCACCATATAATGCACCTGTATGGATTGTACCAAAGAAGAGCAATAGCTCTGGAGAAAAAAATACAGGGTAGTCATCGACCACAGGAAGCTAAATGCAGTCACAGTTTCGGATAGATATCCTATCCCAGAAATAGGAGAAATAATTGCTCAATTAGGCAATAATAAATATTTCTCTGTCCTAGATTTAAAAAGTGGATTTCATCAGATCCTTCTTAAGGAATCTCATATCGAGAAAACTGCATTCACAGTAAACGGAGGTAAATGTGAATTTACGCGTCTCCCTTTCGGATTGAAAAATTCACCTTCCATTTTCCAAAGAGCTCTGGATTATATCCTCAGATATCATATCGGGGAAATATGTTACGTCTATATCGACGACATAATAATTTTTAGTAAAACAGTAAAACACCTAGCTAGTGTTTTTTCTACTTTGTCAAAGGCAAATATGAAAGTTCAAATGGAGAAATGCGATTTCTTTAAGCAAAGCGTAGAATTTTCGGGAGTAGTGATCTCTAGAGATGGAGTGAAAACAAATCCTGAAAAGGTACACGCTATTAGAAACTTTCCAATTCCAAAAACACTGAAGAACTTACGATCATTCCTGGGATTAGCTAGTTATTATCGTAGATTCGTGAAGGATTTCGCAAAATTGGCCAAGCCCTTGACCACCATGCTTCGCGGTGAGTTTGGGAGATCAAGCAAGACCAGCTCAGACAAAGTCGAGATATCGTTCGGTGGGAATGAACTTGACTCATTTAACAAGATAAAAGACACCTTGACCTCACAGGATGTAACTTTGTCGTATCCCGACTTCACTTGTGAGTTCCATCTGACAATAGATGCTTCTAATAAGGCCATTGGAGTAGTATTGGAACAAAAGGAAAGACCTATTACATTTATCTCGCGTACGCTCACGCAAACTGAAGAAAACTACGCTACCAATGAAAAGGAAATGTTAGCGATAGTGTGGGCTTTACAGAAATTAAGAATGTACCTTTATGGCAAGTCTAAGGTGATCATACACACCGATCATCAACCCCTTACCTTTGCCCTTAGCACAAAAAATCATAACGGCAAACTAAAAAGATGGAAAAGTTACCTTGAGGAATTCGATTTTTAGTTAAAATATAAACCAGGATGTTCAAATAATGTAGCAGAGAACACAAGGGAACGGAGGAAACGAGAACACAAGGGAACGAAGCAACGAGATAAAGATGTGAGGGTGTTAATCTCCGACTTAGCTTATCAGCAGCCGCAATAGCAGCAGTAGCCATATTTGAGCCCGGAAGAGTTGCTGCGGCAAAAGATAAACCCGAATTCGCCTCATGCCACATAGTTAAAGGTCAAATCCTACATTAACCACAATTTCTCAGTTTGATTTGAGCTGACTCTGGCTTATCAGCTTTATTTCTGCTTCGTATATACATATACATACATATGTATGTACATATATGTATGAAAATCTTTTTGAATTAAATTTAAACACAAAATAACACTAATGAGCTATAACAATAAGCAAAATACTCACATATGATAAGGCCAACATTAACAGCAATGGAAGGAAATCACAAAACAAAACCAAAAAATATTACGATTTCTATTTTTTTTGTTTTGTTTTGTGATTTGTGACGGCAATCTCCAATAAAACGAGAAGCTATCATATTTATAAAATCCGACACACACTACGTAACATACATACATATAATGTAATAGACTATATATGAATGTTTTTTAATGTAGTAAAACTAAGTATGACAATGAAAGGCGGTTGCTGATATAAATAATTTAGAAAGAGTTATATTTTTATTTGCAGGCTGAGAAAGTGAAGAAGGGTTGAAGCCCGAACTAAGTTTTTTGTTGGGACAAAAGCCAGTTTAAAATATTGAAAATTATTATTCTATTGCTTATGTTAAAAAAGTCTGACTATTAGACTCTTTTACGAATAAGAAAAAACAGGTTTGCGAAAAATTTTAAATGTTGATAAGTTTAGTTAAAATCAAAAGTTCGTCTTAGTGTTATAAATACCTTGTTTCTTGGGTTGACAAAGCCCTCAGTGAAATAAGTATATGTGCATTTTTTTCTTGCTCTTGTACTGTATTAAAATCTAACCGTACATTGTTTTGGAGTATGCACGTTTCTTCATACATTCATATAGCATGTGTACATATTCCACGTCTTCTCTTTGAACTTCATTCTTAGTACCGTTATCTCAAATTTGCGACGCAGATCGTCGATTTCTTATGAAATAAGTATATGTGCATTGTGCTAACATTGTGCTTTAGAGTATGTTCAAGCGTTTAAGTGTGCAGAACAAAAATAATTTTGTAATTAGAAGGTGACTAGAACAATTTAAATTGTATTTGAGTTCAAGAATCTAGTTGTTAATGTGATTTTATGTTAGAATGCCTCGTGGATCGCATTTGTCGCCCAAAGACCAAGGTCTGATCACAGGATTGGCTGAAGCTGGAAAGAACATAACATATATTGCTGCTAGAGTTAATAGGCATAGAAACACAGTGGCCAATTTCCTCAAAAATCCCGAAAATTACGGGAAAAATAAGCGGTCCGGCCGACCTACCGACATTGATAATCGCTGCAAAAGGCAAATTCGGCGACTGGCGGTGGAAGACAGTAAGTCATGTAGCGAAATCCAACGTCAGCTACAGCTCAATGTATCCAGTAGACGGGTGAACCAGATTTTACAGGAGAACGACACGGTTACATATGCTTCCCGCGAGGCTGTACCCAGGCTATTGCAACGCCACATAAACGCGCGCCTAGCGTTTGGGGAGAAATATAAATTTTGGTCAGAAGAGTTCAAAAATGTTATTTTTTCCGACGAAAAAAAGTTTAACCTAGATGGACCAGACTGTTTCCAAAAGTATTGGCGGGATGTAAGGCAACCACGTAAGACATGTCATAAGCGCAACCACGGTGGAGGATCTTTAATGATTTGGGCAGCATTTGGATATGCTGGAAAGTCTCCACTCTGTTTCATACCCACGAGAACAAATGCAGAAATTTATATAGAATTGTTAGACATGGTACTTATTGAGTTTGCTGGAGACCTATACGGAGATACATGGACTTTTCAGCAGGACAACGCGCCAATTCATACTGCTCGGAAAACAAAAAAATTTTTTTGAGGATAGGAAAATACCTATTTTGGAATGGCCTGCGATCAGTCCGGATCTAAACCCGATTGAAGATCTTTGGGGAATATTATCACGAAAGGTCTACAAAATAACCGCCAGTTTGACACTGTAAAGGACCTTAAAAAGGCACTAGTCAAAGAATGGGATGAAATTGACCTTTCAACTCTGCAAAACTTGTCAAATTCAATGCCAAGTCGAATTAGTCAAATGCTTGTTAATAAGGGAAAACATATTAACTATTAAATAACAAAAATTATTGGAAAGGACAACAAACTACTTATTTTTTCTTCACTTTTATCATTTTGCACATATACTTATTTCATATGGAATAAACTTTGTGAATTCAATATTTTAAGTTCCTAAAGAATAATTACAAAAAAAATTTTATATTTCTTAAGCAATACATGTATACTAAATAAGTTTAAAAAACCAAAAATTTTTATTTGCTTTTTCATTGATTTTTTTTCCAAAATGACAATGCACATATACTTATTTCACTGAGGGCATTCATTGTTTTATAACGTATTTCGTTTTCAAGTATTGTCCCACTATTTTGAGTGTATTTTTTGCCTTGGTCACACTGAAAGCAAGTGAACAGGGGATCGTTCAGATTTTTAGTTTTTAAGAGAGGCGACTCATTTTTAAGAGCGCCGACCCATAAAAATGGGAGCAACTCGAACTTGGTTGGCAGGCGCTTGAATTGAATTGGTGAGCTGGGCTCCTTTTGTCGGAGTTCGAAGTGGCTCACAATGTTAGAGAGTTTTGCAACACTAGACTCGAGACCAATTTAGAGCTGGGAGAAACATCGGTGTTTCACCTTTTAAAAAAACATCGATAACATTGATATTACCGCGAAATCTGCTGCTTTAAATAGGGACCCACACAGGTAAATAGTGGCAAAGGAGATTGTGACTTCGACAAAACTAACGCTAATTTCTAAATTTATTGTTTTAGTAATATAACATAGCCATGCCAACATTAGCTTCAAAGCTGTTAGCCAGGCCATTAAACTGGAAAATGTAAAAAAAATGTAAGTCCGGCAATAGAAGAATGCGTTTCATTATATTTGCCAACTATATTGTTGGAGAAGACAGCATTAAGTGAGTAAATAATATTTGTCAATTAAAACTTAATCTTAAAGACTGTTAATTTTTTTTTTTTTTGGCACCGGTGTTGAAAGTGTTTCTGAAACATTGTGTTTGCAACAACGCGTGATAATGTGTAGAAATGATCGCGATATCTACCGGCAGGCTTAGTGAACCAAAAGCTTGGATGACGCGGTACAAACAAATACCATCAAACCATCTTATTGATGTTTTTTTAAACATCTTAATTTATATTAACATTATTGCAACGTTTAAATCTAAACGTGTAATAACAAATTTACATAATTTAAATGAAGGCATGGGTACGGTAGGTTAAATAAATAAATATAAATGTATAATGTACAGGAGAAACCTATATCTACATGTGAAAACATGGAAGTTAAATTTTAATATGATTCCGAACAGTGCAACAAAGAATAAAAATTAAGCAAACAACGTATTTTGGAATGTTGTCAGTCATAGGTTTTTAATGCATTCATATATGGAATATTTAGGAGGACAAAATATTCTCCAATAATTAAATAAACATACAAATTTGTTTATATATCTCATTTCCCACGTGCATTATAAGGCCTTGTGTCATATCACAGTTGAATAATTCGTGGGTATGCTTTAAAGTACCCTATTTGTTTCTTTTATGAGTAAAATCGTCTCACTTCCTGAGACAAACGCTCACACTACTCTCATCCAAGGCTACAAAAGATTTCGCCCCACGACTAAAGTAATAAATATCTCCAGTATAGATGTCGAACCATAAGGCATGTATATGAAGATCATGGGATTCTAATCATGCCTTTAGAAATCCATATGAGGCTATGTTAGACATTTGTTGGAGCGTGTTGATCAGTGACAGTTTATCCTCAATTGAAAATTTCTTATCTTTATCAATATAGGCCACAAACCGACGTAGCGGCGTTTCTGAGGAAAACAATAGGGGATCCATCATCCCAGCATCCCGCCATTTTTGAAATTTTTCCAAACTTGTACTGGCATGAGTGCAAAGCCATGACCGCAAAGGGGAAAGTCGGCAGTTGAGCTAATAAGAAATGAAATAAAAAAATAAAATTTTGACATATACCCAGAGCGATGGAAACACTTACTTTGGATGCAAACTCCGGATCCCTAAGTTGATAAAGCAAATTCATAGCCTTGCAATCACTGTGACCACAAACAATTATATGTCGTATATCGTTTACCACACAGCCCAACTCCAAAGCCGCTGGCTCACAGCTGAAATATTCATCCTGGAAATGTTGTGCGTGTGGTATGAGGTTACCAGCATTACGAACTAAAAAAAAAAAAAATGGTAAATATCCAAAATATTGATAAATCATTTAATAACTTACCCACAAACATATCACCCACATGAGTATCTGTATATCGAGTGGGAATCATTCGACTGTCCATGCACGTAAAGAACACGGCCTTGGGCTAATGATAAAACAAAATAGATAACATACACATATTAAATATATACATACACATATTAAATATATACTATATAGTAGGCAGAGAACCAAAATGCCTTTTGGTTGTCAACGACTATACTCTTAGGGTTCAATGGATTAAAACCATTGAATTAACAGTGACATTTGTTTTTGGAAATCGGATTAACTATTAGCTTATGCAACTTAATTCATTTTATCTAAAATCATGCACTAAGTGCAAGATTGTATTATACTTATATTTATTATAAATCAAAAAAAAAATTTTTTGTTTATTAATGATTACTACTGTACAACAAAAAAGATCATAATAGAACGTATGTACAGATGTACATATAAGAGAGCAGGCTTGTAAGCGCTCCCGCCGTAAGAGTTGCTGCTATATGACGTTCTCGACGTGTAAAGTACAAAAAAAAAAACTATTGCAGCCTCGACGAAGTTTCTATACCCTTGCATATTTGTTGGATCAAATTTTTGTTTTTCTTCATTTGCTGCTGTATGTACAATACAAGCTGAAATATCAAAATGAAGAATGCAAGAATATATGTACATATGTATGTATATTGACATAGCAAGAGTATCTAAGTTGAGATTTGCCCATAAAGTGAGAGAAAAGTCACTTTCAGCATTTAACGGAAAATCATATCGTCCACAAACGTATAAAGTCATAGTGATAACCTTAACATTCTCAAAAATATTACATCACTTAATACTTACTTCAGGATTATCTCGCACTTTCTGAAATTCTCAAGAAATCCAACATATATCAACGCCAGAAGTACATCAGCTACGGTTCACAGCGACGAAAGCTCTGGTCATGAACTCATTCCAACCATGGAAGTTCCGATCAATGTTTTCAAAAACCAAATTCTTATTCTCATAGATACTATACCGAGCCAAACCTTCGAAATAATTTTTCCAACATTCCATAGGATCACCATAAAACAATCTGAATACTCCGAGTCTGATTTGATTAAAATCTTGAAAGATAAAATGGATCCCAACCTAATAAGCGGTATATTTACCTCCGAGGCAATTATGGGCAGAATACAGGAGATATACCCTTTGCATTTTAGGAATTATAAGGCTAGATACACCCAAAGACAAGTTGAGGATATCACTAACGAGAATGAACAAGAAGAGATAATAATCAAAGAACACACAAGAGCACACAGAAACGCTATTGAAAACAAAGCTCAAATTCTCTCACAATATTTTTTCCCCAAAATGAAGGGTAAAGTAGAAGTAATAGTTAACGCATGTCAAATATCAGAGGCACCCACCAAACGGTGAGATTCAAGCCACTCCAATCCCACTATATCCAGGCGAAATAATTCACGTTGATCTATACTCCACACAAAGCAAAATAATTCTAACCGCAATAGACAAGTTCTCTAAATATGCAATGGTAAAACTGGTTAGGTCAAAAGCGGCAGAGCACTTGAAAACACCTTTGCAAGAACTTTTGATAGCCTTCGGGACAACTAAAACCGTTGTTATGGATAACGAGAAATCTTTAAATTCAGCCTCTATAAAATTTTTGCTAAATAACCAACTCCAAATATAAGTCTATACTACACCACCTTATGCTTCGTCCAGTAACGGACAAATTGAGAGATTCCACTCTACAATAACATAAATCATGAGATGCCTTAAGCACCAAAACCTAACAATAGAATTTGAATAGAATACTAATTTGAAGATTTAGTATTTAAAGCAGTAATAGAATACAACAAAACAATACACAGTACCACAGGGTAAAAACCGATTGATTCATTTTTTGCAAACCAGTTAATAAATGACCCCGAGAAATTAAACCAAGAGAGGAAGAAAATTGCAGAGAAAATATTAAACAAACAGATTACTGACTTAAATTATCACAATAAAAAGAAGGACACCATAAAAATTTACGATCCAGGAGATATAATCTATGTTAAAATCAATAAGATGTTAGGTTCAAAGTTAACTCCGAGGTATAAAAAGGAAATAGTAGCTGAAGATCTGAACAGCAAAATTAAAACAAGATCGGGTAGAATAGTGCATAAAAACCATCTAAAGTATTGATGTATCCTACAGATTACTTTTGCCACTTTGCTTGGGACAAACCACCATCCTAGACTATTCCACGTCCAGGGTAATCACGTTGGAAACAGGATTAGCCGCACGGCAGAACGGAACCTTCAAAATCATTCACGTAATAGAAGTAGAAAACTATGTATTGGCTTTATCTGTTTTAAAAAAGATCGTTGCGAAAAACAAAGGGTTAGGTCCGCTTTATCCATTCCTGGATTATGAAATTACAAGAGTGGAAAATGAACTTAAACGACTGAAGCCTATGCACAGAAGGAAAAGAAGGTCCCTTGATATCCTAGGCACTGCTTGGAAGTGGTTAGCAGGTAGCCCCGATCACGATGATTATGAAACTGTCACCAAAAAGATAAATCAGCAGCTAAAAAATAATAATAAACAAGTAGTTATAAATGAATTAATAGAAAATAAGATTAATGATTTAATTAAGTTAACTAACCAAATAATAAACTCAACAAGATCAGAAAATAACGAAAATAATAAAGAAATAGAAACACTTAAATACAAGGTAAGCCTTCTGAGAGAGGAGGTCACCAATATAGTTTACGCAATAGACTGGGCAAAATCGAATACCGTAAATTCACTCATATTATCAAATACAGAAATTAAATTTATTGAAGGCATTATGGAAGACAGCCCAATTTTTGTGAATATCGAGAAATTAATAGAATTTGCAGAAGTAAATTTAGCATCAAATGGCAAAGAACTATTGTACATTGTTAGCATCCCTCGTATTATTAATGAAAATTGTAAAACCACTTTGGCACTACCAGTTAAAAACAAAAAAGTAATTGAAGAATTAGATTATAAGTACATTTTAAAATGTCAAAACGAATATTTTGGGTTAGTTAACACTTGTAAGAAACATAACGATAAGTCCATATGTAAACTGGAAGATTTGATAAACTTAAACAATAGCAATTGCATGGGAGCCTACCTACAGAGAATAAGACCTCAATGCATCCTTACAAACAGCCAACATGTCAAGAATCATGAAGAAATACTACCAGGAGTAATTCTGCTCAACGATTTCCATAGAGATGTCAATGTAAACGGAGAGACTTTAAATCTACAAGGCACGTTCGTGATCCAAGCTCAGAGCTCTACGATAACGATTGGAGATACTTGGTATGTAACGAAGACCGCCCCAAAGGTGCAAGTCCTACCCCCATTACTGCAACTTTTACCGAACAAACACCGTGAAGAAGTTGTACTTTCGTTGGAAATGATGAATGAACTCCATATCAATAACACCGGTCATCTGGAGAAAATTCACACGAACAGTGTTCTGATGTCATCATCAAACTGGGTAATATTCCTTATTTTGGCAGCCATAGCATTGGTGTATTGCATCATCAAAAGTCGTTGCAACACACAAACTTGAAACGCACCACATTCTGAAGCCCCAATAGCACCGGTTCAATTCATCGTAGCGTCCGAGGACGTCCGCATTTAAGAGGGGGAGAGTTAACACCCGGCTTTGTCAAACATCTCATTGACGCAGTCTACGCCGCCTACTAGAGGAAAATTACTAGAAGAAATCATAAACATTTATGACCAATAAGTACGCAGCAGTGAAAACTCAATACCGACACTTGAAAGGAAGTATCAAGTTCGGTACAAACAAACAGGCACCCCAAAATCTTCAATAGCCCAAATCACGCCGCTAGAAGTCCAGACATAAACAACGATCGATTTTTGGACATAAACAATAAAGAGGGTCCCACGCATCGTTTGGACCTTTGGACTCAGCCAGCGTCACCGCCAGCGCCGACGCACCAAACTGAGGCTTTCCTTCACTCCAACTTCACAACACAAATTTAGTCTTTAAGTAGCTCCTGAATCTTCCAGTTTTTTTATGAAGTTAAAAAAGATTCTTTGTTAATTTATACAAATATATATGTACTTATATAAAAATAATACATTAACATTAATTACATTAAAACTAACATTTTTCAAAAGATTTCTTTTTAACTATGTCGACAAGGTGTGAAATTATATTTTCTTTCAGGGGTAATATTAACCCACACGACGAGGACGAGGTGAAGGCCCAGCTACACGCTCTTCTGAAGCGACGGAATGAAATTAAATTCCAACTCCTTTGAACTCCAATAAACTTCGCATCACCGCTTTATTTTATCCTCGCGAGGTGCACTGCATGACAACAAAATTGAAGTGATCGGTGCACTGCCAAAAATCGGACTACTAAGCCTCAGTTCATTTGATTGGCTTCGATTATCTGCTCACCTGTGAGCGGCAATATTATTTTCGCCGCTTACTGTCATCGTTGCTCACTTGCGAGCAGCGTTGCCACTTAAGTGACCCACTAGCGCCACTGCTCATTTGTGCGTAACCTTGCCGTATGCTTTCAAGTTGTTCGTTTGGTGCACAACCAATCAAAGCAGCGCCTTATTTAACGACCAATCGGATTGATTCTACGGTTAAGTGCATAGCGGCCACCTTTCGTCATTGCGTATGCAAGTAAAATGGTAGCATGCTACATTGGTTAGTACTTCTCAATTACAGTCGTTTTTATTCAACAAATACTACTTTAAAAAGTTTTGTGGGCTGTAATTTCGAAAAGTTCATTAAAGCTATAAATTCACTGATTTAAGTCACTCTAACGAGACCTGGCCAAGGAGAGAACAATTTTCTTCGCACCAAAAAAGAGAACAAAAATGGAATGACGAAGGCACTGTAAGGTGAGAGTCTATGCTATATATGTCTTAGGTATTTTAATAAAACTTAATTTAGCTAATTTCCAAGTTGTTTAATGTGTTGTTTTTGTCATACACGAGTGTACTGTTAAATTATGTGTCTTCCCTTTTTATATATGTATGTTTGATAAAATTTAAAATGTTTGATAATATAAAAATGTTTTTGTATGTGGCAGAACCATAGGTTGGTTAACTGAAAAGGCATTTTCTCAAAAACCCTGCGACGGATCTTTTTCAAATTTGTTGCAGATATAAGTAGCTCAATATATGGAGCATTATCTGACATACCATGTTTTGTCCTACATTCCGGTTCAAGGAAGCTGGGCTCCAAAATGTGGGGAGCAGTTTTTTATGATCAAATTTTAAATACCTGCAAAGTCCAAAAACGCCTAAAAAACAGTAAAATCAATAGATTATGCTTTGCTTAGCAATCTGCAACTTTCAGTCGCAAATAGAAAGCCAAGCTGAACGGACGTGCTCGCGAACAGTTTATTGAAAGCCGGTCGTGTGTTTAAAGTGTTTTCTATTTACCGCTACTTCTCAGAAGCACAAATCTTTTGTAAACAACATCTGCGCTGAGAGCGTACATCTTGCTGAGAGCGATCAACAAGCACCGTTACTGCGCTCTGATTGGTCAGCCAATCAGAGTCGCGCATCTAAGTGTAGCATACTTTTAGGCCACACTTCCAATTACAAGTGTTGTATACCCTTGGGCGCAACCAACATTATTATTATATCTTTCAGGCGCATATTATAACAGCTGCAACTGATTGAAGCTGCCCAGCCCAAGCTCCCCCTGTCTGTGGCGTGCGCAACGGGCAACATGGAGCTACCAGGGCCATCCAATTCAGCTTCCTCCAAGCCAGGGTGGCAGTTAGTGCCAACCAGGACCTCACAACTGATACCAAAAGTGAAAGGCGCTTCATCTGCCAAGCAAGCAAAGGTTGTGAAATCCCAAATCAAGACACATCGCATCAACGATAAAAGTGACGACGAAGACAGCAACTGCAGCTTGGAACCAGGGGAAATCAAGAGGAAAGAACCCTCACAACTCCAACAGTAAAAACGGGTTCTCAACCCTTTCAGATCAGAGTGTACCAGCCAAGCAGATCAAGCCGCCACCAATTTTCATCCCGGATGTGAGCGACATAAAAGGTTTAATTACTGACGTTGCACTGGTCATCTAGTTTGTCAATAAGTTTGGCAAGGAGAGCAGTGTCCGGATAAACCTTTCTGACAAGGAAAGTTTTTCGAAACTAAAGGCTTATCTCAATGACAACGAGATCAGATATCAAACCTTCCAACCGAAAGACGAACATGCTTACCGCATCGTCATCAAAGGGCTCCACCACTTCACGGACCCCTTAGCTATTAAGGATGATCTAGCCTCTAAAAAACATGCCGTTCGCGGGCTTGAGATCAAAAACCCCATCTCCCGTAACAATAATAAGCCCATGTCAATGTTCTTTGTTAACCTAGAACCAGCCAGTAATAACAAGGACGCCTTCGCCATCACTCGTCTCTACAAATGCGTCGTCAAAGTCGAGCCCCCGCTTAAAAATAAAGACGACCTGCAGTGCTTTCGCTGTCAAGGACTTGGACACTCCCAACGGTACTGCAAACTACCTCCCAAGTGTGTGAAATGTGCACTGGACCACCTCTCAACTGAATGCACCAAGTCTCGAGATGCCCCAGCTTGCTGTGCCCTTTGTAACGAAAATCACGCTGCCTCATACAAAGGCTGCAAAGTTTACCAGAAGGCCAAAGAGCTCCACTCGCCAAAACCTAGACCCACACCCACCCACAAGTATCGTACGCCAGACCCACACCCACAACATCAAGCCACCCTACACTGTTTACTACTCCAGGAGAATCGTACGCCAGCAAAGTCCGTGGTCAACAGCAGCCAACACAACAGTCGCCACAACAGCACACACCTCACCCTCACCTGCTAACGCCAACTCCAGACTGGATTGCCTGGAAGTCATGATGGAGAAAATGTTGGACCAATTTGCAGCCAAGACGCAACTGCTAACGTCACTACTATCCCAGCAATGCAAATAAATCTCCACATTATCATCTCGAATGCGAATGGTCTGTGCAGGAGCAGGCCAGAGGTTGGGCACTACCTGAAAACTAAAAGCGTGGACATTCTCCTCGTCTTTGAAACCCACTTTTCCCACTTTTTCATAAATGGATACGACGTGATATCTACGAACCATGCAAATGGCACCGTCCGCGGAGGCGCGGACTCTGTATTACAGAGTGCTCTCTTGACAGCCACTCTGATGGTGAACCTACCTACTGGCCTACCGACAGTGTCAAGATCCCAGATGTGTTGGACATAGCTGGTCAATATACCTGCTTTTACCCATTCCAAGACAAGTAGACTATTCACACCCAACACTAACATCCAGCTATACAAACAATGGTTACAGAACAGACTGGATCCAGCGGTCGCACTAACAACCAACGACGAACTGGACTGCGCCGTCGAGAAACTCAACATTAAAATTCACAATGCCTTTCCCATGCCAATCCTCCACCCAGTCCCCATAAAAGCGTGCCACACAGGGACATCCATCTCTGGTCGCCGGAAGTTGCTGCATTGGTTGCTGAGAAAAGACGTCTCCGCCGAAACTGGCATAACTCTCGCAACCCAAGAGAGAAGACCGAGTTCAACAAAGCTGCAAAAGAATTCAAGGAGCTGCTCTACTACCTGAGAAAGCAATCCCTCAATCAGTACTTAGAAGAAGTGGAGCCAGGTCACCCCCAACACGACCTTTGGAGGGTCACCAAAAGCATCAGCATCACCAAGAGCAACAGCATTTGCTGACCATCTACACGACACCTTCACCCCGTTCTCAAGGTGCTCTAACGAGGATGTCAACATCACGGAGGTCTTCCTTAACATTCCCTACCAGATGTCTCTCCCAATTCCCGCCGTCGCCGCAGAAGAGCTGACATCTGAAATAAAAAAGCTCAAAGCGTCCAAATTGCCTGGATACGATGGAGTCGGTGTACCTGCCATTAAAGCTCTACCGCAGTCTGGCCTAGAACTTCTCCTCAAAATCGTGAACAAAAGCTTCCAGTTAGGACATTTTCCCTCCCAGTGGGAACCTGGGAAACCTGGAGCCAACCTCGCCTCATATCGCCCGATAAGCTTATTGGCGGTACTCTCCAAAGTAGTCGAGAGACTACTTTTGCGTAGAGTACGCCCAATACCTGAGGAGGCCGGATTGATCCCTTATCATCAGTTTGGCTTTAGGGAATGCCACGGAACACCAGAACAGTGCCACAGGATCGTTGAAAAAATACTGGAAGCTTACGAGGAGAAGAAGTACTGCACAGCGGTGTTTCTGGACGTCAAACAGGCCTTCGACAGAGACTGGCATACAGGACTGTTTTTTAAGCTCAAGGCAGCTCTCCCGGCACCCTACTACATGCTCCTTAGGTCATTTGTTGTCGGTAGAAGCTGTTACGTGAAATGTGGTGACGATAAGTCGGACATCAAAGAGGTTAGAGCCGGAGTCCCTTAGGGAAGCGTATTGGGCCCAGTGCTTTACACGCTGTACACCGCAGATATGCCGATCGTCCCTGACGCCAGTCTTCTGACCGCCACATACGCCGACGACACGGCCTTTTTAGCCAGCGACGCCTCACCACAAATCTTATCCAACACACTGCAAAGGCAACTCGACCTAATTAACTTATGGCTGACTAGGTGGAACATTATGATTAATGCCGAGAAATCCTCTTTCATTACCTTCACCTTGAGAAGGGTAAGCTAGACAGCTCCACCATCCCTGTCAGCACATCAGCCAAATATCTGGGCCTTCTTCTAGACAGAAGGCTTACATGGAAGCCCCACCTACTATCCAAAAGAAGGCAGCTGGACGAGAGATTAAAAAACACCTCTGGTTGCTGGAGAAAGGATCGAAGGGGAAACTAAGGGTCAAGCTCCTGATCTACAAGGCCATCATCAAACCCATATGGACATACGGAGTGTCGATCTGGGGCACCACTAACGCCACCAATCGGGATATCGTGCAGCAATTTCAAAACAGAGCCCTGAGGTTGATCTCCGGCGCCAACGTATACACCACGAACGCGGAACTGCACGAGGTGCTCCTGCCTGAACAGACACATGAATCCGGCAGCAGCACCACAAACAGAAGACTGAGCAGACGCCACCCGCTGGATCTCCCGCATATAGCGGACAAATAACCCTTGAAATATAATAATCTTCCTAGCCACCCCAGTATTCATTTATTGTATTCCCCCATTACCCACCTATTGTAGTCCCCCATCAATGTTAATGCTAAATAATTTACTGATTGTCCGTAAGGACAGATTGTAAATAGACAAACGGAGAAATAAAAAAAAAAAAAAAATCTACAACTTTATTTTGATCAAAAAACTTAGTAAGAAAATAATCAAAAATCCAAAAAAGCTAACAGAGTCTTAACAGGGGACCGTCGCTAACTCAAGTTTAACAGCATCGGTAACTTTACGGACATACATTTTTGTCAGTCCATATGTCTGTGGTTAATGACAATCCTGACATTTGACCCACAATTTTTTTTAAACTTGGCAACCTCTACGTCATTTATTTTAATAATTTCCGTTTTAATGGAATGTCTTTAATCGATTATATTTAATTGCAAATTGAAACAAAATAGTCGATTATTGTGTATCATTTAATTTATTTTGCCATCACTACGTGATTTGCCAAAGACGTGAAAAGAGAATTTTTATTATATTATATTTTAAAATCAACAAACAGATATATATTTTTAATTAGTAACAAAACACACACACCATGATTGATGAATATAAGCGAAGAAAGAAAAGCGTTAAAGTGAGGGCAAGTGTATAAAATCATTTAGACGGACGTCAAAGTGGACACTAAACCCAACCCTTTCGGTTCATTAGACTGTGGAAGTTTTGATAGCTAAACGAAAAGAATATCTGGCAATGTTTAAGTTAAATAAAAGTTATTGTTTTGTCTTAGTTTACCTTGAGTATTTGTATTTTCACTAAACGTATTGCTCTATATGTATGTATTGTGTATGTTGAAGCATTATTTAGAATATACAATTTATTTCCTTTGTATATAATCATATATACATATTTAAGGTTATGTGTATTCTTGGCTAACACCAGTATAAAGTTAGCACACAATTTTCAATTTGGGTGTGTGGTGTATCAAGTAGGATGCCATTAGACGTATGGGGCTTGTGTAAGCACAGGAAGGGTTCGACTCGTGCCCAGCGACTTTTCTTGTAAGAAAGTTTTTTTTGTTTTGTTTTTGGGGAAAGCGAAAATATTTTGTATATCTTTATATACAAATATATATGTATTCATATAAAAATAATACATTAGCATTAAAAACTAACATTTTTTAAAAGACTTCTTTTTAACTATGTCGACAAGGTGTGAATTTATATTTTCTTTCAGGGGTAATATTAACCCACACATCACCTTACGTATGCCCATGTTTAACCCCTTTCGCTACGTTTTTGGTGTAAATATCGGTAATATTTTCAAATTTTCAATGACCTGGCAAAAATTGCGCTACAAATCATGTCATGACCGTGGTCAAATGCGACAGTATAGCGGGTCTTCAGCCAAATGAACTTGGTTAAATTCAAATTAAGAAATGGCATGAACTTAAGCACGCTGAACTTAATTTTAACCGTCAGGTAATAAGGAAATAATTTAAGCTCGTAAGCTTTTTTTGCGTCAATCTGGCTTTTCTTGCTGGAAAAATTATGGCAGCACTGGCCCCACCCCTAGATGAGTCGGATAATCTGTACGAGGTGAAGGCCCAGCTACACGCTCTTCTGAAGCGACGGAATGAAATTCAATTCCAACTCCTTTGAACTCCAATAAACTTCGCATCACCGTTTTTTTTTATCCTCGCGAGGTGCACTGCATGACAACAAAATTGAAGTGGTCGGTGCACTGCCAAAAATCGGACTACTAAGCCTCAGTTCATTTGATTGGCTTCGATTATCTGCTCACCTGTGAGCGGCAATATTATTTTCGCCGCTTACTGTCATCGTTGCTCACTTGCGAGCAGCGTTGCCACTTAAGTGACCCACTAGCGCCACTGCTCATTTGTGCGTAACCCTGCCGTATGCTTTCAAGTTGTTCGTTTGGTGCACAACCAATCAAAGCAGCGCCTTATTTAACGACCAATCGGATTGATTCTACGGTTAAGTGCATAGCGGCCACCTTCCGTCATTGCGTATGCAAGTAAAATGGTAGCACGCTACATTGGTTAGTACTTCTCAATTACAGTCGTTTTTATTCAACAAATACTACTTTAAAAAGTTTTGTGGGCTGTAATTTCGAAAAGTTCATTAAAGCCATTAAATTCACTGATTTAGGTCACTTTAACGAGACCTGGCCAAGGAGAGAACAATTTCCTTCGCACCAAAAAAGAGAACAAAAATGGAATGACGAAGGCACTGTAAGGTGAGAGTCTATGCTATATATGTCTTAGGTATTTTAATAAAACTTAATTTAGCTAATTTCCAAGTTGTTTAATGTGTTGTTTTTGTCATACACGAGTGTACTGTTAAATTATGTGTCTTCCCTTTTTATATATGTATGTTTGATAAAATTTAAATGTTTGATAATACAAAAATGTTTTTGTATGGGGCAGAACCATAGGTTGGTTAACTGAAAAGGCATTTTCTCAAAAACCCTGCGACGGATTTTTTTCAAATTTGTTGCAGATATAAGTAGCTCAATATATGGAGCATTATCTGACATACCATGTTTTGTCCTACATTCCGGTTCAAGGAAGCTGGGCTCCAAAATGTGGGGAGGAGTTTTTTTATGATCAAATTTTAAATACCTGCAAAGCCCAAAAACGCCTAAAAAACAGTAAAATCAATAGATTATGCTTTGCTTAGCAATCTGCAACTTTCAGTCACAAATAGAAAGCCAAGCTGAACGGACGTGCTCGCGAACAGTTTATTGAAAGCCGGTCGTGTGTTTAAAGTGTTTTCTATTTACCGCTACTTCTCAGAAGCACAAATCTTTTGTAAACAACATCTGCGCTGAGAGAGTTACCCGCCAGTCACAAGCACACATACATGTTAAACCCTTACGACCCGTTCGGGGAAAAAAAGACAAAGTCACTGGTGTTTGATAATTTGGTTTTGGAATAAAAAAAGACTCAACGAATAAGAATTCATTCTGTTGTCAATACTCTTGAAACAAAGTCGTGTTTTAATTGTATAATTGCAAAAGTAAATCAGTCCTACTAAATCGGGTTGATAACTGGCGCAGCTTAACGACTTCAGGGACAAGATGAAGTGCCCCGAAGGAACCAACTTTTATAAATACAAAGCATAAGTATATTTACAATTATTAATTAACAAAACAAACAAAATATAACAATATATGTGGGTATGTACATATGTATGTATGTATATATATATTTATGTATAGACATATGTATGCATATGTATGTGTATCTATATGTATGTATGTACGTATGATGGTTGTACATACATACGTCGGGAGAAAAAACATGAGAAAAAAAATGGTCGGGAGTCAAAACATAAGAAAAGAAACGGCAATGTCTGATAGAGATTGAAAAAACAAGACAGCTAGCGATTTTTGTTTTTATTCGCTGTTAACTTTTCTGTGCGCCTGATGAAAACAGTGGTTTTAAAATTATTACTTATAAATAGATAAAAATGTATGCAAAAGAGAAAGAGTTTAAAGTAATTGTGTATATCAAAACCATTATCGTAGTCACCCAGAAAAAGATAGTAAGGAATCTATTATTCATATTTAGACAACAACTGTTCATTGTAATTGGGTGTCGAGTCAAAAAAGGATCATACAGACTTTCGGGGTCCTAGCATTATGGATATTGAGGATCTAGTCAAGATGGACCAGCGTTTGAAAATGTCTCCCTATTATGCCTCTAAGGAGCTGGTCAACGATGCTGATATCACCTTTATGCCGATTGGAATAATCGGTGTTCTAGCAAACACGCAATTTGAAAAGAAAAGAAAAATGAGAGGAAGATGATAAAACAAGTACATCGGTTCAAATAAAATCCTCAGATGTGGCCATAACCATTGAGGATGTCACGCACATAATGCGAATTTTTACCAGCGGCGAAAGTCAGGATGGCGATGAACCCAAAGATTTCATTTCGATGATTTCAGATTTTGTTCATTTTATTTTTTGGCGCCTAGCAGCTGTTTGCTATTTTGCTTGACATGGGCTTCGTTGCCCACCCCAATTCCTAAATAGAAGTGAAAGAATAAAAAAACCTTCGTGGTCTCTAATCCTAACAGAACAAAAATTAAATAAACGGGTGCTAAAAACATGGTGGCGGTAGCGTTATGGTTTAGGGAGCCGTCGCAGCATCCGGAGTAGGAAATACTGTGTTTATTGAAGGCTTTATGGTCCATTTTAAATACAAGGAAAGGCAATGGTGCCAATGGTGGCCCAGCAAAATGTGAGGAATACAATCGTTAAAATTAAAAAGATAAACCATGCTGCACGCATGGGCAGCAAGCTTGCACTAAATCAATGCTGAGCCATAAGTGCAATGCGAGCGTGATAGTTCTCGAGAGCGAGCAAAAGCTTGAAGTTGCCAAATTAGCCATGGCGGCCATCGCGGTGGATCGCGATGGCATGAGAGCAGGGGAATTGGTGAGAGCAAAGCTTTCACACATGCAAGAGAACATTCCGACGCTATTCGTGTGATCAAAAGCAAGACAGAAAAGTAGGGGAATGAAATGTGGAATTTGTGGAATGCATTACACACGGGAGGAATGGTCTTAGGCAAGGTAAGCACGAGCCGAAGCAAAGGGGGAGGGGCAATGTTCGTATGGGCGAAATCAACAAGTTTAAGTTAAATAAAAGTTATTGTTTTGTTTTAGTTTACCTTGAGTATTTGTATTTTCACTAAACGTATTGCTCTATATGTATGTATTGTGTATGTTGAAGCATTATTTAGAATATACAATTTATTTCCCTTGTATATAATCATATATACATATTTAAGGTTATGTGTATTCTTGGCTAACACCAGTATAAAGTTAGCACACAATTTTCAATTTGGGTGTGTGGTGTATCAGGTAGGATGCCATTAGACGTATGGGGCTTGTGTAAGCACAGGAAGGGTTCGACTCGTGCCCAGCGACTTTTCTTGTAAGAAAGTTTTTTTTGTTTTGTTTTTGGGGAAAGCGAAAATATTTTGTATATCTTTATATACAAATATATATGTATTCATATAAAAATAATACATTATCATTAAAAACTAACATTTTTTAAAAGACTTCTTTTTAACTATGTCGACAAGGTGTGAATTTATATTTTCTTTCAGGGGTAATATTAACCCACACATCACCTTACGTATGCCCATGTTTAATCCCTTTCGCTACGTTTTTGGTGTAAATATCGGTAATATTTTCAAATTTTCAATGACCTGGCAAAAATTGCGCTACAAATCATGTCATGACCGTGGTCAAATGCGACAGTATAGCGGGTCTTCAGCCAAATGAACTTGGTTAAATCCAAATTAAGAAATGGCATGAACTTAAGCACGCTGAACTTAATTTTAACCGTCAGGTAATAAGGAAATAATTTAAGCTCGTAAGCTTTTTTTGCGTCAATCTGGCTTTTCTTGCTGGAAAAATTATGGCAGCACTGGCCCTACCCCTAGATGAGTCGGATAATCTGTACGAGGTGAAGGCCCAGCTACACGCTCTTCTGAAGCGACGGAATGAAATTCAATTCCAACTCCTTTGAACTCCAATAAACTTCGCATCACCGTTTTTTTTTATCCTCGCGAGGTGCACTGCATGACAACAAAATTGAAGTGGTCGGTGCACTGCCAAAAATCGGACTACTAAGCCTCAGTTCATTTGATTGGCTTCGATTATCTGCTCACCTGTGAGCGGCAATATTATTTTCGCCGCTTACTGTCATCGTTGCTCACTTGCGAGCAGCGTTGCCACTTAAGTGACCCACTAGCGCCACTGCTCATTTGTGCGTAACCCTGCCGTATGCTTTCAAGTTGTTCGTTTGATGCACAACCAATCAAAGCAGCGCCTTATTTAACGACCAATCGGATTGATTCTACGGTTAAGTGCATAGCGGCCACCTTCCGTCATTGCGTATGCAAGTAAAATGGTAGCACGCTACATTGGTTAGTACTTCTCAATTACAGTCGTTTTTATTCAACAAATACTACTTTAAAAAGTTTTGTGGGCTGTAATTTCGAAAAGTTCATTAAAGCCATTAAATTCACTGATTTAAGTCACTCTAACGAGACCTGGCCAAGGAGAGAACAATTTCCTTCGCACCAAAAAAGAGAACAAAAATGGAATGACGAAGGCACTGTAAGGTGAGAGTCTATGCTATATATGTCTTAGGTATTTTAATAAAACTTAATTTAGCTAATTTCCAAGTTGTTTAATGTGTTGTTTTTGTCATACACGAGTGTACTGTTAAATTATGTGTCTTCCCTTTTTATATATGTTTGATAAAATTTAAAATGTTTGATAATACAAAAATGTTTTTGTATGGGGCAGAACCATAGGTTGGTTAACTGAAAAGGCATTTTCTCAAAAACCCTGCGACGGATCTTTTTCAAATTTGTTGCAGATATAAGTAGCTCAATATATGGAGCATTATCTGACATACCATGTTTTGTCCTACATTCCGGTTCAAGGAAGCTGGGCTCCAAAATGTGGGGAGGAGTTTTTTTATGATCAAATTTTAAATACCTGCAAAGCCCAAAAACGCCTAAAAAACAGTAAAATCAATAGATTATGCTTTGCTTAGCAATCTGCAACTTTCAGTCACAAATAGAAAGCCAAGCTGAACGGACGTGCTCGCGAACAGTTTATTGAAAGCCGGTCGTGTGTTTAAAGTGTTTTCTATTTACCGCTACTTCTCAGAAGCACAAATCTTTTGTAAACAACATCTGCGCTGAGAGAGTTACCCGCCAGTCACAAGCACACATACATGTTAAACCCTTACGACCCGTTCGGGGAAAAAAAGACAAAGTCACTGGTGTTTGATAATTTGGTTTTGGAATAAAAAAAGACTCAACGAATAAGAATTCATTCTGTTGTCAATACTCTTGAAACAAAGTCGTGTTTTAATTGTATAATTGCAAAAGTAAATCAGTCCTACTAAATCGGGTTGATAACTGGCGCAGCTTAACGACTTCAGGGACAAGATGAAGTGCCCCGAAGGAACCAACTTTTATAAATACAAAGCATAAGTATATTTACAATTATTAATTAACAAAACAAACAAAATATAACAATATATGTGGGTATGTACATATGTATGTATGTATATATATATTTATGTATAGACATATGTATGCATATGTATGTGTATCTATATGTATGTATGTACGTATGATGGTTGTACATACATACGTCGGGAGAAAAACATGAGAAAAAAAATGGTCGGGAGTCAAAACATAAGAAAAGAAACGGCAATGTCTGATAGAGATTGAAAAAACAAGACAGCTAGCGATTTTTGTTTTTATTCGCTGTTAACTTTTCTGTGCGCCTGATGAAAACAGTGGTTTTAAAATTATTACTTATAAATAGATAAAAATGTATGCAAAAGAGAAAGAGTTTAAAGTAATTGTGTATATCAAAACCATTATCGTAGTCACCCAGAAAAAGATAGTAAGGAATCTATTATTCATATTTAGACAACAACTGTTCATTGTAATTGGGTGTCGAGTCAAAAAAGGATCATACAGACTTTCGGGGTCCTAGCATTATGGATATTGAGGATCTAGTCAAGATGGACCAGCGTTTGAAAATGTCTCCCTATTATGCCTCTAAGGAGCTGGTCAACGATGCTGATATCACCTTTATGCCGATTGGAATAATCGGTTGTTCTAGCAAACACGCAATTTGAAAAGAAAAGAAAAATGAGAGGAAGATGATAAAACAAGTACATCGGTTCAAATAAAATCCTCAGATGTGGCCATAACCATTGAGGATGTCACGCACATAATGCGAATTTTTACCAGCGGCGAAAGTCAGGATGGCGATGAACCCAAAGATTTCATTTCGATGATTTCAGATTTTGTTCATTTTATTTTTTGGCGCCTAGCAGCTGTTTGCTATTTTGCTTGACATGGGCTTCGTTGCCCACCCCAATTCCTAAATAGAAGTGAAAGAATAAAAAAACCTTCGTGGTCTCTAATCCTAACAGAACAAAAATTAAATAAACGGGTGCTAAAAACATGGTGGCGGTAGCGTTATGGTTTAGGGAGCCGTCGCAGCATCCGGAGTAGGAAATACTGTGTTTATTGAAGGCTTTATGGTCCATTTTAAATACAAGGAAAGGCAATGGTGCCAATGGTGGCCCAGCAAAATGTGAGGAATACAATCGTTAAAATTAAAAAGATAAACCATGCTGCACGCATGGGCAGCAAGCTTGCACTAAATCAACGCTGAGCCATAAGTGCAATGCGAGCGTGATAGTTCTCGAGAGCGAGCAAAAGCTTGAAGTTGCCAAATTAGCCATGGCGGCCATCGCGGTGGATCGCGATGGCATGAGAGCAGGGGAATTGGTGAGAGCAAAGCTTTCACACATGCAAGAGAACATTCCGACGCTATTCGTGTGATCAAAAGCAAGACAGAAAAGTAGGGGAATGAAATGTGGAATTTGTGGAATGCATTACACACGGGAGGAATGGTCTTAGGCAAGGTAAGCACGAGCCGAAGCAAAGGGGGAGGGGCAATGTTCGTATGGGCGAAATCAACAAGTTTAAGTTAAATAAAAGTTATTGTTTTGTTTTAGTTTACCTTGAGTATTTGTATTTTCACTAAACGTATTGCTCTATATGTATGTATTGTGTATGTTGAAGCATTATTTAGAATATACAATTTATTTCCCTTGTATATAATCATATATACATATTTAAGGTTATGTGTATTCTTGGCTAACACCAGTATAAAGTTAGCACACAATTTTCAATTTGGGTGTGTGGTGTATCAGGTAGGATGCCATTAGACGTATGGGGCTTGTGTAAGCACAGGAAGGGTTCGACTCGTGCCCAGCGACTTTTCTTGTAAGAAAGTTTTTTTTGTTTTGTTTTTGGGGAAAGCGAAAATATTTTGTATATCTTTATATACAAATATATATGTATTCATATAAAAATAATACATTATCATTAAAAACTAACATTTTTTAAAAGACTTCTTTTTAACTATGTCGACAAGGTGTGAATTTATATTTTCTTTCAGGGGTAATATTAACCCACACATCAACTTACGTATGCCCATGTTTAATCCCTTTCGCTACGTTTTTGGTGTAAATATCGGTAATATTTTCAAATTTTCAATGACCTGGCAAAAATTGCGCTACAAATCATGTCATGACCGTGGTCAAATGCGACAGTATAGCGGGTCTTCAGCCAAATGAACTTGGTTAAATCCAAATTAATCAGGTAATAAGGAAATAATTTAAGCTCGTAAGCTTTTTTTGCGTCAATCTGGCTTTTCTTGCTGGAAAAATTATGGCAGCACTGGCCCTACCCCTAGATGAGTCGGATAATCTGTACGAGGTGAAGGCCCAGCTACACGCTCTTCTGAAGCGACGGAATGAAATTCAATTCCAACTCCTTTGAACTCCAATAAACTTCGCATCACCGTTTTTTTTTATCCTCGCGAGGTGCACTGCATGACAACAAAATTGAAATGGTCGGTGCACTGCCAAAAATCGGACTACTAAGCCTCAGTTCATTTGATTGGCTTCGATTATCTGCTCACCTGTGAGCGGCAATATTATTTTCGCCGCTTACTGTCATCGTTGCTCACTTGCGAGCAGCGTTGCCACTTAAGTGACCCACTAGCGCCACTGCTCATTTGTGCGTAACCCTGCCGTATGCTTTCAAGTTGTTCGTTTGATGCACAACCAATCAAAGCAGCGCCTTATTTAACGACCAATCGGATTGATTCTACGGTTAAGTGCATAGCCACCTTCCGTCATTGCGTATGCAAGTAAAATGGTAGCACGCTACATTGGTTAGTACTTCTCAATTACAGTCGTTTTTATTCAACAAATACTACTTTAAAAAGTTTTGTGGGCTGTAATTTCGAAAAGTTCATTAAAGCCATTAAATTCACTGATTTAGGTCACTCTAACGAGACCTGGCCAAGGAGAGAACAATTTCCTTCGCACCAAAAAAGAGAACAAAAATGGAATGACGAAGGCACTGTAAGGTGAGAGTCTATGCTATATATGTCTTAGGTATTTTAATAAAACTTAATTTAGCTAATTTCCAAGTTGTTTAATGTGTTGTTTTTGTCATACACGAGTGTACTGTTAAATTATGTGTCTTCCCTTTTTATATATGTTTGATAAAATTTAAAATGTTTGATAATACAAAAATGTTTTTGTATGGGGCAGAACCATAGGTTGGTTAACTGAAAAGGCATTTTCTCAAAAACCCTGCGACGGATCTTTTTCAAATTTGTTGCAGATATAAGTAGCTCAATATATGGAGCATTATCTGACATACCATGTTTTGTCCTACATTCCGGTTCAAGGAAGCTGGGCTCCAAAATGTGGGAGGAGTTTTTTTATGATCAAATTTTAAATACCTGCAAAGCCCAAAAACGCCTTAAAAAACAGTAAAATCAATAGATTATGCTTTGCTTAGCAATCTGCAACTTTCAGTCACAAATAGAAAGCCAAGCTGAACGGACGTGCTCGCGAACAGTTTATTGAAAGCCGGTCGTGTGTTTAAAGTGTTTTCTATTTACCGCTACTTCTCAGAAGCACAAATCTTTTGTAAACAACATCTGCGCTGAGAGAGTTACCCGCCAGTCACAAGCACACATACATGTTAAACCCTTACGACCCGTTCGGGGAAAAAAAGACAAAGTCACTGGTGTTTGATAATTGGTTTTGGAATAAAAAAAGACTCAACGAATAAGAATTCATTCTGTTGTCAATACTCTTGAAACAAAGTCGTGTTTTAATTGTATAATTGCAAAAGTAAATCAGTCCTACTAAATCGGGTTGATAACTGGCGCAGCTTAACGACTTCAGGGACAAGATGAAGTGCCCGAAGGAACCAACTTTATAAATACAAAGCATAAGTATATTTACAATTATTAATTAACAAAACAAACAAATATAACAATATATGTGGGTATGTACATATGTATGTATTTATATATATATTTATGTAAAGACATATGTATGCATAAATATATATATAAATACATACATATGTACATACCCACATTATTGTTATATTTTGTTGTTTTGTTAATTAATAATGTAAATATACTTATGCTTTGTATTTATAAAAGTTGGTTCCTTCGGGGCACTTCATCTTGTCCCTGAAGTCGTTAAGCTGCGCCAGTTATCAACCCGATTTAGTAGGACTGATTTACTTTTGCAATTATACAATTAAAACACGACTTTGTTTCAAGAGTATTGACAACAGAATGAATTCTTATTCGTTGAGTCTTTTTTTATTCCAAAACCAAATTATCAAACACCAGTGACTTTGTCTTTTTTCCCCGAACGGGTCGTAAGGGTTTAACATGTATGTGTGCTTGTGACTGGCGGGTAACTCTCTCAGCGCAGATGTTGTTTACAAAAGATTTGTGCTTCTGAGAAGTAGCGGTAAATAGAAAACACTTTAAACACACGACCGGCTTTCAATAAACTGTTCGCGAGCACGTCCGTTCAGCTTGGCTTTCTATTTGTGACTGAAAGTTGCAGATTGCTAAGCAAAGCATAATCTATTGATTTTACTGTTTTTTAGGCGTTTTTGGGCTTTGCAGGTATTTAAAATTTGATCATAAAAAAACTCCTCCCACATTTTGGAGCCCAGCTTCCTTGAACCGGAATGTAGGACAAAACATGGTATGTCAGATAATGCTCCATATATGAGCTACTTATATCTGCAACAAATTTGAAAAAGATCCGTCGCAGGGTTTTTGAGAAAATGCCTTTTCAGTTAACCAACCTATGGTTCTGCCCCATACAAAAACATTTTTGTATTATCAAACATTTTAAATTTTATCAAACATATATAAAAAGGAAGACACATAATTTAACAGTACACTCGTGTATGACAAAAAAAACACATTAAACAACTTGGAAATTAGCTAAATTAAGTTTTATTAAAATACCTAAGACATATATAGCATAGACTCTCACCTTACAGTGCCTTCGTCATTCCATTTTTGTTCTCTTTTTGGTGCGAAGGAAATTGTTCTCTCCTTGGCCAGGTCTCGTTAGAGTGACCTAAATCAGTGAATTTAATGGCTTTAATGAACTTTTCGAAATTACAGCCAACAAAACTTTTTAAAGTAGTATTTGTTGAATAAAAACGACTGTAATTGAGAAGTATTAACCAATGTAGCGTGCTACCATTTTACTTGCATACGCAATGACGGAAGGTGGCTATGCACTTAACCGTAGAATCAATCCGATTGGTCGTTAAATAAGGCGCTGCTTTGATGGTTGTGCATCAAACGAACAACTTGAAAGCATACGGCAGGGTTACGCACAAATGAGCAGTGGCGCTAGTGGGTCACTTAAGTGGCAACGCTGCTCGCAAGTGAGCAACGATGACAGTAAGCGGCGAAAATAATATTGCCGCTCACAGGTGAGCAGATAATCGAAGCCAATCAAATGAACTGAGGCTTAGTAGTCCGATTTTTGGCAGTGCACCGACCACTTCAATTTTGTTGTCATGCAGTGCACCTCGCGAGGATAAAAAAAAAACGGTGATGCGAAGTTTATTGGAGTTCAAAGGAGTTGGAATTGAATTTCATTCCGTCGCTTCAGAAGAGCGTGTAGCTGGGCCTTCACCTCGTACAGATTATCCGACTCATCTAGGGGTAGGGCCAGTGCTGCCATAATTTTTCCAGCAAGAAAAGCCAGATTGACGCAAAAAAAAAAAAAGCTTACGAGCTTAAATTATTTCCTATTACATGATTAATTTGGATTTAACCAAGTTCATTTGGCTGAAGACCCGCTATACTGTCGCATTTGACCACGGTCATGACATGATTTGTAGCGCAATTTTTGCCAGGTCATTGAAAATTTGAAAATATTACCGATATTTACACCAAAAACGTAGCGAAAGGGATTAAACATGGGCATACGTAAGTGATGTGTGGGTTAATATTACCCCTGAAAGAAAATATAAATTCACACCTTGTCGACATAGTTAAAAAGAAGTCTTTTAAAAAATGTTAGTTTTTAATGATAATGTATTATTTTTATATGAATACATATATATTTGTATATAAAGATATACAAAATATTTTCGCTTTCCCCAAAAACAAAACAAAAAAACTTTCTTACAAGAAAAGTCGCTGGGCACGAGTCGAACCTTCCTGTGCTTACACAAGCCCCATACGTCTAATGGCATCCTACCTGATACACCACACACCCAAATTGAAAATTGTGTGCTAACTTTATACTGGTGTTAGCCAAGAATACACATAACCTTAAATATGTATATATGATTATATACAAGGGAAATAAATTGTATATTCTAAATAATGCTTCAACATACACAATACATACATATAGAGCAATACGTTTAGTGAAAATACAAATACTCAAGGTAAACTAAAACAAAACAATAACTTTTATTTAACTTAAACTTGTTGATTTCGCCCATACGAACATTGCCCCTCCCCTTTGCTTCGGCTCGTGCTTACCTTGCCTAAGACCATTCCTCCGTGTGTAATGCATTCCACAAATTCCACATTTCATTCCCCTACTTTTCTGTCTTGCTTTTGATCACACGAATAGCGTCGGAATGTTCTCTTGCATGTGTGAAAGCTTTGCTCTCACCAATTCCCCTGCTCTCATGCCATCGCGATCCACCGCGATGGCCGCCATGGCTAATTTGGCAACTTCAAGCTTTTGCTCGCTCTCGAGAACTATCACGCTCGCATTGCACTTATGGCTCAGCGTTGATTTAGTGCAAGCTTGCTGCCCATGCGTGCAGCATGGTTATCTTTTTAATTTTAACGATTGTATTCCTCACATTTTGCTGGGCCACCATTGGCACCATTGCCTTTCCTTGTATTTAAAATGGACCATAAAGCCTTCAATAAACACAGTATTTCCTACTTCGGATGCTTCGACGGCTCCCTAAACCATAACGCTACCGCCACCATGTTTTTAGCACCCGTTTATTTAATTTTTGTTCTGTTAGGATTAGAGACCACGAAGGTTTTTTTATTCTTTCACTTCTATTTAGAAATTGGGGTGGGCAACGAAGCCCATGTCAAGCAAAATAGCAAACAGCTGCTAGGCGCCAAAAAATAAAATGAACAAAATCTGAAATCATCGAAATGAAATCTTTGGGTTCATCGCCATCCTGACTTTCGCCGCTGGTAAAAATTCGCATTATGTGCGTGACATCCTCAATGGTTATGGCCACATCTGAGGATTTTATTTGAACCGATGTACTTGTTTTATCATCTTCCTCTCATTTTTCTTTTCTTTTCAAATTGCGTGTTTGCTAGAACACCTGATTATTCCAATCGGCATAAAGGTGATATCAGCATCGTTGACCAGCTCCTTAGAGGCATAATAGGGAGACATTTTCAAACGCTGGTCCATCTTGACTAGATCCTCAATATCCATAATGCTAGGACCCCGAAAGTCTGTATGATCCTTTTTTGACTCGACACCCAATTACAATGAACAGTTGTTGTCTAAATATGAATAATAGATTCCTTACTATCTTTTTCTGGGTGACTACGATAATGGTTTTGATATACACAATTACTTTAAACTCTTTCTCTTTTGCATACATTTTTATCTATTTATAAGTAATAATTTTAAAACCACTGTTTTCATCAGGCGCACAGAAAAGTTAACAGCGAATAAAAACAAAAATCGCTAGCTGTCTTGTTTTTTCAATCTCTATCAGACATTGCCGTTTCTTTTCTTATGTTTTGACTCCCGACCATTTTTTTTTTTTCTCCCGACGTATGTATGTACAACCATCATACGTACATACATACATATAGATACACATACATATGCATACATATGTCTTTACATAAATATATATATAAATACATACATATGTACATACCCACATATATTGTTATATTTTGTTTGTTTTGTTAATTAATAATTGTAAATATACTTATGCTTTGTATTTATAAAAGTTGGTTCCTTCGGGGCACTTCATCTTGTCCCTGAAGTCGTTAAGCTGCGCCAGTTATCAACCCGATTTAGTAGGACTGATTTACTTTTGCAATTATACAATTAAAACACGACTTTGTTTCAAGAGTATTGACAACAGAATGAATTCTTATTCGTTGAGTCTTTTTTTATTCCAAAACCAAATTATCAAACACCAGTGACTTTGTCTTTTTTTCCCCGAACGGGTCGTAAGGGTTTAACATGTATGTGTGCTTGTGACTGGCGGGTAACTCTCTCAGCGCAGATGTTGTTTACAAAAGATTTGTGCTTCTGAGAAGTAGCGGTAAATAGAAAACACTTTAAACACACGACCGGCTTTCAATAAACTGTTCGCGAGCACGTCCGTTCAGCTTGGCTTTCTATTTGTGACTGAAAGTTGCAGATTGCTAAGCAAAGCATAATCTATTGATTTTACTGTTTTTTAGGCGTTTTTGGGCTTTGCAGGTATTTAAAATTTGATCATAAAAAAACTCCTCCCCACATTTTGGAGCCCAGCTTCCTTGAACCGGAATGTAGGACAAAACATGGTATGTCAGATAATGCTCCATATATTGAGCTACTTATATCTGCAACAAATTTGAAAAAGATCCGTCGCAGGGTTTTTGAGAAAATGCCTTTTCAGTTAACCAACCTATGGTTCTGCCCCATACAAAAACATTTTTGTATTATCAAACATATATAAAAAGGGAAGACACATAATTTAACAGTACACTCGTGTATGACAAAAACAACACATTAAACAACTTGGAAATTAGCTAAATTAAGTTTTATTAAAATACCTAAGACATATATAGCATAGACTCTCACCTTACAGTGCCTTCGTCATTCCATTTTTGTTCTCTTTTTTGGTGCGAAGGAAATTGTTCTCTCCTTGGCCAGGTCTCGTTAGAGTGACCTAAATCAGTGAATTTAATGGCTTCAATGAACTTTTCGAAATTACAGCCCACAAAACTTTTTAAAGTAGTATTTGTTGAATAAAAACGACTGTAATTGAGAAGTACTAACCAATGTAGCGTGCTACCATTTTACTTGCATACGCAATGACGGAAGGTGGCCGCTATGCACTTAACCGTAGAATCAATCCGATTGGTCGTTAAATAAGGCGCTGCTTTGATTGGTTGTGCATCAAACGAACAACTTGAAAGCATACGGCAGGGTTACGCACAAATGAGCAGTGGCGCTAGTGGGTCACTTAAGTGGCAACGCTGCTCGCAAGTGAGCAACGATGACAGTAAGCGGCGAAAATAATATTGCCGCTCACAGGTGAGCAGATAATCGAAGCCAATCAAATGAACTGAGGCTTAGTAGTCCGATTTTTGGCAGTGCACCGACCACTTCAATTTTGTTGTCATGCAGTGCACCTCGCGAGGATAAAAAAAAACGGTGATGCGAAGTTTATTGGAGTTCAAAGGAGTTGGAATTGAATTTCATTCCGTCGCTTCAGAAGAGCGTGTAGCTGGGCCTTCACCTCGTACAGATTATCCGACTCATCTAGGGGTGGGGCCAGTGCTGCCATAATTTTTCCAGCAAGAAAAGCCAGATTGACGCAAAAAAAGCTTACGAGCTTAAATTATTTCCTTATTACCTGACGGTTAAAATTAAGTTCAGCGTGCTTAAGTTCATGCCATTTCTTAATTTGGATTTAACCAAGTTCATTTGGCTGAAGACCCGCTATACTGTCGCATTTGACCACGGTCATGACATGATTTGTAGCGCAATTTTTGCCAGGTCATTGAAAATTTGAAAATATTACCGATATTTACACCAAAAACGTAGCGAAAGGGATTAAACATGGGCATACGTAAGGTGATGTGTGGGTTAATATTACCCCTGAAAGAAAATATAAATTCACACCTTGTCGACATAGTTAAAAAGAAGTCTTTTAAAAAATGTTAGTTTTTAATGATAATGTATTATTTTTATATGAATACATATATATTTGTATATAAAGATATACAAAATATTTTCGCTTTCCCCAAAAACAAAACAAAAAAAACTTTCTTACAAGAAAAGTCGCTGGGCACGAGTCGAACCCTTCCTGTGCTTACACAAGCCCCATACGTCTAATGGCATCCTACCTGATACACCACACACCCAAATTGAAAATTGTGTGCTAACTTTATACTGGTGTTAGCCAAGAATACACATAACCTTAAATATGTATATATGATTATATACAAGGGAAATAAATTGTATATTCTAAATAATGCTTCAACATACACAATACATACATATAGAGCAATACGTTTAGTGAAAATACAAATACTCAAGGTAAACTAAAACAAAACAATAACTTTTATTTAACTTAAACTTGTTGATTTCGCCCATACGAACATTGCCCCTCCCCCTTTGCTTCGGCTTGTGCTTACCTTGCCTAAGACCATTCCTCCCGTGTGTAATGCATTCCACAAATTCCACATTTCATTCCCCTACTTTTCTGTCTTGCTTTTGATCACACGAATAGCGTCGGAATGTTCTCTTGCATGTGTGAAAGCTTTGCTCTCACCAATTCCCCTGCTCTCATGCCATCGCGATCCACCGCGATGGCCGCCATGGCTAATTTGGCAACTTCAAGCTTTTGCTCGCTCTCGAGAACTATCACGCTCGCATTGCACTTATGGCTCAGCATTGATTTAGTGCAAGCTTGCTGCCCATGCGTGCAGCATGGCTTATCTTTTTAATTTTAACGATTGTATTCCTCACATTTTGCTGGGCCACCATTGGCACCATTGCCTTTCCTTGTATTTAAAATGGACCATAAAGCCTTCAATAAACACAGTATTTCCTACTCCGGATGCTGCGACGGCTCCCTAAACCATAACGCTACCGCCACCATGTTTTTAGCACCCGTTTATTTAATTTTTGTTCTGTTAGGATTAGAGACCACGAAGGTTTTTTTATTCTTTCACTTCTATTTAGGAATTGGGGTGGGCAACGAAGCCCATGTCAAGCAAAATAGCAAACAGCTGCTAGGCGCCAAAAAATAAAATGAACAAAATCTGAAATCATCGAAATGAAATCTTTGGGTTCATCGCCATCCTGACTTTCGCCGCTGGTAAAAATTCGCATTATGTGCGTGACATCCTCAATGGTTATGGCCACATCTGAGGATTTTATTTGAACCGATGTACTTGTTTTATCATCTTCCTCTCATTTTTCTTTTCTTTTCAAATTGCGTGTTTGCTAGAACACCGATTATTCCAATCGGCATAAAGGTGATATCAGCATCGTTGACCAGCTCCTTAGAGGCATAATAGGGAGACATTTTCAAACGCTGGTCCATCTTGACTAGATCCTCAATATCCATAATGCTAGGACCCCGAAAGTCTGTATGATCCTTTTTTGACTCGACACCCAATTACAATGAACAGTTGTTGTCTAAATATGAATAATAGATTCCTTACTATCTTTTTCTGGGTGACTACGATAATGGTTTTGATATACACAATTACTTTAAACTCTTTCTCTTTTGCATACATTTTTATCTATTTATAAGTAATAATTTTAAAACCACTGTTTTCATCAGGCGCACAGAAAAGTTAACAGCGAATAAAAACAAAAATCGCTAGCTGTCTTGTTTTTTCAATCTCTATCAGACATTGCCGTTTCTTTTCTTATGTTTTGACTCCCGACCATTTTTTTTCTCATGTTTTTTCTCCCGACGTATGTATGTACAACCATCATACGTACATACATACATATAGATACACATACATATGCATACATATGTCTATACATAAATATATATATACATACATACATATGTACATACCCACATATATTGTTATATTTTGTTTGTTTTGTTAATTAATAATTGTAAATATACTTATGCTTTGTATTTATAAAAGTTGGTTCCTTCGGGGCACTTCATCTTGTCCCTGAAGTCGTTAAGCTGCGCCAGTTATCAACCCGATTTAGTAGGACTGATTTACTTTTGCAATTATACAATTAAAACACGACTTTGTTTCAAGAGTATTGACAACAGAATGAATTCTTATTCGTTGAGTCTTTTTTTATTCCAAAACCAAATTATCAAACACCAGTGACTTTGTCTTTTTTCCCCGAACGGGTCGTAAGGGTTTAACATGTATGTGTGCTTGTGACTGGCGGGTAACTCTCTCAGCGCAGATGTTGTTTACAAAAGATTTGTGCTTCTGAGAAGTAGCGGTAAATAGAAAACACTTTAAACACACGACCGGCTTTCAATAAACTGTTCGCGAGCACGTCCGTTCAGCTTGGCTTTCTATTTGTGACTGAAAGTTGCAGATTGCTAAGCAAAGCATAATCTATTGATTTTACTGTTTTTTAGGCGTTTTTGGGCTTTGCAGGTATTTAAAATTTGATCATAAAAAAACTCCTCCCCACATTTTGGAGCCCAGCTTCCTTGAACCGGAATGTAGGACAAAACATGGTATGTCAGATAATGCTCCATATATTGAGCTACTTATATCTGCAACAAATTTGAAAAAGATCCGTCGCAGGGTTTTTGAGAAAATGCCTTTTCAGTTAACCAACCTATGGTTCTGCCCCATACAAAAACATTTTTGTATTATCAAACATTTAAATTTTATCAAACATACATATATAAAAAGGGAAGACACATAATTTAACAGTACACTCGTGTATGACAAAAACAACACATTAAACAACTTGGAAATTAGCTAAATTAAGTTTTATTAAAATACCTAAGACATATATAGCATAGACTCTCACCTTACAGTGCCTTCGTCATTCCATTTTTGTTCTCTTTTTTGGTGCGAAGGAAATTGTTCTCTCCTTGGCCAGGTCTCGTTAAAGTGACCTAAATCAGTGAATTTAATGGCTTTAATGAACTTTTCGAAATTACAGCCCACAAAACTTTTTAAAGTAGTATTTGTTGAATAAAAACGACTGTAATTGAGAAGTACTAACCAATTTAGCGTGCTACCATTTTACTTGCATACGCAATGACGGAAGGTGGCCGCTATGCACTTAACCGTAGAATCAATCCGATTGGTCGTTAAATAAGGCGCTGCTTTGATTGGTTGTGCACCAAACGAACAACTTGAAAGCATACGGCAGGGTTACGCACAAATGAGCAGTGGCGCTAGTGGGTCACTTAAGTGGCAACGCTGCTCGCAAGTGAGCAACGATGACAGTAAGCGGCGAAAATAATATTGCCGCTCACAGGTGAGCAGATAATCGAAGCCAATCAAATGAACTGAGGCTTAGTAGTCCGATTTTTGGCAGTGCACCGACCACTTCAATTTTGTGTCATGCAGTGCACCTCGCGAGGATAAAAAAAAACGGTGATGCGAAGTTTATTGGAGTTCAAAGGAGTTGGAATTGAATTTCATTCCGTCGCTTCAGAAGAGCGTGTAGCTGGGCCTTCACCTCGTACAGATTATCCGACTCATCTAGGGGTGGGGCCAGTGCTGCCATAATTTTTCCAGCAAGAAAAGCCAGATTGACGCAAAAAAAGCTTACGAGCTTAAATTATTTCCTTATTACCTGACGGTTAAAATTAAGTTCAGCGTGCTTAAGTTCATGCCATTTCTTAATTTGAATTAACCAAGTTCATTTGGCTGAAGACCCGCTATACTGTCGCATTTGACCACGGTCATGACATGATTTGTAGCGCAATTTTTGCCAGGTCATTGAAAATTTGAAAATATTACCGATATTTACACCAAAAACGTAGCGAAAGGGTTAAACATGGGCATACGTAAGGTGATGTGTGGGTTAATATTACCCCTGAAAGAAAATATAAATTCACACCTTGTCGACATAGTTAAAAAGAAGTCTTTTAAAAAATGTTAGTTTTTAATGCTAATGTATTATTTTTATATGAATACATATATATTTGTATATAAAGATATACAAAATATTTTCGCTTTCCCCAAAAACAAAACAAAAAAAACTTTCTTACAAGAAAAGTCGCTGGGCACGAGTCGAACCCTTCCTGTGCTTACACAAGCCCCATACGTCTAATGGCATCCTACTTGATACACCACACACCCAAATTGAAAATTGTGTGCTAACTTTATACTGGTGTTAGCCAAGAATACACATAACCTTAAATATGTATATATGATTATATACAAGGAAATAAATTGTATATTCTAAATAATGCTTCAACATACACAATACATACATATAGAGCAATACGTTTAGTGAAAATACAAATACTCAAGGTAAACTAAGACAAAACAATAACTTTTATTTAACTTAAACATTGCCAGATATTCTTTTCGTTTAGCTATCAAAACTTCCACAGTCTAATGAACCGAAAGGGTTGGGTTTAGTGTCCACTTTGACGTCCGTCTAAATGATTTTATACACTTGCCCTCACTTTAACGCTTTTCTTTCTTCGCTTATATTCATCAATCATGGTGTGTGTGTTTTGTTACTAATTAAAAATATATATCTGTTTGTTGATTTTAAAATATAATATAATAAAAAATTCTCTTTTCACGTCTTTGGCAAATCACGTAGTGATGGCAAAATAAATTAAATGATACACAATAATCGACTATTTTGTTTCAATTTGCACTTAAATATAATCGATTAAAGACATTCCATTAAAACGGAAATTATTAAAATAGATGACGTAGAGGTTGCCAAGTTTAAAAAAAATTGTGCGTCAAATGTCAGGATTGTCATTAACCACACACATATGGACTGATAAAAATGTATGTCCGTAAAGTTACCGATGCTGTTAAACTTGAGTTAGCGACGGTCCCCTGTTAAGACTCTGTTAGCTTTTTTGGATTTTTGATTATTTTCTTACTAAGTTTTTTGATCAAAATAAAGTTGTAGATTTTTTTTTTTTTTTTATTTCTCCGTTTGTCTATTTACAATCTGTCCTTACGGACAATCAGTAAATTATTTAGCATTAACATTGATGGGGGACTACAATAGGTGGGTAATGGGGGAATACAATAAATGAATACTGGGGTGGCTAGGAAGATTATTATATTTCAAGGGTTATTTGTCCGCTATATGCGGGAGATCCAGCGGGTGGCGTCTGCTCAGTCTTCTGTTTGTGGTGCTGCTGCCGGATTCATGTGTCTGTTCAGGCAGGAGCACCTCGTGCAGTTCCGCGTTCGTGGTGTATACGTTGGCGCCGGAGATCAACCTCAGGGCTCTGTTTTGAAATTGCTGCACGATATCCCGATTGGTGGCGTTAGTGGTGCCCCAGATCGACAGATAAGTCCAAATGGGTTTGATGATGGCCTTGTAGATCAGGAGCTTGACCCTTAGTTTCCCCTTCGATCCTTTCTCCAGCAACCAGAGGTGTTTTTTAATCTCTCGTCCAGCTGCCTTCTTTTGGATAGTAGGTGGGGCTTCCATGTAAGCCTTCTGTCTAGAAGAAGGCCCAGATATTTGGCTGATGTGCTGACAGGGATGGTGGAGCTGTCTAGCTTACCCTTCTCAAGGTGAAGGTAATGAAAGAGGATTTCTCGGCATTAATCATAATGTTCCACCTAGTCAGCCATAAGTTAATTAGGTCGAGTTGCCTTTGCAGTGTGTTGGATAAGATTTGTGGTGAGGCGTCGCTGGCTAAAAAGGCCGTGTCGTCGGCGTATGTGGCGGTCAGAAGACTGGCGTCAGGGACGATCGGCATATCTGCGGTGTACAGCGTGTAAAGCACTGGGCCCAATACGCTTCCCTAAGGGACTCCGGCTCTAACCTCTTTGATGTCCGACTTATCGTCACCACATTTCACGTAACAGCTTCTACCGACAACAAATGACCTAAGGAGCATGTAGTAGGGTGCCGGGAGAGCTGCCTTGAGCTTAAAAAACAGTCCTGTATGCCAGTCTCTGTCGAAGGCCTGTTTGACGTCCAGAAACACCGCTGTGCAGTACTTCTTCTCCTCGTAAGCTTCCAGTATTTTTTCAACGATCCTGTGGCACTGTTCTGGTGTTCCGTGGCATTCCCTAAAGCCAAACTGATGATAAGGGATCAATCCGGCCTCCTCAGGTATTGGGCGTACTCTACGCAAAAGTAGTCTCTCGACTACTTTGGAGAGTACCGCCAATAAGCTTATCGGGCGATATGAGGCGAGGTTGGCTCCAGGTTTCCCAGGTTCCCACTGGGAGGGAAAATGTCCTAACTGGAAGTTTTTGTTCACGATTTTGAGGAGAAGTTCTAGGCCAGACTGCGGTAGAGCTTTAATGGCAGGTACATCGACTCCATCGTATCCAGGCGATTTGGACGCTTTGAGCTTTTTTATTTCAGATGTCAGCTCTTCTGCGGCGACGGCGGGAATTGGGAGAGACATCTGGTAAGGAATGTTAAGGAAGACCTCCGTGATGTTGACATCCTCATTAGAGCACCTTGAGAAAGGGGTGAAGGTGTCGTGTAGATGGTCAGCAAATGCTGTTGCTCTTGGTGATGCTGATGCTTTTGGTGACCCTCCAAAGGTCGTGTTGGGGGTGACCTGGCTCCACTTCTTCTAAGTACTGATTGAGGGATTGCTTTCTCAGGTAGTAGAGCAGCTCCTTGAATTCTTTTGCAGCTTTGTTGAACTCGGTCTTCTCTCTTGGGTTGCGAGAGTTATGCCAGTTTCGGCGGAGACGTCTTTTCTCAGCAACCAATGCAGCAACTTCCGGCGACCAGAGATGGATGTCCCTGTGTGGCACGCTTTTATGGGGACTGGGTGGAGGATTGGCATGGGAAAGGCATTGTGAATTTTAATGTTGAGTTTCTCGACGGCGCAGTCCAGTTCGTCGTTGGTTGTTAGTGCGACCGCTGGATCCAGTCTGTTCTGTAACCATTGTTTGTATAGCTGGATGTTAGTGTTGGGTTTGAATAGTCTACTCGTCTTGGAATGGGTAAAAGCAGGTATATTGACCAGCTATGTCCAACACATCTGGGATGTTGACACTGTCGGTAGGCCAGTAGGTAGGTTCACCATCAGAGTGGCTGTCAAGAGAGCACTCTGTAATACAGAGTCCGCGCCTCCGCGGACGGTGCCATTTGCATGGTTCGTAGATATCACGTCGTATCCATTTATGAAAAAGTGGGAAAAGTGGGTTTCAAAGACGAGGAGAATGTCCACGCTTTTAGTTTTCAGGTAGTGCCCAACCTCTGGCCTGCTCCTGCACAGACCATTCGCATTCGAGATGATAATGTGGAGATTTATTTGCATTGCTGGGATAGTAGTGACGTTAGCAGTTGCGTCTTGGCTGCAAATTGGTCCAACATTTTCTCCATCATGACTTCCAGGCAATCCAGTCTGGAGTTGGCGTTAGCAGGTGAGGGTGAGGTGTGTGCTGTTGTGGCGACTGTTGTGTTGGCTGCTGTTGACCACGGACTTTGCTGGCGTACGATTCTCCTGGAGTAGTAAACAGTGTAGGGTGGCTTGATGTTGTGGGTGTGGGTCTGGCGTACGATACTTGTGGGTGGGTGTGGGTCTAGGTTTTGGCGAGTGGAGCTCTTTGGCCTTCTGGTAAACTTTGCAGCCTTTGTATGAGGCAGCGTGATTTTCGTTACAAAGGGCACAGCAAGCTGGGGCATCTCGAGACTTGGTGCATTCAGTTGAGAGGTGGTCCAGTGCACATTTCACACACTTGGGAGGTAGTTTGCAGTACCGTTGGGAGTGTCCAAGTCCTTGACAGCGAAAGCACTTCGTCTTTATTTTTAAGCGGGGGCTCGACTTTGACGACGCATTTGTAGAGACGAGTGATGGCGAAGGCGTCCTTGTTATTACTGGCTGGTTCTAGGTTAACAAAGAACATTGACATGGGCTTATTATTGTTACGGGAGATGGGGTTTTTGATCTCAAGCCCGCGAACGGCATGTTTTTTAGAGGCTAGATCATCCTTAATAGCTAAGGGGTCCGTGGAGTGGTGGAGCCCTTTGATGACGATGCGGTAAGCATGTTCGTCTTTCGGTTGGAAGGTTTGATATCTGATCTCGTTGTCATTGAGATAAGCCTTTAGTTTCGAAAAACTTTCCTTGTCAGAAAGGTTTATCCGGACACTGCTCTCCTTGCCAAACTTATTGACAAACTAGATGACCAGTGCAACGTCAGTAATTAAACCTTTTATGTCGCTCACATCCGGGATGAAAATTGGTGGCGGCTTGATCTGCTTGGCTGGTACACTCTGATCTGAAAGGGTGAGAACCCGTTTTTACTGTTGGAGTTGTGAGGGTTCTTTCCTCTTGATTTCCCCTGGTTCCAAGCTGCAGTTGCTGTCTTCGTCGTCACTTTTATCGTTGATGCGATGTGTCTTGATTTGGGATTTCACAACCTTTGCTTGCTTGGCAGATGAAGCGCCTTTCACTTTTGGTATCAGTTGTGAGGTCCTGGTTGGCACTAACTGCCACCCTGGCTTGGAGGAAGCTGAATTGGATGGCCCTGGTAGCTCCATGTTGCCCGTTGCGCACGCCACAGACAGGGGGAGCTTGGGCTGGGCAGCTTCAATCAGTTGCAGCTGTTATAATATGCGCCTGAAAGATATAATAATAATGTTGGTTGCGCCCAAGGGTATACAACACTTGTAATTGGAAGTGTGGCCTAAAAGTATGCTACACTTAGATGCGCGACTCTGATTGGCTGACCAATCAGAGCGCAGTAACGGTGCTTGTTGATCGCTCTCAGCAAGATGTACGCTCTCAGCGCAGATGTTGTTTACAAAAGATTTGTGCTTCTGAGAAGTAGCGGTAAATAGAAAACACTTTAAACACACGACCGGCTTTCAATAAACTGTTCGCGAGCACGTCCGTTCAGCTTGGCTTTCTATTTGCGACTGAAAGTTGCAGATTGCTAAGCAAAGCATAATCTATTGATTTTACTGTTTTTTAGGCGTTTTTGGACTTTGCAGGTATTTAAAATTTGATCATAAAAAACTGCTCCCCACATTTTGGAGCCCAGCTTCCTTGAACCGGAATGTAGGACAAAACATGGTATGTCAGATAATGCTCCATATATTGAGCTACTTATATCTGCAACAAATTTGAAAAAGATCCGTCGCAGGGTTTTTGAGAAAATGCCTTTTCAGTTAACCAACCTATGGTTCTGCCACATACAAAAACATTTTTATATTATCAAACATTTTAAATTTTATCAAACATACATATATAAAAAGGGAAGACACATAATTTAACAGTACACTCGTGTATGACAAAAACAACACATTAAACAACTTGGAAATTAGCTAAATTAAGTTTTATTAAAATACCTAAGACATATATAGCATAGACTCTCACCTTACAGTGCCTTCGTCATTCCATTTTTGTTCTCTTTTTTGGTGCGAAGAAAATTGTTCTCTCCTTGGCCAGGTCTCGTTAGAGTGACTTAAATCAGTGAATTTATAGCTTTAATGAACTTTTCGAAATTACAGCCCACAAAACTTTTTAAAGTAGTATTTGTTGAATAAAAACGACTGTAATTGAGAAGTACTAACCAATGTAGCATGCTACCATTTTACTTGCATACGCAATGACGAAAGGTGGCCGCTATGCACTTAACCGTAGAATCAATCCGATTGGTCGTTAAATAAGGCGCTGCTTTGATTGGTTGTGCACCAAACGAACAACTTGAAAGCATACGGCAAGGTTACGCACAAATGAGCAGTGGCGCTAGTGGGTCACTTAAGTGGCAACGCTGCTCGCAAGTGAGCAACGATGACAGTAAGCGGCGAAAATAATATTGCCGCTCACAGGTGAGCAGATAATCGAAGCCAATCAAATGAACTGAGGCTTAGTAGTCCGATTTTTGGCAGTGCACCGATCACTTCAATTTTGTTGTCATGCAGTGCACCTCGCGAGGATAAAATAAAGCGGTGATGCGAAGTTTATTGGAGTTCAAAGGAGTTGGAATTTAATTTCATTCCGTCGCTTCAGAAGAGCGTGTAGCTGGGCCTTCACCTCGTCCTCGTCGTGTGGGTTAATATTACCCTGAAAGAAAATATAATTTCACACCTTGTCGACATAGTTAAAAAGAAATCTTTTGAAAAATGTTAGTTTTAATGTAATTAATGTTATGTATTTTTTTATATAAGTACATATATATTTGTATAAATTAACAAAGAATCTTTTTTAACTTCATAAAAAAACTGGAAGATTCAGGAGCTACTTAAAGACTAAATTTGTGTTGTGAAGTTGGAGTGAAGGAAAGCCTCAGTTTGGTGCGTCGGCGCTGGCGGTGACGCTGGCTGAGTCCAAGGTCCAAACGATGCGTGGGACCCTCTTTATTGTTTATGTCCAAAAATCGATCGTTGTTTATGTCTGGACTTCTAGCGGCGTGATTTGGGCTATTGAAGATTTTGGGGTGCCTGTTTGTTTGTACCGAACTTGATACTTCCTTTCAAGTGTCGGTATTGAGTTTTCACTGCTGCGTACTTATTGGTCATAAATGTTTATGATTTCTTCTAGTAATTTTCCTCTAGTAGGCGGCGTAGACTGCGTCAATGAGATGTTTGACAAAGCCGGGTGTTAACTCTCCCCCTCTTAAATGCGGACGTCCTCGGACGCTACGATGAATTGAACCGGTGCTATTGGGGCTTCAGAATGTGGTGCGTTTCAAGTTTGTGTGTTGCAACGACTTTTGATGATGCAATACACCAATGCTATGGCTGCCAAAATAAGGAATATTACCCAGTTTGATGATGGACATCAGAACACTGTTCGTGTGAATTTTCTCCAGATGACCGGTGTTATTGATATGGAGTTCATTCATCATTTCCAACGAAAGTACAACTTCTTCAC